>JAZKJV010000569.1:0-201232 GCA_037367405.1 Ottelia alismoides
TCCAACGGTCTAAGATGGCACCTTTCCATGATCAAGGAAAGGTGGCACCTCAATTCAAGTGCACCCTATATATATATATATATATATATATATATATATATATATATATATATATAGGAAATTTATCCAATGCACACAGGGCCCATTTGAGTTTCGGTGAGCCCCTCTTTTCAGCCCTTTGATCTTAATCCAACCATCATTGTTTTACACGTGTATTGCCTTTTTTTAAGGAGATATTTTCAATCCCTAAATAGTAGGAACCATAATCATAATGGGAAGAAAACTAAATTGGAAATTATAAGGAAGTCTAAAAATAGCACGCACTTAAAGAAACATATTGTATTGCAACGACAAGGGAAGGGATTGATCTGGCGATTTACAGCGTGAGGAGATTCATCTTGTAAACTGAGACGATCGATTTGTCCAATGTAAGGTTTCGTTTTTGAAGATTAAACGTTTATTTCACGTTATTGGTAGAATCTCATCGTTTTTCGAGTTTTTGATTTCAGTTTTTAACGTGATTGATTATTTGCAATTGTATTTGAATCACGATATCTTAGAAGCAATGGTGAATGTTGATTCTTGGTTGGAATTGGATCGTCAGAATATCATATGAGAAGGAGATTTGGATCATGAAAACACTACTTTAGAAGGATCATGTTCAATTTATTTACTTTTGAATCACGAAAAATTACTTATATCACATTATATTACCGAGTCAGATTATTAAAAAAATGATATTAAATTACTTAAGGTATTTGTCAAAGTTACTGACAATATGACATGAATTATTTTTCTATATATTATTCTTACTGATTCATTTTTATTCACTAGCTACTTATGTATCTTAAGAAAATACTGCGTATTACTTGTCAGTTTGCCATTCTTACTAAATCTTTTATACTGAATTACTAATGTATTTACTTAATTTACTTATAAGATATTTTATATTACTATCACCAACACAATTGTTACTTTTCATGCATTCTTTTAAAAATATACTGAGTTACTAATGTATTTACATTGTTTACTGAGATAATATTTAAATTTACTACTGCCTTCATAATTGTTACTGCTCCCTCTTTAGTTCTTACAATTTCCAACTACTAGTTTACTAATTCATTTTTATTTCAGGTATATCAGATGCCCGAATACCTCTGATGTTTTACAACTCGCAACATCATTCGTGGATGAAAAAAATAAAAAATGAAACATTGGATCATGAGAGCATCATATCAGAAGAAACGACGAGGAATGACATGCAATTGGATTTGAATCAGGAGACATATGTGTATTTTTACTGAGACACACGTGAAAGTTACTGAGACAAACGTGAAAGTTACTGAGACAAACGTAAAAGTTATTTACATATTTATTTATACCAAGTTACTGATGTCATTTGCCTATGTTACAGGCATTTTGTTAAGTGTTACTTGTCCTTCTATCATTCTTACTGAATCAATTATATTTAGAGTGTTGTCTTCAAATCAGATTCCATAAGAATGATATAAAATCAAGTAACAACAAACAAAGAAATGTAATCAGTAATACATATACAATAGTCCAGTAAATGGTTGTTGCGAGATTAGTAATACCCAAACAATGGTCAGTAATTTACATTCATTTTATTATATAGTTCAAAATTCAGTAATATATACACACTGGGCAAGTAGTTGTTATGACATTAGTAAAACCATAACAACTGATCGGTAATTTTCATATGCATTATAAGTAATTTAAAAGATTATGCAAGTAAATAAGAGGTGCGTCAGTAACACTGCATTTAGTAACTATAACATTAGTAACAATCATAATGAGTTCAGTAAAATGGATATATGTAATCAGTAATCATTGTATGGACATTAGTAGATTACATACTTAATTACTGATATCAAAACATTAATTACTTGATAACTGAATATGTATTACTTGAGTAATATGAATGAATTACTGATCTCTTTACAATGTAATATTACAGATGTAAAATACTGACAACTGTTTCAGTATTACTAATCTCGCAACACATAATTACTTGAGTATAATATACGCATTACTGATCAAATAGACAATGATTATTTCTTCGATACGAAATTAATGATTTGCATTTATCTTTCCAAAACCGTCTTCCTTTTTTTAAGGACTCGATATAACTGGAAATATAAAAGGCTCAAACTAATTAATATCCTGCTAAAATTGTGCTCCATCGAAATAGGCAACATTCAAATGGAAATACACGTGGCGAGCCCACGTTTGGTGCTCACCACAACACAAATGGGCCCTGTGCGCATTGGATAAGCCCTCTCTATATATATATATATATAGGAGTGATCCTATGAGATGAGATTTTGTGAGATAGTGAGATGGGACATTCTGGACCACAAGTTGTTGTATTCTTTCTCCTGCCTTTCTCTCTCCTGATTGGAACTAGTGGTCCAGAATGCCCCATCTCACCATCTCACCGAAATCCCATCTCATAGGATCGCCCCTCAACACCTATATCCATATATGTATCCGTCTGTCTGCATCCCTACAAACCATGCAGCATATTTAGATGCAAGTTTATACACACTGGACATATGTCTACAAAATATACACAAAATATACGCACATAAATTCAGTGCTACAGATATTTGTATTGTAAAAAATAGTATCATATCGGTATCTGCTTACTCAAAAAATAAAAACGGTGTCTATCACCACATCTGCATCCACACAAAAGAATAATAACTCGTTTCTCTATCTCTACCCGCATCATCTAAATAAAAAAAATACATGTCCATATAAGATAATGCATATCCGATTGCATCCCTGCTAGTATCCTAGTACCAGCAAAACTAAATCGAGTACGGCACGGTATCATGCACTGAAAAGGCCTATCATACCAACATGAGCCAAATGCCAGGTCTGTTAGATGCCAATTCTTTCACAATGAGGTTAGGGTAGCATTTTAGTCATTTAGGTGTCATTCAGATGAGGGATAAGAAATACGGAGGAGGTAAGGGATAGGCATGTTTTATTTCTCGTTCTTGATTGGCTGATTTGAGGTACAAGTAAGGAATAAATATTGTAGATAAAGCTGATGTAATAACTAAATGACCACCTAATCTCAATGTGCTGAATCGGACCTCATCCACATGGAAGATTTAAGATAGGTGCACTTAAGGCATCGTGAGCTCTTTTTTAAATAACGCATAAAGATGCTGTAGCCTTAAATGCAGGTTTTTTGGATTCCCTACGATGTTTTGAGTTGTATCCTGAGTGGAGGCTGCTTACCATGTGGATTTGAACCATGATTTCAAAGTTGCTGATGTCTCACCTCTTTCCAATACTCCCAAGTCAATGTAAGTGGTGATTATTTTAATGTAATTTTGTTGGAAAAAAATGTAAGATAAAGTCTATTCAAATTTGTGGAAGACCGATCACTGAGCACTGACCTTTTAAGTAGGTCAATGTCGAAGGTCTGGTGTGAACCTGCACAACAGCACAAGAAAAGTAGTTATTTGAAAAGCCTCTGATCAAGTGTAGAGCAGTTGAAGTATTAACGACAAATGAAAGAAAAAAACTGGTACACAGAGATCTGTATGAGACAATACATCAGAAATCAAGTGTCTCGTATAGCCCGTAAGAACTTAGGATTATTGTCAAAAATCAAACTATTGCCCAAATAATCGACGGCGGAGCTTATTCATGATAACTGTTAATTCGTGGTAGAGACATGCATAAAAGTCGAGAGTACCTCTTGTATATGTAATTACACAACCCGCATATAAAGATGTTTATAGTGATATGAATGTACAAGCCACTTTTAACATGTCCTCAACATTCACTCTCTCCATCAAAGAGACGAGAAACCGTGATGACCTCGGTTTAAAAGTAGATAGCAATCTGTAGAAATGGAGAGAGAAAATAGGTATCTTTGTTTACGGGAATCCAGATTTGAGTTGAAGCGGTAGTTCCAACGTTCCAGAAAGAAAGAAATATTTAAAGCAAATATTATTATGAAGTGCTTTTTATAGTAAACCAAAATTGTCAAGGAATAAACAACGGGAATTCTAGAGTTCATTTGCACAATGTTCAGGAAAGCATGGGCGCGATAAACAAAGTAGAGAGCAGACATCACCAATGATGGCGTAGAATCGACTGCAAATACAGTTAAAACAGCAGAAGGGGGTTGTGGCACTATCAAATAATGCAAAGAGAAGTGTTGATCGATCTTGAATCCTAACCCATTAGCCGCAGAGATGTTTGATATTATCTGTCAGATTTGGGAGCGAAGTTCCCCATCCCAAATCAAGGGTCTCGCTGGGAGTGTCCATATCTGGATCCATTTGTACTGGGAGTTGCCTATATAAACTCCCTACAATAATTTTTTTTTGATTTCTAAGCCTGACTAATCTCTTCATTTTTTCCACAGTGATGGTTGATTGTTACCGTCCAAGGATGATGTTATGTAACCTGTTACATGGGAACCTTTTAAATCCTTGTGTTTGTGTGACTTCCTTTGCATTCGTCTAAGGTCCATTAATAAGCATTAGGCATTATACAACATGATGGTTAAGAAGCTCACTGGAAGGAAGATTTTGGTCTCTGGAAAATAGAGATGCAACTTCTGAAGCAACAAGGTATGGAGGTCCCACTCGCAAAAACAAGAGGATCCAACGACAAAGTAAAAGGAGATAGTTCATATCAGACTTGGCAACACAAAAGGAAATGACACACTCGATGATCATGTTGTGTTTGATAAACAAAGTTGTCACCAAAGTCACGGATGAAGAAGTTGCAGTGGGTATGTACTTGAAGCTTGACAGTTCATATACAACGAAGAACTTGGCTAATAAGTAGCTATTAAAGTAACATTTGTTCTTGCTTCACATGCAAAAAGAAACACACCACTAAAAAATCATCTAGATCAATTAAGTAATACATTGTTAAAGTTGAAAAACATAGAGCTCATTCCATCCTTTAGGAAGGATACCATCTCCGGGGAAGAAGTCACGTCTAGGAGGACACTGTGTCTGCAACTAGGTTCTATGAGCATTGTGTTTTGGACAAAAACATTGGCTCCATTTCAACAAGGCAATGCAGAGAACGAAGGCCACACTTGATTACATCCCTCTAACGAATGGGAGCCCTCTTATGGATGGCATGGATTTTCATGATTAAAAATGTGTCCTTTAGTAATGAAAGATTCCAGTGGAAAATCAAGCATCAAAGAAAGTAAAGTCCCTTTGAAAGATAATGGTTGTCTTTTTTTTTAGTTTGACAGGTTTTGCGAAAATGAAGTCATTGTCAATCAGGCAATCAGGAGCTCAACACAACAAAATGGAGAGAGAGAGAGAGCATTGCATGCTCTCCAATGTTGGCATGAACAGGACATTTTTAGTTAAGGATTGTTGAAATCTAGAATGTGGAAGCAAATTGATTAATAGAGCAAGAAATAACGAAATAAACATGAACACTTGGGATTTTATGCGGAATCCTACTCCCCAAGGAGCAGGATGAAACCACAGGAGAAGGTCTCAAGGGGCCGGATATTCTATTGAACTTTCTTACTGAGTACAGGGGGTGTGGGGCTACTTATATAACCCCACAGACAGACCAGTCTCATCGCTCATCCATGTGGAACTAAACATAAGTGGGTAGTAATTGGATCCTATAGAGATCCAATTATCACTCTATTACATACTTCAACACTCCCTCTCAAGCTGGAGCTGAGAAAGATGCAGCTTGCAACAAAAAGAAATATGTACACAACTCATCTTCACATAATACATCTGAGAGAGACAAGGATAGAGACACCCCGTTTGAAGAACCGTTGCTGGTAGAGGACCTTGCTCGAGGACAGGTCTGACACTTTTAGGTCACCGGAACGTATTCTCGACCATGTCTGTAGAGTCGTTGCGATATCATGTCACCAGAACATCTCTGTCGTGCTTGGAGAAGAATCGTAGTAGAAGAAGAAAGTCCAATGCAAAGTAGAAGTCAGAGATAGAAACACCCCAACGAAGTAATCGATGCTCGATGAAGATGGTTGGTACTTGGTAGCTATAGAAGTATGGAGTGTCGGCCTATCAGTTGTGGACATGCAGAAGTACTGCATATACATATCAAATAGAAGAATGTGCCCTCTTACTCCCCCTTTGTCCCATACTTGATAGAATAAGAGCATGGTTCATCAAGTTGGGAGAAACAAAACATGCATTTTTTGTGCTTCCTTTTTTTGCATGAATATTTTTTCTCATACAACTTTTTGTACGAGCGTCTTGTTTTAGCTTCTCTCTTTTTTCATTTATTGTGCTTCTCTTCTGTTTTTTTTTTTTGCACAAATCCCTTTTTTATTTGTCTCAATTTTTCTTGCCCCCTCACTTTTTTTCTCTCGATCCTTCGGTTTTTTCTTAGGCCCCCCTTCTCTTCCTTGAGCCTTTATTTTTTACTTTGACCTAACTGGGCAGATACATAGTAGAATACGATGGGGGTATCCAACTCCTTTCGAGTCAGGGTTCCAGAAGAACCCAACGCCGCTGCCACTTCTGCGAGAGGGTTCCAAGCCCCTTCTCTTCCTTCGACTCGGTGGCTTGATAGGAGCATCATCGGCTAGATGTGCCTAGGGATGTCGAGTAGCATGGAGCAGTGCCTAGGGGAGCACAAAGTCTAGGGTTCCCATTGAACCCAAGCATGGGAGCACAACCGTCGCTTGGGAGAGATCGCCATGCATCTAAGGGTGTCGGGTCGGGAGCAACACTCGAAGGGGTTTCATCAATTACTTTGTCGCTGCCAGGACATGGAGGAGGGTTGTGTGGATCCTTCTGCAGAGGAGGCGGTGGAGATTGTCTGGGTGCCGCCGCCTCTAGGACATCTGTGCGCATATGCTCGTTGGAGATGAACCCACCTCCGCTGGAGGGGCATCACCTAGTACTGAGGACTTCAAAGAGGGGCACCGCCTAGTCACTGGTGGTTGGATGTGCCACCATCTCTTCCCGATTGGAATAGGAGCGTGCGGGGTGGAGCAAGTGCTAGAGGAGCTTTGATCCGGAGCTGCTTGAAGCTTCGATATGGAGGATCCCTCGCGTTGGAGGATATGAAGAAATCCGATGCTGAAGGAGACTGGGATTTTCCTGGAGATACGCACCAGTGTAGCATTTGTGCACCTGGAGAGATGCGTGAGGGAGAGGAGCACGCCGGATGCGTGCTTTGAGATATGGATCACCGCCATCACATGCGCCTCTAGGGCTCTCATCTGGAGATCCTCGATCTCTTGTGCTGCGATCTGGAGACTAGGTGCTCTACATCTTGAATCTCTAGAACTTGAACAAGAACATGAACATAATCTCCACCATAAACAGGAACTTGAAATCGAAACTTTAGAAAAAAATGATCCACAAAATCGAACCCGCTTTGATATGAACATACCAAATAGATCTTCAAGAATAAACCCTATAATCAATCCCTCTGATGCCATATTGAAATCTACAATGCGAAAGCAAATCAATGGACATGGCAAGACATAACGAAAGAATAAACATGAACGCTTGATATTTTACGTGGAACCCTACTTCCAAAGGAGCGGGATGAAACCACAAGAGAAGGCCTCAAAAGGTTGGATATTCTACTGAACTTTCTCACTGAGTAGAGGGGTGTGGGGCTCCTTATATAGCTCCACAGACAAACCATAATTCCACCGCTTAACCATATGGGACTAAACATAAGTGGGTGGTAATTGGATCCGAGAGAGATCCAATTACCACTCAGTTACATACTTCCATTGTTGTAAAAGCCGGTCGACTAGTCAAGTTGGAGGGGGTGAGGGGTAGCCGACTCTACTAGGCCTAGTCGGTCATTAATTGGTCAACCCGACGAATCGAGCTGACTTTTACATAGAGATTTTTATTTTTTTTTTATTTTTTTGCTTTTTTTTAAAACCTTATGAATAAATAACTTATTGCATTCTCTTATCTATCTCCACATGGTATTAGAACAACGATCCTAAATCGAGCTTATACTTAAAACCCACCACCACCACCAACCTTTGTCCTCCTCGAGTCATGTGTGACCATTCTTCCTCGCCTAAGGGTCTCGCGCGAGGCCTTGGTGGGTTCCTCAGGCCTACCCTAAGGCCACCCAAGCGCTGCATAGCACTTCCTAACGCCTACCCCAGCACTATCCATACCACGGACGAGTTTGCTTAGGGATGGTTGTGGTATGAGCATACAGACACAACTACCCCTCTTGATGTCAGTTTAGACACCCTATCACATGTCTACAGTCTCAGTTGTGTACCAATCCGGTACTATGGCAGAAAACAGAGTTGATATTCCATCCACAGGTGCCTTCAAGGTTTCGGTACCTATTGTCAAGATGGAAGGTAAAAACTACGAGTTGTGGACAATGCAATTCATGAATCTCTTGCAAAGCCAGTAAGAAGTATATTTTGACGCAGGATGAGTTGGCCGAAAAGACTGGGACCAATGACTCATGAGAGGATAATGATGCTTATGCAAAAAATTGGCTATCTGGTATTGTTTCTGTGGAAACAGTCAATGATATCTTGATTCAGCTCGCAACGAAGGCAATGTAGGACATCCTCGCAACGACGTACTCTCGTGCGAGAAATCAGTCAAAGATCTTGCAAGTTTGCAACTCCAGCATAATATTTTTATGACCAAACGGGGTGATCGTCCTCTTCATGCCTTGTATACATCTCATAGGGGAATGTTTGAGAGACTTCATAGCTACATACCTCTGACGGCCTCACCAGAACAGCACAAGGCATATCACAATTCTAAAATGATTGGGGTCTTTCTGACAAATCCTGAGTATAGCTCGACCCATTCTCAGCGACTCACAGATGCTACTATACCACATATTGAGGTGGCATACCACAAGCTAAGTAGACTGAGCATACCCTCTGTTGCATCTTCTCAGACGTCATCGGCTATGGCAGCTTCATGGGGTAGAAGCAATTTGCCTCAATTCAGAGGATGGGGCACACGCGGTAGAGGACGTTTGTGCTCACACCAACCATGTTCATATTGTCGTCGATCCAGTCATTTAGAGGACACGTGTTATTCCAAATATGACTTTCCACCATCAACCCATGATGTTGAGTAGGTCCAAACTACCCCTGATTCTATTATTCATCATTTGATGACTTTGTTTCCCGACTGAGAGAGATCATGCACCTAGTTGATGGATCTTCTAGTGTTTTCACAGACCAATCAAATGTTGTTGCTTCTGCCTCCACTGGTACTTCAGGTATTACTCATGCATTTACTAGTCGCACTTGACCGAGTCCTTCAGAATAGATCATGGACTTTAGAGTTTCTCATTATCTATGTGGAGATCGTTCATAGTTTGGTTCTTATAGCACTGTACATCCCGTTAGATTTGTGATCATTACTGACGAGACACATTCTCCCATTACCGGACAGGGGGAGGTCCATTTGACTCCCTACATGTGCCTAAAGAATGTTCTTCATGTACCAGAAGCGATAGTATATCATGGGACGTGTTGTTAAAGAATAAGTCTGGTGCTAGTACTATGATTCGGAATTTTGTGATTGAAATGGAAAAACTTTTCTCTACTTTTATTAAATAGTATTCGTTCTGATAATGCTCGGGAGGTCTATACTATTCGGCCATCTTAATTCTTTAGCTCATGTGGCATTACCCATCAGACGTCATGCCCCTATACTTCTCAGCAGAACGGTGTTGTTGAATGCAAACACAGTCACTTTATGGACATCACCAAGACTCTTTTCATATAGAGTCAGTCTCCTCATTCCTTTTAGGGAGGTGATGTGATGACAACATGCTACCTAATCAATCGGATGTTCTCTACCATTCTAGGTGAAAGGTGCCATTTTCTCTTGCTTTTCTAGAGAAGGACATTTCTTTCTTACGCCACGGGTCTTTGGATGTGTGCCATTGGTTCACCTTCTGCATCTAACTCGTGACAAGCTCGCTCCTAGAGATGTCAAATGTATGTTTGTTGGACAGTCACTAAAAATGGATACATGCATTTTGATCACGTCCAAGGAAAATACTATGTCAGTGTTGATGTTACTTTCTTTGAGTCCATCATGTACTATGCTCCTACAGGTGACAGGTTAAATCCCATTGAATTTGGGGATGATGATCTTCCACCTCCTCTTATATATATGCCTTAGCATATTCTCTATACTCCAATGCCTTCTCCATCATCTAGCACGCCTCAGGTAAATTCCGAAAATTTGGTTCAACTGATGGTGTGAATGGTCAACAAGAACATCTACAGAATGAGTAGAACGAGTAGGGACACCACGGGAGGATGATTTGGGGTGGCCTATTACCTTGCGTAAATGCAAATGTAGCTGTGCGAGTAGGGGTGTAAACGGACCGAACCTGAGTGAACCTATGTTTTTTAGGTTCGGTTCGTTTATTTAATCGAGCCTAAACTTGTCTTCAGGTTCAGTTCGTTTATTTTCGAACCGAATCCAAATCGAACCTCTTTTTAAACGAATCGAACCTACGCGAATATCGAACTTAAGAATTCTCTAATAAGAGCGAGTGAAAAGAAGAGAAATGGAAATATATATGTGTATTTACCGTTAGAATAAAATATTCATTTAGTTTTTTTCTTTATCTAACTCATCTTCATCTTTTGAAAAAATTAGATTAATAAGGATTCGTCTCTTTAAAAAAAGTATAATTATAATATATTTTGTATCTATTCAGATGGGGATAAGGAATAAGAATAATGCGGAGATATTCGATAAGTAATGTTTGTACTTGTTCTGTTGATTTGAAGCTAAAGAAGGAAAAATACTAGATCATAGATGATAGATGTTGTAAACATGATGTGACTATTTATTTTTGGATAATTTATACCGAGATAAAACTTAGTTATCCCGTAAATATCTAGTTATCTCTAGATAAATTCACTTACCCTGGGATAAAAACCACTCATCTCAAAATAAGTCCACTTCTACGGATAAGGATTTGTAAATATGTGTATGTGTATGTTTATCGAGCTTTTAACGAATCGAACCTGAGCGAACCTATGATTTTTAGGTTCGGTTCGTTTATTTAATCGAGCCTAAACTTGTGTTCAAGTTTGGTTCGTTTATTTCCGAACCGAATCTGAATCGAACTTTTAGCGAGCCGAACCTAAGCGAATATCGAACTTGAGAATTTTCTTACACCCCTATGTGTGAGATACCCCCTTGCTAGGCATGTGTCTGTGGAATGACTTTCAACAGATTTTAGGAAGTTTGTTGTGGGATTATCTGCCATTGGAATCCCACACACATATCAGGAGGCTATCAAAGGGAGCAAATGGTGACTTGTCATGGAGGAGAAGATGGTCGCGTTAAAGTCATGAGGCACGTGGAGCATTGTTACAACTCCTACAGGAGTTTCTGTTGGGAGATGCAAGTAGTTGTTCACAGTGAAGCACCGAGCAGACGAAACATAGATCGCTACAAGGCAAATCGTGTGGTTCGTTGGTTCACCCAGACATATGTGGTGAACTATCACGATACTCTCTCAAGTGGCTCAGTAATCTACACTATGAATCATTCTCTTGTTGTAGTGACACAAGACTGGCAACTATATCAGCTTGATGTGACGAATGTTTTTCTCTATGGTGATCTACAGGGGGAAGTCTGCATGCAGTAGTCACTTGGGTTCGCTTCTGAGGAGGAGTGTCAGAAGTTGGCATTCTTCATAAGGCTATCTATGGCTTTAACCCTTAAGCAGAGTCTAAGATCATGGTTTCAGAAGCTCTCAGATTTGATTGAGCGGCAGGGGTTCGTGAGATCGATTGCATATCATTTTTTTTCAGAAGTCTCATTTGTTGCTATACTAGTTTACGTTGATGATATCATTATTACAATGGATGATGTGCAGGGCATTAAAGAAACTAAGGTTTTCCTTGATCAGCAGTTTGTTAGAGATTACCATATATAATTGTTTCTTTATTTATCTCTATTTCCTTATGCACCGTTTCCCTATGTATCACTGTTTCCTTATGCATTGTTTCCCTATGTAACCCCTCAGGGGTATTTGTGTAAGTTCTCCTCTGAGTACCCTAGGGTTTAGTCCTATATAAGGACCCCTAGACCTCACAGAATAAACAAGCAATATTCTTCTCTTCTTATCTCCACATCGTATCAGAGCAGCGGTCCTAGACCGGTGTTCTGATTAAGCATCCCTCCGCCACCGCCCGCCTCTCCTCTACTGTTCCTAGTCACCGTGTGCCTCGCGAGGGTTCTGCGCGACCCCCCGCGCATCGCCCGACTCCCTGTGCCCTGCGCATCGCCCGACCCCCTGCGCTAGGGCTCTGCGCTCGGCCCTGCCCTCCAGCCCTCCGTACGTGAAAGCTGATCGCGTCGTTCATACTTGCTCTGCCTCATCGCATCGCGCGCACCGCGCGAAGGCTCTGTACTACGCACCTGCTTCGCACCACGCCTACGCACCTGCTGCGCACCGTACTCTGTGAGGGCTCCTGCTTCGTGAGGGCTCCTGTGCCCAAGCCCTGCTGCGTACAGGCTACTCCGTGAGGGCTCCTACTCCATAAGGGTTGTTGTTGCCTGCTTCTACAGCGCCCCCAGCGCTCCAGTTCTCTTGCGTGAGGGCTCCAGTTCCCCTGTGCTCTTGCTCCTGTACTACCGTGCCCCTGACCCACCCAGGCATCTGTCGCTGACGCCCTAGACCTCTTATTCATGGTTTAGAGCGTCAAGCTTCCACAACTCTGCAACAATGTGCAACTAAGGAGGTTCTACATATCAACTACAACTGCATCTAGGTTACTTTTTCTTGACCTAGAGACGCTATCATGACGTCCATCGAGGCCAAGCCTATGTATCCTCCTTCTTCTCTGATGGTACAAGGCACATCTATCAAATTGAAAGGATCCGAAAACTATGTTCTATGGTCTCGATCCTTCAAGATATTTATTGGTGGCCAACGAAAGTGTGCCATCCTCACAAAGACTCCTCCGTCTATCACTGATGCAGATTATGAAGCCTGGTTTGTCGACAATTGCCAGGTAATCACTTGGATGACAAATAGTGTAGATCCAAATATTGCTGCCAATCTTTTATATAAAGATACTGCTAAAGCTATGTGGGAAAATCTTGAGCATACATATTCCCAGAAAACAACCAAGTCTCGTCTTTCTAATATATACACAAGAATTTGGTCTGCTAATCAAGAAGAAACCAGTCTAACTGAATACTACCGGACACTTACAAGCATGTTTGAAGAACTTATATTTCAACCTGCATTCTGTGATAAACAAATAGGCGAACGTGCCGAGTGGCAGGTTTACAGGTTCCTTTCAGGGCTTCATCCGAAGTACAAAATTGTAAAAGATCAATTTCTTATGGCAGATAAATTGCCTACGATCGAAACCATATTCGGTCGACTACAAGAACTGGAGGCTCCAGTTCAAAATTCTCAGGTTCATTCTTCTACAGAGACTACGGCCCACTATTCATCTGGGCACAGAGGACGTCATTCTTATCTAGGAGGCCGAGGTCGAGGCCGTGGACGTGACTCTAGTCGTGGACGTGACCTTGGACGAGGTCGTGGTCGTGATTCCTCTACCGGCCATTATCATGCATGTGTACACTGTGGTCGCATGAATCATCCCTCTGAGCGTTGCTGGCCAACTTTTGGCAAGCAACCAAGTGCTCATAACACTTGTGATGACGAGCCACATGATAACAATGATACAACTACTCACATTACGGATGGACAACATACTCCATTCATTGCTTCTGAATATACTCGTCTGCGACAATTACTAAATGACTCAGCTTCCTCAACAGAAGATACAACTGGATCTGCTGCTACTGCTAGCCTTGCCACTACATCAGGTACAGTAGCAAACTCTGTTTCTGTTACCAAACATGCATGGATTATTAATTCTGGAGCTTCCACTCATCTAACGGGAGATGTAAGTCTGCTAACCTCATCTCAACCTTCTACCTCTATAAAGAGCGTTCGTGTTGCCAATGGGGATCACTCTCCCGTTACCGCGGTTGGAACTATTAAATTCTCCAATAAACTTCAACTGACAGATGTGCACTGTGCTCCAGCCTTTCCACTCAGTCTTTTATCTGTTCAGAAGCTATGTCGTGAGCTACATTGTCGTGTTATTTTTGATAAATTCAGCTGCTATTTTCAGGATATCTGGACGAGGCAGATTTTTGGTGGGGGACATGAGAGGAATGGCCTATACTACCTCAACAGACCTACCACTAACAACTTTGCTGGCGCTACCTCCATCACTGAAGATCCCCTTCTATGGCATCTTCGTCTGGGACATCCTTCTACCAAAGCTCTCTCTATGATGTTTCCTGAACTGTCTACGCTAAAACCTTTTCAGTGTGAAGCATGTCAGTTCGGTAAACATCATAGAGCTTCCTTTCCTGCTAGAACTGAGCCTCGTCGTACTACTCCTTTCTTCTTAATTCATTGTGACATTTGGGGACCATGTCCGGTCAAAACCATTGGTGGTCATAAGTACTTTGCTGTCTTTGTGGATGACTACAGTCGCATATCTTGGGTATTTTGTTAAAATAACGTTCAGAAATTAATATTATTGTCAAGAACTTCTTTCATTATGTCAAAAATTTCTTCTCTACTACCATTAAAATCTTTCGTTCTGATAATGCTCTGGAATTTACTCAGAATGATTTGATAACCTTTTTTGCCTCCCAAGGAACCATACACCAAACATCTTGCCCATATACATCCCAACAAAATGGGGATGCTGAAAGAAAACTAAGACACCTTGATATTGCTCGATCCTTACTCACCCATATGAATGTTCCCAAGATATATTGGGACAATGCTATCCTTACTGTTGTACATCTTATAAACAGGGTCCCCTCTGCTTTTCTACATGGCTCCACTCCCTCCAACTTACTATATCCCAAGGAGAAACCTTTCCCTCTGCCCTTACGAATTTTTGGATGCACATCATTTGTCGGTAATTTCCATACCACGGACAAATTATCTGCTCGTGCCATCAAATGTGTTTTTCTAGGGTATTCTCAAACTCAAAAGGATACATATGTTACGACCCTAAAGGACATCGTCACTACGTTTCTCTTGATGTCACCTTCTTTGAACAAAACAGCTTCTTTACACAACCAGTGTCCGATATTCCCCTAAAATCCCCGCCTCCACCAATTGTGTATAAAAGAAGAACTGAGTCTAATCCGATTCAGGTTCATTTACCTATTCCGTTGTTGCAGGACACTATGCCATCCTCGAATGCTCCCACCAATGCTACCCGGATAGTCCTCAGGAGTTACCAATCGCATTACGCAGAACAAAAAGGCAATGTACACTTCACCCACTATCTCATTTCACCTATACTAATGGGTTATCTTGCTCTGACAAAAGATATGCAGATGCCATAGTGGCTATTTCTGTTCCCAAAGATCATCATAGTGCATTACAAGATGAGGGATGGAGAATGGCAATGAATGAAGAAATGGAAGCATTACAGTCTTGAAAAACATGGGACCTCATCAAATGCCCTCCTGGATGTAAACCAGTTGCATGTCGCTGGATCTTCACTACAAAGCAGTCCCCTGACGGGTCTATCGATCGTTTAAAAGCAAGACTTGTAGCAAAAGGCTTTACTCAAACATACGGGGTAGACTACTTCGAAACATTCTCCCATGTGGCTAGAATGGGATCCATACGAACTATCATCTTTGTGGCAGTAAACAAAGGGTAGCCTATGTTGCAGTTAGATGTCAAGAATGTGTTTCTATATGGAGAGCTTGACGAAGAAGTCTACATGATACAACCGCCAGGTTACGAAGTCGAGGGGGAGTATGTATGCCGACTTCACAAAGCCATCTACGGACTAAAGCAGAGTCCAAGAGCTTGGTTTGATAGACTAAGTACATAGATTGGCACCATGGGCTTCCAAAGGACTACATCAGACTATTCGGTTTTTGTCAGGAGGCGACAGAATAGTGTTGTAGTTCTTGCTGTATATGTAGACGATATGATTATTACAGGAGATGATGACCAAGGGATACTAGAAACCAAAGCTTTCTTGCAAAAAGTATTCATCACCAAGGATCTTGGACAACTTCGCTATTTTCTAGGCATAGAAGCTCTACGTACTGAGAAAGGCTTACATATGTCACAGAGGAAATACTGCCTTGACATACTAACTGAGGCAGGACTACTTGGGTGCAAACCCTCGGGAATTCCAGCAGAGCCTAGAAAACATTCTGCATCCAATGATCCTCTCTTTGAAGACACTACACGATATAGGAGCCTGGTTGGCAAACTCCTATATCTTACAGTTACTAGACCTGATATATCTTATGCTGTAAACAGAGCTAGTCAAAATATGGAGAAACCATGCTACAGTCATTGGCAAGATGTACTTCAAATACTTCGCTACCTAAAAGACTCGCCAGGACGAGGAATCTTCTATGGGGCAAATGGTCACACAAATCTTACTGCGTATGCTGACGTCGATTATGCAAGCTCTCCTGAAGACCGCCGATCTACAACTGGATATGCCATGATGGTAGGAGGAAACCTGGTTAGTTGGAGAAGCAAGAAACAATCAGTTGTTTCAAGATCTAGTGCTGAAGCTGAATATAGAGCAATGGCTCAGGCTACATGTGAGATCACATGGCTGCTCACTTTTCTAAAAGAACTAAATGCTGCTACATCCACTCCTATTCCCCTGTACTGCGACAACAAATCAACTACCTACATTGCTATCAATCCTGTGTTCCATGAGAGAACAAAATATATTGAGATTGACTGTCACTTTATCAGAGATGCTGTACGAGGAGGGAAGATCACCACACCACACATTCCAACAGATCTTCAACTTGCTGATATATTTACCAAGGCAGTAACTAAGAAGCGGCTTTCCTGGATAACTTCAAGTTGGGCATGATTGATGAATATGCTCCAACTTGAGGGGGGGGTGTTAGAGATTACCATATATTATTGTTTCTTTATTTATCTCTATTTCCTTATGCACCGTTTCCCTATGTATCACTGTTTCCTTATGCATTGTTTCCCTTTGTAACCCCTCAGGGGTATTTGTGTAAGTTCTCCTCTGAGTACCCTAGGGTTTAGTCCTATATAAGGACCCCTAGACCTCACAGAAAAACAAGCAATATTCTTCTCTTATTATCTCCACAATTATTACAATGGATGATGTGCAGGGCATTAAAGAAACTAAGGTTTTCCTTGATCAACAATTTGTAAGTTTGTAACCAAGGATCTTGGCAGTCAACATTACTTCCTTGGACTAGAGTTTGCAGGAACCAGTAAAGTATTGTGATGACCTAGAGGAAGTACGTTACGAATCTTCTCTCTAAGATGGGCATGGCAGATTGCAGGCATGTCACCACTCCCATGGACCCGAGCATGAAGCTATATGATGAAGACATTGAGGGGATAGACAGGAGGAGGTACATGAAGTTCGTTGGGAAATTCATATATGTGACCATCACCAGATCAGATATATCCTTTGCAAAGAGCCAAATGAGTCAGTTCATGAAACTGCCTAGACAGGTGTGACATCCGGATCCAAATAAATCGAACTTAACCCGATGAAGAGTCTGCAAGATCATTTAATATTCAATTAATATTGAATAAACTCAGATCGATCTGTAAATAGCAGATCAAAACTCGTTCGGTCGCAATCGACCAAAAGTTGATGGCATCGTAATGCGTACCATCAGAAAAACATGGCCTCAAATTTCAACGAAATTCGGTCGAATTTCTGTCGAATATCGATATCCAGTCGAAATCGAAATTCGACCGAAATGACCGAAATAACCGAAATATGGGGGTCCTAGTACAAAAATTGACCGAAATGACCGAAATTCCGGTCGAAATTCCACCGAAATTCCATCGAAATTCTGTTATGGTCGATACCAAAATGGTGATCGAAATCGACATTTAGGGCCTTGGAAAAAGTTGTGACGCGAAATCCGAACCGTAAAACAAACTGAGACAACTAAAAATCTGATTCGACAAAATAAAAGCAACAAAATCGGCCGTTCGTAGATCGGAAGTCATTTGATAATTTGAAATCATAAAAATTAGTTGAAAACCAAGACCGTATCTCAAAAATTTGAGAATTCATCTTCAATCTGAAGTATATGAATATTATACTCATTTTGATCATCATTCAGAAACAACCAAAATGAGCTATTATGCATCAAAATCTGAGACTCGGGGTGGAAATACAGACGACTTTGGTATTCTAAATAAAAGAGAAAGAAAGGTTTAAAAAAATAAAAAAACAAGACATCAGTTGTTGTCCCTCCACATGGCCTTTGCTCATCTCCACTTGTCTATAATTGAAACCCCCTCCTCCCCTTATAAATACCACCCAAGTCGCCTTCCCTTTCTTTCATAATTTCTCTCTTTTTTCTCATTTCTCTTCACCGAAGGAGCAAATTCCAGCCCTTGAAGCTCCAAGATCTGGAGTTATTGCTACTCCTATTTCTCAAGAGCTATTAGAGGCTCTCAACTACTGCAGCCTTCTATTGTTGTTGTTGCTGCAACCAAGGCCTAGCAGTTGAACTAGTTATTATTCCGCCAATAAGGCCGCCGCCGCCGACGGATCCGGTCTCTTCGGCCCACTGCAAGAAGCCGTTCATCACTGCGGGTGGTGATGGAGGACGACTTTATCCCGAGTGGGGTGGACGCTGACGAGGAGATCATGGAGGGGGCGGATGAAGAGGATGAGGAAGAAGAGGACGGGGAGTACCGGTTGCGATTCGAGACGGGGATGGATCCCATGGAGTTCGTGGAAGTCGACGCCTTCGGACTGGAGCCCTACCAGCAGTTCCAGAGGCTCGAGTACGAGGCGCTCGCCGAGAGGAAGCGGAAGGCCCTTCAATCGCAGATCAAACCAAAGCCTGCCAAGAAACTTAAAGAAGATGATTTTTTTGGTGCCCAGTTTGACGAGATATTGGTAGGGATGAAAACGGTCGAATACGGATACGAATATAGGTGTTATCATATCCTTATCCTTTTTAAAATTCGGATACGAATACGAATACGAATATCATACGAATGCGTAAAATGCATAATCATATCCTCAAAATACGAATACGGATGCAAAACGAATGTTGGAAATTCGGATACGAATATTTGACAAACGAATACGGATTACTATACGAATGTTATAAATAACCTAATTTACTAAAAATATGTAAGCATGTTAGGTTCAAAGTAAACTTCTATATGTCTAAAGAAATTGAAAAATATGTTTAATGTACCATGCAAGCCTAACAAGTTGACATGTATTCAAGTTTCATAGCGAATAATATGAAAAAAGAGTTCATTGTTAGCATTCAAATCCTATAAAATCATGCTAAAGGATAGAATCCTATAAATTTATAAATGCTACGTTTTCTGATATTGTGATTGATTTTGAATAATCTAAAAAGATTCTTTGCCAAATAATTTGTAATATTGGAAAGCTCTCCCTAATTCTCCGCCGTTTACAGCTTTCTGGACTAGAGAAATGGATAACTGTGTGTTCTTGTTAACAAACAACAAAATGCAAGATCAGACATTATTAATAGTGGAAAAGAATTTTACACATTTTTTTAGGGTTTCTATTTTTACCGATGGTGTAATATTGCAAGATATTTAGTATGGGTGTTTTAACTCTCTTGTAGTATTCTCTCTCACAAATTTCACTGTCTGAAGAAAGGAAAAAGTTGGACAACCTCATAGATAAATGATTTTGTTTCTCTGCATTTATCTTATTTATATAACCTACAGAGCTACATTTCCTACATTTACGGAGTTTATGATATTCATGTAAATGTAGTTTAGAAAGAAAGAACAATAACAAGAAAACCAAAACAGGATAGAAGGAAAGAAAACTTAAAAGAAAAAAAAGACCTGGATGATGCCGACGGTGTCGTCAGCGATGGTGAGATAGGTGTAGAAGGCATGGGAGAAGGCTTCACGGTAGAGGCGGTTGGAGGAGGATCACACACTACTAGATGAGGCATCAACGATTGGAGGAGGGGTACGGCAAGGGAAGGGAGGCACGTGAATAGGGTTTGTCGATTTGGGGATTGGGGGATTCAGGAAACACGATTGGGGTTTGGGACTGGTGAGAGTGGGGTTTAAGGTAAAATTTCAAATATTCCCACCCAAGTTAACATTATTATACTTTTTACTTGCTATTCCATACAAAAACGAATATTCACATTCACATCCGTTAAAATTTGAATATTCGCATTCGTATCCGTGAAATTTGGGATTATTGAATTCACATTCGTATTCGTATTCGTCGGATGTTGATTTTTAATATTCGTATTCGCATTCGTATTCGTCAGATTTAAAAAAATAACATCCATATCCTCCTTCTAACGAATGCGAATATGAACGAATACGGATATATTTGTATTCATTTTCATCCCTAGATATTGGAATCGATGACACATCGGCCACGCAGGAGAAGCGGGCAGCCAAAGAAAAGGGGCAGAAGAAGGGGTTCTAGGAAGAACATGAACCCTGAAGTCACCAGGAAGCTTGGTGATGCCACTCTTCATTACGCGTCTGGACAGTATGATGAGGCTATCGGTATTCTGGAAGAGGTTATCCGGATTGCACCGAACACACCAGATGCTTACCGCACTCTTGGACTGATATATAATGACACCGGGGACAAAAAGAAAGCTATGAACTTTTATATGATTGCTGCTCATCTTAAAACCAAGGATCTTGCTCTTTGGAACCTTCTCGTACCATGGTCCATTGAAGAAGGGAACACGGGCCTGGTGAAGTATTGTCTTTCCAAGGCAATAACAGCTGATCCTGAGGACATCAGTCTTAGATTGAGCCGCGCCTCATTGTACATCGGCCTTGGTGATTATCATAA
Organism: Ottelia alismoides; assembly: GCA_037367405.1. Classification (NCBI taxonomy): domain Eukaryota; kingdom Viridiplantae; phylum Streptophyta; class Magnoliopsida; order Alismatales; family Hydrocharitaceae; genus Ottelia; species Ottelia alismoides. The sequence goes on from JAZKJV010000569.1 coordinate 20,900, forward strand.
AGCCGCCGAGTCCTACGAACAGGTTATTAAAAATATAGAAATGGACGTGGATACAAATATCGATGAATATGGAAAACATATTACCGAATCATTAAAAATGAATACCGGTATGAAATGGATGCAAACTAGATAGAAAAATAATAGAATTAAAATTGTATAGATAAGATTAAATTTATATGTATGGGAGGGCTCATATATGTATCAATTTTGAAATCGAAATATATATGTGTGTGTGTTATAGTGTGTATCAAAATTTGAATTAACATATATGATAACTGTAGAGATAGTTGTTCGTCTTTTATGTTATTTATTATTTCAGTTTCTTTATGTCCCTCTCATGTAATTTACCCAAGGGCTCTCTCTCTATATAAGAAACCCAAGGGCTCTATGAATAAATCATCTGAGTATTCTAACATGGTATCAGAGCCATAACCCTAACCTAGGGTTCTCCCCCGCCGCCCCCCCCCTCTCTACCGCCGCCGGCTCTAGGGTTTCACCACCCAGCGCCGCCCCCACCCAACTCCGGGTCCCCCAGCGCCGCCCAGCCCCTGTCGCCGGCCTCACCTCCTTCGCCGGGCCCCTCCAGCGCCGCCTCTCCTACGCCGGGTCCCACCCAGCGCCGACCAGCCGCCGTCTTTCTCAAGTAGAGGCTTCCAAAGCCTCTACTCGTGGCTGGGGTGCCGCCTTCTCCCTAGGACTCGGCGTCATGCTCGATTCAAGTGCATAATCGTCTACCTATGCACTTGAATCCTACAAGGTCTTGGTAGACAGTATTTTCTTTGTCTATCAGTAGTTGTTCTTCTCCGTCATTATGTCAGATCAGAAGCTCGATATGCCCGCCATAGGTGCCTTCAAAGGGTCGGCACCAATCGTCAAAATGGACGGGACAAACTACGAACTGTGGGCGATGCAGTTCCTCAGTCTCATGAAGTCGTGTGGTAAGAAGCATATTCTTACCGAGGATGAACCGCCGGAGAAGACAGGGATCTATGCCTCATGGGAGGCTGATGATGCGTACGCCAAGGTGTGGCTCTCGGGTACGCTCACGACGGAGATAGCGAATGATGTCCTTCACCAGCCCACCGCTAAGGCGATGTGGGATATTTTGGCGATGACGTACTCTCAGGTACGCAACGAGACGAAGATGCTCCAGTTGCAGCATGATATATTTACCACGAAGCAGAATGGGAAGCCTCTTCATTCCCTATACACGTCGCTTCGTGGCATGTTCGAGAAGCTTTATAGCACCATTCCGCTTACAGCCACACCGGAACAGCAGAAGACGTTCCGCAACGCCACTATGGTCGGCGTATTACTCGCTGCCCTAGATCCGGAGTACGAGGCAGCACGTGCTCAGATCCTAGCAGATGCCACCATCCCACCGATGGAAGAGGTTTACAGGAGGCTCAGTCGTGTACCTGTTCCGTCCAATGCAGCGACTGCGACTCCGTCAGCAATGCCAGTTTCCAGGGGACGTGGTGGTTCGTCCTCGTTTCGTGGCAGGGGAAGTGGTGGACGTGGCCGCGGAGGTCGCATACGCTCTACGTGCTCATTCTGTCGCCGTACTGGTCATTCGGAGGATACATGCTATTCCAAGCATGGTTTTCCTCCTTCTGCACGAGTAGCTGATCATGTTCAAGGTCCACCAGCATCCACTCCAGATCACAGGTTCGAGGAGTTAGTGGCACGACTTCGTGATATTATGCCACAATCATCATCAGAGGGTGCAGACGTTTCTGATGTTGCGGCTTCGGCGTCAGCTAGTACATCTGCCTCAGCCAGTGCCTCAGGTAGTCCTTCAATCTCATTTCATAGTCATGACCTCACAGGATGGATTGTCGACTCTGGAGCTACCCATCATCTATGCCGTGAGAAAGATATCCTGCAGTCCTACAGAGCTGTTCAGCCAGGTCGCTCTGTACTCATTGCTGATGGCACTCATTCTCCTATCATCGGTCAGGGGGAGACGGCTTTACTACCCTCTATGCACTTACAGAATGTGCTACATGCTCCAGAATTCTCTATGAACCTCTTATCTATTAGCCAGATTACACGTGATTTGCACTGTCGTGCTATTTTTGATCCATCGTCTGTTATTTTTCAGGACATACTAACGGGCAGGGTGATTGGCTGTGGTTCTGAGCATAATGGCCTCTATCGTCTCGTTCGTAACTCTTACGCTGGCGTCTCCTTGCATTCCCAGGCCTCCGTATCTCCGTACACCTGGCATCTTAGGTTCGGTCATCTGCCGCTACAGAAGATGCGTCACCTCCTGCCTCAGATCTCTCCGAGTTCCTCTTTTCGTTGTGAAGCATGTCAGTTAGGGAAGCACCATCGGTCTAGCTTCCCCGGTCGTCAGAGTCGGAGCAGTAGCTCCCCGTTTGAATTATTTCATATAGATATTTGGGGTCCAAGTCGTGTCCCGGATCATCAGGGGCACAGGTTCTATTTAGTTGTGGTTGATGATTTCTCTAGAGTGTCGTGGACTTTTCTTCTTAAAAATAAATCTGAAGCAGGAAATGTTCTTCAAAATCTAATTAATGAAGTCCAGAATGTTTTCTCATCTACTGTTAAGTATGTGCGTACTGACAATGCATTGGAGTTCTGCACTCGCTCTCTTGCCAGCTTTCTTTCATCTAAAGGCATTGTTCACCAAACCACATGTGCCTACACCTCTCAACAAAATGGGGTTACAGAACGAAAACATCGACACTTTCTTGATATTGCTCGCACATTACTTATCCAGAGTTGTGCTCCATTAACCTTTTGGGGGGATGCTATACTTACAACGTGCTATCTGGTCAATCGAATGCCTACAACTGTTCTTGGGAAAAAGTCTCCAATCTCTGTTCTCTTTCCAGACAGAGACTTGTTTACACTGACACCTCGGGTTTTTGGGACTGTTGCTTTTGTCCACCGCTTATCTCCGGGGCTTGATAAGCTATCCCCTAGGGCTATCAAGTGTGTTTTTGTGGGTTACTCCAGGACACAGAAAGGATACCGTTGCTATGATCCTGTCCATGACAAGTACTATGTGAGTGCAGATGTTACTTTTTTCGAACCTGTCATGTACTTCTCCCCTGCAGGTGACAGATTGGTCTCCTCCACATCATCAGATTCCAATGTCTATGTTCCTCCACCTCCAAGCCTGGGTCCATCCTCTACTCCACCGACACCAACAACACCACCACCACCACCCCCGCCACCACCCCCAGTTGTCCCTATCACTAAGTTCTACACGAGACGGACAGGCCCTGCTCAAGCTACGTGTCAACCGTCCAGCACGCCTCAGGTATGTTCTGATGTTAACACTGATGATGGTTTGAATAATGCACCTGTGCAGGAGCTTTTACCGCAGGAGGAGGATCAACCGGTCAGCATTGTTTTGGATGACTTGGACCGGCCTATTGCTCATAGGAAGCAGCGAAGACAGTGTGCCTCATATCCCCTGGCCTCTCATGTCTCCTTTCATCGTCTCACTGGGGATTTTCAGAAGTTTGCTGCTGCTGTATCGACAGTGGAAATTCCACGGACATATCAGGATGCCATGAAGACTGAATGCTGGCGTCTAGCAATGGAAGAGGAGATGCGTGCCTTGCAATCTAGAGGGACTTGGTCTCTTGTCCCTATTCCTCCAGGTGCATCTGTGGTGAGTTGCAAGTGGGTATTTACGGTCAAATATCATGCAGATGGTCGTCTTGACAGATACAAGGCCAGGCTCGTAGCAAGAGGCTTTACACAGACATATGGGGTAGATTATTTGGACACTTTTTCACCAGTGGCGAGACACTCTACCCTTCGCATCCTTCTATCGGTTGCAGTGGTACGTGACTGGACCATATTCCAGCTTGATGTTAAGAATGCTTTCTTGTATGGTGATCTACAGGAGGAAGTCTACATGCAGCAGCCACCCGGGTTTGCTGCTGAGGGGGAGACTCAGAAGGTGTGCAGACTTCATAAGGCTATCTATGGCCTTAAGCAGAGTCCTCGTGCATGGTTCCAGAAGCTCTCCCAGCTTATTGAACGACAGGGGTTCAGAAGATCAAATGCGGACCACTCACTGTTCGTCCGGAAGACCCCTAGAGGTACCATCGTTGTTATGGTATATGTTGATGACATATTGGTTACTGGAGATGATGCACAGGGGGTTGAGATAACCAAGTCTATGTTGGGCAGCCAGTTCATTACAAAAGATCTAGGCACAATACGATATTTTCTGGGGATCGAATTTGCAAGAAATGCACAGGGAATGGTGATGACTCAAAGAGAATATGTCACAGATTTGCTAGTTGAAACAGGAATGACTGGATGCAGACCTTCAAGTACACCTATGGACCCGAGTATGAAGCTGTACGATGATGATACCGAGGAGGTGGACAAGAGAAGGTACAGAGAAATGGTGGGTAAGCTCTTATACATCACCATAACTCGACCGGATATTGCCCTTGCAGTAAACCGGGTGAGTCAATTCATGGAGCAGCCGAGGCAAGTACATATGGATGCCTTGTACATGATATTAAGATATCTGAAGTCTTCCCCAGGCACAGGGTTGCTATTCAAGAAAGGTACAGATCTGTCTATTTCAGCCTGTGCAGATGCAGATTATGCAGGATGTCCACGGGATCGTAAGTCTACTTCTGGATTTGCTATCTTCATAGGAAGCTCGTTAGTCTCTTGGAAAAGCAAGAAGCAGACTGTTGTGGCAAGATCCAGTGCCGAATCCGAGTACAGAGCCATGGCACAGGCAAGCACAGAAATGATGTGGGTTAAAGCAGTCTTAGAAGATCTGAATGTGGATGTTCCCTTGCCTATGAACCTTCAATGTGATAATCAGGCAGCATTATTTATTGCCAACAATCCAACCTTCCATGAGAGAACAAAACACATAGAGGTGGATTGTCATTACACTAGGGACATGATTCAGAAGGGCTTCATCTCCACGTCTCACGTCAGTTCAGAGGACCAGACAGCGGACATATTCACTAAACCATTGCTCAGAGGACCTTTCCAGAGATGTTCTTCCAAGCTAAGCATGATAGATATCTATGCTCCATCTTGAGGGGGAGTGTAGAGATAGTTGTTCGTCTTTTATGTTATTTATTATTTCAGTTTCTTTATGTCCCTCTCATGTAATTTACCCAAGGGCTCTCTCTCTATATAAGAGACCCAAGGGCTCTATGAATAAATCATCTGAGTATTCTAACAATAACGAATCGGATACGATCCAAATCGACATGCATACATCCTAGCATCCAAACATGATGATAATGAATAATTTAATATGAATTGTATCACACACACACTCGCGTACGCGCACGCACACACCCACCCACACGCGCATCCGCGCCCGCGTCCATGCAAACGGACATGCCCACGTGCACGCACATGCGCCCACGTCCACGCACACAAACACACACACATAAGAGCGCGCACACACACATCGCGATAAACTGATTGCGATAATAATTAATATAACCATTTACGAATAGAAATATATACTTATATATAGTTTGTCATGTTGTCCTCAGATTGTATATATTTACATCTCGTTTATCCGTATTTGATTCATTATGACGATAAACCTACATGAATGTGTCATTATTAGATCCGAATTCGATAGTATTCCTTCCAATTGCATGTATTCATATGATTTACAAATATCCGCATCCTCGTTAGTTTATTTATCTATGTTTATATATCATTGTCTGAATGCATTCCGTACCATTTAGATTTTCGTATCCGGCATTATCATTATGAATATGATATAGATACAAATATACATTATTGGACATATCGTTTGCATTTTAATATATGTCACTTTTCACTTGAAGTATCTCTCTTTATCCCCACAGGTACCCGCAGGTACCCGTGGATAGCCAACATCTATTAGCATGGTACCCGTTGCAATTGGGTACCCGTTGGAATGGAGCGGGTCGACCCGTGACCTAATACCTACGGGACGGGTCGGGTCGCGGTCAAATGGGGCGGGTACCCGTCCCATGAAAACCCCTAATGAAAATTAACTAATCTCACGATTGTAGTCAGGTCTGCATTTGTCTGAGGTGATTTAAATATAGATAGTACTATATTTTTAATCGTTTTCTAAATACAAATACAAACGTGAATACAAATATTGACGAATATTAAAGGGATTTTTACCCGGCAGACCTTGTAATCTTTTGCAATTACCGCTACGACCTCTGAAACATCCTAATTCCTCTCTCGACCCCGTAAACTTGCTAACCCTTTACCCTACAGACCCTGTGGTTAACCCCCATCCATTTGACCGTTTAAAGTAACCAGATTCTGTTATCTTTCTTTATATTATACCCATTTTGTTTGTCAAATTTACAATTAATGCCATTCTCCCTCTTCTACCACATATCCTTCCCACTCCCACACCCTCGTCCCGCCCCGCCGTCTTCCTCAAAGCCCCGGCCCCGTCGCGTCGTTCGAAGCTGCTCCCCCCAACCCGCGCCGGCCGAAGCCCTGCCTCCCCAACTGGCGCCCATCCTGTTCGATGTCCCCCCGGCCATCGCCTCACCCTGCTCCCCCGGTCACCACCCACCACCTCCCCCTGTCCCCCGCTCGACCCCCTTTCCCTCTAAGCAGCCGCCTCCATCGCAAAGCCCCCCGGGTCCCCGTTCCCCCGATCGTCAGAACCCCCCCTCCCCCCGCAAGCTAAACGCCTTCTTCTGCGTCAAACTCAACCCCCCGCCCCCCTGAAGCCCCCCCGCGCAAGGTTCTTCTGCGCGCCCCGCAACCCCTCCCGCAAGCTACATCCGTGTCAACGCCGCCCTCCCCTCCTCACCGAGCCCCCCCTCGCGACGACCTGCAGAGAACCCCACGCCTCGCGGTGACCTGTAGCCCCGAGATGACCTGTAGAGCCCCCTGCGCCCTGCGCCGACCTGCAGCCCCGTGACAACCCGCACCGCACCGACCTGTAGAGCCCCCCGCGCCCCATGCAAAGCCTCCTCCGGTTACCCCCCCCCCCTCCCCCCGCCCCGCAAGCCCCCAACCACCCGCCCCCCTGAAGCCCCCCCGCGCAAGGTTCTTCTACGCGCCCCGCAGACTCAACCCCCCGCCCCCTTGAAGCCCTCCCCTCCTCACCGGTTCCCCGCAGACTGCCGATCGGAAAGAACCCCCCCTGCAAGCCTCCCCTGGTACCCGCCGCCACCCCCTGCAAGCCCCTCGATCCGATGAACCGATCGGTTGGCTTCCTCGATCCTCATCCTCGGCGTTGCATTGGGAGGAGAACCTGTTAGAAGGAGGATTTTTTTATTTTTTTGGTTAATTCTAGCCGTCCGATCATGGATGGGTTAGATTAACTCGTTTCTAACTCAAAGAAGTTAACTGTAGATGTGTCAATTTAACGGTAGGGTCCGTAGGGTAAGACGGAGTAAGTTTACGGGGTCGAGAGATGAATTAGGATGTTTCAGAGGTCGTAGCGGTAATTGCAAAAGATTACAGGTCTGCCGGGTAAAAATCCCAATATTAAATTATATTTGTATGTTATCATATCTTTAAAAAATAGATGTGGATGTAAAATAGATACTGATCGCATAAGAATAATATTAGAAATACATATAGGTTAGCTTAATATACATGCATTGGATGGAATAGACATGATATAAATAAACTAAATATACTTATATCATGATAATTATACCGAATACAGTGAAAGAAGGTGTACGATTAAAAATAAATGTCAACATATATTTATATAGAAAAACCAATATAAGATACAGAGATTTTTGCAGATATCAAAAGTAAAATCTATATCCGTATTAATTTAAAAAAAAAAGATAAGCATACAAATGTCAAAATTTCTTTTAAAAAATAAGATGGTAGATAAACAGGCTCGTTTGGTTGCTGGGTTGGAGTGGGTTAAAGTAACCTGATTGGAATAGTAGCTGTTTGGGATGGTTATGAGGGTTGGAGATGGTTGGAATAAAGAATGTGATGTGATGTCACTATGATTTGTGATAGAATTCCATCCCATCAAAAGAGGGGGGTAAACCGAGTTATCCCGGGATAACCTGGGGGTAACCCGGTTACCAAACGAGCCCCGCGGGAATTAATCAATTGCTTTAATTATCGAGAAAATCCATTATAAACGCCACCACAGTATGTAGGTGTTATGGCATACATGGAATCCAAAGATGGTGGGGTTGACATTGAAAGGGGAGTTAACGAGATCTTGATAGGTCCGCACCTATCAAGAGCTTTATTAAATATACGCATTGTATGTATATGATAATACCGAAGGACCAAATTAATTAATGCACGACGGTGATAGGACACGGAGATGCAAAACTTTCTCCCCTTCATGCCTTCCTGGTCTATGAGATTAATTGCAACCCACTACAGCAGTTAATCCACATTTGGTACTTCTTGCAGAAAATTCTTTTTTCTCTACCAGATGGCAAAGAAATATTGGAGTGGCAATGGGAAGAAGCTTCTCGTTCAGAGAACGCAATTTACGACTCGAATGGCTCTTTAATGAGAGGTCCTAGTTTGACTACCCTCTATCTGCTTCCCAATCCTAAGCTCAGAGATCTTAAATCAAGTCTGTAAGCAAATATATCATCTGGTGTCGGTTTCCGTGCCACATCCAGAAGAGCCATGAAAAGGCTTTACGGATGCCGATATGAGGCTCGTTTGGTTACCAAATTATCCTAGGGTAATTAGCACACTCTTGGATTTGAATTCCGTCACAATCCAATGTGTTATATTATATATATATATAGATAAAATGGGTTGTCCCCTAGGGGGAGCTAACTTGGCTCCCCTGCCTATTTCGTCCAGTTTTTTATTTATTTTTGAAATTTTTTTCGTAGAATTTCATCACTATATCATTATATTATGTCATTAAAATTTCGTGCGAAACAGAGACTCCTACGGCCTCCATCCAGACAACCATTTTTTAACGGTAACAGAATTGTTAAAAACGACCCCGTCTGGATGGAAGCTGTAGGAGTCTTTATTTCGCAGGAAATTTTAATGATATAATGGAGGATATATTGATGAAAATTCATGGAAGAAATTTTCAGAAAAAAAAATAAAAAAATCAGGCAAAATGGGACAGAGGGGAGCTAAGTTAGCTCCCCCAATGGGGGCAACCACATTTAACCCTATATATATAGAGAGAGAGTGAGAGGAGTGATCCTATGAGAGCCAAAACCTGTGAGAGCATGAGAGCATGCATTCTGGATCACATGATTCAACTAGGAGAGAGAAGACCAGGAGAGAGAAGACCAGGAGAGAGAAGACAGAATCATATCGTCCAAAATGCATGCTCTCATCCCTGTGTATACTAAAAGCTTGGAATAGAGAAAGCCTCAGTCCTATCTGCACATTTTTTTGCTCTCATAGGATCACTCATCTCTCTCTCTCTATATATATATATATAGACACACACACACATACAGATATGGATACATATATTATTTTCAATTTTTTTGAAGATATGCATACGAATATGGTTATATATATTTTTGACCGATACAGATATGGATATCCGCATTGCTAAATCTGTATTTATATTGTACATACATACATCAAATTCTGTGTGTATCTCCAAATATGTTATAAGATTAGTTGTAATATATTGCATCAGGAGTCATTTTCAAATATGGGAAGAAAATATACATATCAATATTATTTATCGTTTATTATATGATTATTAAACTTAGTATAATACTATAATTTTTTGTATTTTGTTGTCTTGTAGTTTATTAATTTTGATTTAATTAGCTATTAATTTCAACTTTACCAAACAATCATACTAAGTTCAAGCGTTAGAAGGCATTTCTTATCCACAAGATAATCTGTTTCCGTTCGTAAAATATCCGCATTCAAATCATGATTATTTCTTTCCATATCCGTATTCGTATTTAAGGATATTATTGGAAATTTTCAATATCCGCAATGTATATGTTTCTGTATCCGTATTTAAGGATAAGATAACACCTATATCCATATATCTATCCGTCTGTCTGCATCCCTAGAAACCATGCAGCATATTTAGATGCACGTTTATACACACTGGACATATGTCTACAAAATATACACAAAATATACGCACATAAATTCAGTGCTACAGATATTTGTATTTGTAAAAAATATTATCATATCGGTATCTGCTTCCTCAAAAAATAAAAACGGTGTCTATCACCACATCTGCATCCACACAAAAGAATAATAACTAGTTTCCTTATCTCTACCCGCATCCATCTAAATAGAAAAAATGCATGTCCATATAAGATAATGCATATCTGTTAGAATAATTATGTTATTCTTGTTTTTAATTGTCCGGTTTATGTAAATTACCCATAGAGCTTTTCTCCTATATAAGAGAGCTCTAGAGTTAATGGAATTCATCTTGCTAGTTCCCTTCAACATGGTATCAGAGCGACGGTCCTAGACCGGAGTTCTCGAACCCTAACCCTAACCCACCCCCACCCGCCAGCCTCTCTCTCCATCGGCGCTGCCTCACGCGCCGCCGCACGCGCGGCTGGGCTGCCGCTCGCGCGGCTGGGCTGCAGCTCGCGCTCACGCGCGCCTGGGCTCCTGATCGCGCGCTTCTCTGAACGCGTGAATCCCCTCATCGCCATCTCGCATCTCTGGCGCCATCTCCGACGCCGTGATAGCGCTTCTCCTGATAGCGCTTCTCCTGATAGCGCTTCTCCCCTCATCGCCATCTCCTGATAGCGCATCTCGCCCTAATCGCCCTAATCGCCTGATCGCCTCTCCTGATAGCGCATCTCGCCCTAATCGCCTAATCGCCTGGCGACGCAAAGCCTCCAGTCTGAAGCAAGTCGCCTGGACGCCATCCTGTGCAAGTCGCCTGGAGCCTGCAGTCGCCTGGAGCAAGTCCTGTTGCGCGCAAAGCCTGAAGTCTTGTGCGTGTGCGTTTCCTGTGCACGCAAGTCCTGCAGTCAAGTCCTGTTGCGCGCAAAAATCCAGAAGTTCTGTGCGTGTGTGTTTCATGTGCACGCAAGTCCTGCAACGCAAAGCCTGAAGTACAAGTTCTATCCAGCCTTGCTTCACATGTTCGGTGCGCGTGACCGCTTTGTGTCTATGTACGAGTAGACATTGTCGTCTGATTGTGTAACCCCAGTTACAGGTTATTGTTGTCGTCATGTCAGACAACAAGGTAGATTTTCCATCTCTGGGTGCCTTCAAAGGTCCAGCACCCGTTGTGAAGATGGATGGTACGAACTATGAACTGTGGGCCATGCAGTTCATGAGTCTTATGCAGTGCAATGGTAAGAAGCATATCCTCACACAAGAGGAACCTGTGGACAAGACTGGGGTTAACACCTCATGGGAGGCGGACGATGCTTATGCGCGTGTTTGGCTATCCGGTACTGTGTCCATGGAAATAGCCAACGACATTCTGAGTCAACCCACTGCGAAGGCTATGTGGGATATCCTGGCAGCCACATATTCTCCAGCGAAGAACGAGTCCAAGATCTTACAACTCCAGCATGACATATTTACCTCGAAGCAGAACGGGCGTCCTCTTCATACCCTGTACACATCTCTGAGGGGTATGTTTGAGAAGCTACACGGGTACATTCCATTGACAGCTACACGCCTACACCGGAGCAGCTCAAAGCATACAGGGACTCGGTGATGATTGGAGTGTTTCTAGCAGCCCTTGATCCGGAGTATGATGCCGCCCGAGCACAGATTCTTACAGATGCCACCATACCACCTATGGAGGAGGCCTATCGCAGGTTGAGTAGACTCTCCATATCTCATGGTGGAGTGCAGACACCTTCAGCCATGGCTTCTTCTCGCGGCAGAGGAGGCTATTCCCATTTCAGAGGTAGAGGTGGTCGTGGTGGTCGAAGAGGAGGTAACAGACCTCCCAGACAGCCGTGCACCTACTGTCGTAGGATTGGACACACTGAGGAAACATGCTATTCTAAGCATGGGTTTCCTACTACTACGGCACGTGTGGCGGAGCAGGCTCAGCAGGAAGGGGGTCATTCCCTGGTCACGGATCAGAGGTTTGAGGAGTTAGTATCGAGACTTCGGGAGATCATGCCTAGCCAAGGACCAGCTAGTACTTCAGGATCTTCAGAGATAGCCGGCTCAGCATCAGCATCCTCTTCAGGTACAACGTATGCACTTACTAGTTGTTACAGAGCAGATCTATCGGAATGGATTATAGACTCAGGAGCAAAACACCATTTATGTGGTGACAAAAAGCAATTGGATCATTTTACTGCGACTCAGACAGGACGTTCCGTGGTAATTGCTGACGGAACACATTCTCCCATTACTGGTCAGGGGGAGGTGCAATTGACCCCTGGGATACAACTTCAGAACGTTCTTTATGCTCCTGATTTTTCCATGAATCTACTATCCATCAGTCAAATCACTAAAGATTTACATTGTCGTGCCATATTTGACCCATCTGCTCTTGTGTTTCAGGACATACTAACGGGCAGAGTGATTGGAACTGGCTGTGAGCAAGGGGGTCTTTATAGACTGGTGCAATCTCCTTATGCTGGTGTCTCTTCTATGAAGGCTGGATCGGTGTCACCCTACACTTGGCACCTTCGATTTGGCCATCTTCTGTTGCAAAAGATGGTCCATCTTCTTCCACAGATTTCTCCCAAGTCTAATTTTCAGTGTGAGGCATGCCAACTTGGCAAACATCACAAGTCGTCATTTCCGAGTCGTATAGGTCCAAGTCGTCATGGTCTGTTTGAGCTGCTACATTTTGATATTTGGGGTCCCAGTCGTGTCCCTGATCTTCAAGGGCACAGGTTTTATCTTGTTGCTGTTGATGAATTTTCTAGGTTATGTTGGGTCTTTCTACTTAAAAATAAGTCTCATGCTGCGTCTGTTATCCAGTCTTTCATTATTGAAATTAAAAATATTTATTCCGCTAGAGTGAAGTTCATACGGTCTGATAATGCTCTTGAACTATGTTGATCTCATATCTCAAAATTTCTTATGTCTCATGGAATTGTGCATCAGAAGTCGTGTACTTACACCTCCCAACAAAATGGGGTAGCTGAGCGGAAACATCGTCATTTGTTGGACATTACCAGGACCCTTCTGATTCAGAGTCGTGCCCCTCACTCCTATTGGAGGGATGCGGTTCTAACTGCTTGTTACCTAGTCAACCGTATGCCTTCGTCAGTGTTAGGAGAGAAGATCCCGTTCTTGACTGCGTTTCCCGAGAAGGATCTTTTCTCCCTAACACCGCGCGTCTTTGGCTCCGTTGCATTTGTTCATTGCTTCTCTCCTGGTCTTGACAAGCTCTCTCCCAGAGCTGTCAAATGCATTTTTGTGGGTTATTCCAAAATCCAAAAAGGGTATCGGTGTTTTGATCCAGCTAGACGACGGTACCATGTTAGTGCTGATGTCACCTTCTTTGAGTCCACTATGTATTTCTCTCCTACAGGTGACAGACTCACTCACTCGGAGGAAGGAGATGATATCTATGTGCCTCCTCCTCCATCTGTTCCATGTTCTACTCTGCCTCCACCACCACCACCACCACCGCCACCACCAACAATTTCTTATCCTCAGGTCTACCAGCGTCGACCCTCTGCTCATGTGCCTCCTCCATCATCCAGCACGTCTGAGGTATGTAATGAACATTTGAGTACTACTAATGGCACAGGTGATTTGCATGCGCAGACAGATATACAGGGTGCAGATGATACTACCACTACTCTAGTTGATGATCTTCATCTTCCTATTGCCCATAGAAGGCAAAAGCGTGCGCGGACAATGAATCCCAAATACGGGATGGACTTTGCATCACAGGCCTGTTTGGAGCGGTTGTCCCCGAAGTTTCGCGAGTTCGTCCTTGGGTTATCAGCAGTGGAAATCCCAAGGTCATATTAGGAAGCACTACAGAGCAGTCCATGGCGTTTGGCTATGGAAGAGGAGATGGTGGCGTTGCAGTCACGTGGTACTTGGAGTGTTGTGCATCCTCCACCAGGTGCGTCAATAGTCGGAAGCAAATGGGTTTTTACTGTTAAGCATCAGGCAGATGGTACGGTTGATAGATATAAAGCCAGGTTGGTTGCTCGTGGGTTCATCCAAACATATGGGGTGGACTATCAGGAGACGTTTTCTCCAGTAGCCCGTCATTCTACCTTACGGATTCTCATTGCAGTTGCTGTTGTCCGTGACTGGCCCTTGTTTCAGTTAGATGTCAAGAACGCTTTCCTGTATGGTGACTTGCAGGAAGAGGTCTATATGCAGCAGCCACCAGGGTTTGCTGCTGAGGGGGAGTCTAGTATGGTGTGCCGTCTTCATAAGGCCATATATGGTCTGAAGCAGAGTCCACGGGCTTGGTTTCAGAAGCTCTCGGAGTTGATTGAACAGAAGGGCTTCGTCAGATCTACAGCAGATCATACTCTCTTTGTAAAGAGAGACCAGCGAGGTATTGTGATTATCTTAGTGTATGTTGATGATATTGTTATCACTGGTAGTAATGAACAGGGCATTCAAGCAACCAAGGATTTTCTTAGTGAGCAGTTTGTTACGAAGGATCTGGGTACACTTCATTATTTTTTGGGATTGGAGTTTGCACGAAATGAGCAAGGCATGGTAATGACACAAAGGAAGTATGTTATTGATCTGTTATCTGAGACAGGAATGGCAGGATGTAGACCAGCTACTACTCCTATGGATCCTAATGTTAAACTTTATGATGATGAGTCTAAGGAGGTGGACAAGAGACGATATAGAGAGCTCGTGGGGAAGTTGTTGTATGTCACCATTACCCGACCAGATATATCCTTTGCTGTTAGTAGGGTAAGTCAATTTATGGAGCAACCCAGACAGGCTCACATGAATGCTGTTTTTATGATCTTGAGATATCTAAAGTCATCTCCAGGTGCTGGTCTTCTGTTTAGAAAAGATACCTCTATATCTGTCACAGGTTGTGCTGATGCAGACTATGCTGGGTGCCCTAATGATAGAAAGTCTACTTCAGGCTTTATTGTATTTGTTGGCAGTTCACCGGTGGCGTGGAAAAGTAAGAAACAGACTGTCGTGGCTCGATCCAGTGCAGAGTCAGAATATAGGATGATGGCCCAAGGTAGTGCTGAGATGATGTGGGTCAAATCTGTTTTGACTGATTTAACTGTTGAGGTACCTCTTCCTATGCATCTTAAGTGTGATAATCAGGCTGCCTTGTTTATAGCCAATAATCCAGCCTTCCATGAAAGGACAAAGCACATTGAAGTGGATTGTCATTACACACGGGACTTGATTCAAAAGGGGCTGATTTCGACGTCTTATGTATCATCAGGAGAGCAGATTGCAGACATGTTCACCAAGGCTCTTGCTAGAGGTCCTTTTCATCTATGTTGTTCCAAGCTGAGCATGTTAGATATATATGCTCCAGCTTGAGGGGGTGTGTTAGAATAATTATGTTATTCTTGTTTTTAATTGTCCGGTTTATGTAAATTACCCATAGAGCTTTTCTCCTATATAAGAGAGCTCTAGGGTTAATGGAATTCATCTTGCTAGTTCCCTTCAACAATATCCGATTGCATCCCTGCTAGTATCCTAGTACCAGCAAAACTAAATCGAGTACGGCACGGTATCATGCACTGAAAAGGCCTATCATACCAACATGAGCCAAATGCCAGGTCTGTCAGATGCCAATTCTTTCACAATGAGGTTAGGGTGGCATTTTAGTCATTTAGGTGTCATTCAGATGAGGGATAAGAAATACGGAGGAGGTAAGGGATAGGCATGTTTTATTTCACGTTCTTGATTGGCTGATTTGAGGTACAAGGAAGGGATAAATATTGTAGATAAAGCTGATGTAATAACTAAATGACCACCTAATCTCAATGTGCTGAATCGGACCTCATCCACATGGAAGATTTAAGATAGGTGCACTTAAGGCATCGTGAGCTCTTTTTTAAATAACGCATAAAGATGCTGTAGCCTTAAATGCAGGCTTTTTGGATTCCCTACGATGTTTTGAGCTGTATCCTGAGTGGAGGCTGCTTACCATATGGATTTGAACCATGATTTTAAAGTTGCTGCTGTCTCACCTCTTTCCAATACACCCAAGTCAATGTAAGTGGTGATTATTATAATTTATTTTTGTTGGAAAAAATGTAAGATAAAGTCTATTCAAATTTGTCGAAGACCTCACTGAGCACTGACCTTTTAAGTGGGTCAATGATGAAGGTCTGGTTTGAACCTGCACAAAAGCACATGAAAATAGTTGTTTGAAACGCCTCTGATTCAAGTGTAGAGCAGTTGAAGTAATTACAACAAAGGAAAGAAAAAACTGGTACACAGATCTGTACCAGACAATACATCAGAAATCAAGTGTCTTGTATATCCCGTAAGAACTTAGGATGATTGTCAAAAATCAAACTATTGCCCAAATAATCGACGGCGGAGCTTATTCATGATAACTGTTAATTCGTGATAGAGACATGTATAAAAGTCAAGATTGCCTCTTGTATATGTAATTACACAACCCACATATAAAGATGTTTATAGTGATATGAATGTACAAGCCACGTTTAACATGTCCTCAACATTCACTCTCTCCATCAAAGAGATGAGAAACCGTGATGACCTGGGTTTAAAAGTAGATAGCAATCTGTAGAAATGGAGAGAAAAAATAGGTATCTTTGTTTACGAGAATCCAGATTTGAGTTGACGCGGTAGTTCCAACGCTCCAGAAAGAAAGAAAGAAATATTGAAAGCAAATATTATATTGAAGTGTTTTTACAGTAAACCAAAGTTGTCAAGGAATAAACACCGGGAATTCTAGAGTTCATATGCACAATGCTCAAGAAAGCATGGGCGCAATAAACAAAGTAGAGAGCATACATAACCAATGATGGCGGAGAATCGACTGCAAATACAGTTAAAACAACAGAAGGGGATTGCGGCACTATCAAATAATGCAAAGAGAAGTGTTGATCGATCTTGAATCCTAACCCATTAGCCGCAGAGATGTTTGGTATTCTCTGTCAGATTTGGGATCGAAGTTCCCCATCCCAAATCAAGGGTCTCGCTGGGAGTGTCCATATCTGGATCCATGGAGTTGCCTATATAAACTCCCTACGATTAAATTTTTTTGACTTCTAAGCCGTGAGTAATCTCTTCATCTTTTCCACAGTGATGGTTGATTGTTACCGTCCAAGGATGATGTTATGTAACCTGTTAAATGGGAACCTTCTAAATCCTTGTGTTTGTGTGACTTCCTTCGCATTCGTCTAAGGTCCATTAATAAGCATTAGGCATCAAGATGACGCCATACAACATGACGGTTGAGAACCTCACTGGAAGGAAGATTTCGGGTCTCTGGAAAATAGAGATGCAACTTCTGAAGCAACAAGCTATGGAGGTCCCACTCGCAAAAAACAAGAGGATCCAACGACAAAGTAAAAGGAGATAGTTCATATCCGACTTGGCAACGCAAAAGGAAATGACGCACTTGATGATCATGTTGTGTTTGATAAACAAAATTGTAACCAAAGTCACGGATGAAGAAGTTGCAGTGGGTATGTACTTGAAGCCTGAGTTCATATACAACGAAGAACTTGAATAATAGGTAGCTATTAAAGCAACATTTGTTCTTGTTTCACATGCTAAAAGAAACACACCACTAAAAAATCTAGATAAATTAAGTAATTCATTGTTAAAGTTGAAAAACATAGAGCTCGTTCCATCCTTTAGGAAGGATACTATCTCCGGGGAAGAAGTCACGTCTAGGAGGACACAGTGTGTCTGCAACTAGGTTCTATGAGCATTGTGTTTTGGACAGAAACATTGGCTCCATTTCAACAAGGCAATGCACAGAACGAAGGCCACACTTGATTACATCCACTCTAACGAATGGGAGCCCTCTTATGGATGACATGGATTTTCATTATTAAAAATGTGTCCTTTAGTAATGAAAGATTCCAATGTTGGCATGAACAGGACATTTTTAGTTAAGGACGGTTGAAATCTAGAATGTGGTAGCAAATTTATTAATAGAGCAAGAAATAACGAAAGAATAAACATGAACGTTTGGGATTTTATGCGGAATCCTACTTCCGAAGGAACGGGATGAAACCACGGGAGAAGGCTTCAAAGAGCCGGATATTCTATTGAACTTTCTCACTGAGTACAGGGGGTGTGGGGCTCCTAATATAACCTCACAGACAGACCAATCCCATCACTCATCCATGTGGAACTAAACATAAATGAGTAGTAATTGGATCCTATAAAGATCCAATTACCACTCTATTACATACTTCAACACTCCCCCTCAAGCTGGAGCTGAGAAAGATGGAGTTTGCAACAAAAAGAAATATGTACATAACTCATCGTCACATGATACATCTGAGAGAGACAAGGATAGAGACACCCCGTTTGAAGAACCGTTGCTGGTAGAGGACCTTGCTCGAGGACAGGTCTAAGACTTTTAGGTCACCGAAACGTATTCTCGGCCATGTCTGTAGAGTCGTTGTGATATCATTTCACCGAAACATCTCTGTCGTGCCTGGAGAAGAATCGTAGTAAAAGAAAAAAGTCCAACGCAAAATAGAAGTCGGAGATAGAGACACCCCAACGAAGTAATCAATGCTCGATGAAGATGGTTGATAGCTATAGGAGTCTGGAGTGTCGGCCTATCAGTTGTTGACAAGCAGAAGTCCTGCATATACATATCAAATAGAAGAATGTGCCCTCACTTACTCCCCCTTTGTCCCATACTTGATAGAATAAGAGCATCGTTCATCAAGTTGGGAGAAACAAAACATGCATATTTTGTACTTCCTCTTTTTGCATGAATATTTTTTCGTAGGGCTTCTTTTTGTACGAGCGTCTTTTTTTAACTTCTCTCTTTTTTTCGTTTATCATGCTTCTCTTCCTCTTTTTTTGCACAAAACCCTTTTTTATTCGTCTCATTTTTTCTTGCCCCCTCACTTTTTCTTTCTCTCGATCCTTCAGCTTTTTCTTGCCCCCCTTCTCTTCCTTCAGACTTTCTTTTTTACTTAGACCCAATTGAGCAGATACATAGTAGAATACGATGGGGGTATCCTCCTCCTTTCGAGTCAGGGTTCCAGAAGAACCCAACGTCGCCGCCACTTCTGCGAGAGGGTTCCAAGCCCCTCTTCTTCCTTCGACTCGGTGGCTTGACAGGAGCATCGTCAGCCATATGTGCCTAGGGATGTCGAGTAGCATGAAGTAGTGCCTAAAGGGAGCACAAAGTCTAGGGTTCCCATTGAACCCAAGCATGGGAGCACATCCGCCGCCTAGGAGAGATCGCCATGCATCTGAGGGTGCCGGGTCGGGAGCAGCGCTCGAAGGGGTTTCATCAATTACTTTGCCGCTGCCAGGACATGGAGGAGGGTTGTGTGGATCCTTCGATAGAGGATGCGTTGGAGATTGTCCGGGTGACGTCGCCTCTAGGATCTCTGTATGTATATGCTCGATGGAGATGAACCCACCTCCGTTGGAGGGGCATCACCTAGTACTGAAGACTTCAGAGAGGGGCACCGCCTAGTCACTGGTGGTTGGATGTGCCACCATCTCTTCCCGATTGGAATAGGAGCGTGCGGGGAGGAGCAAGTGCTGGAGGAGCTTTGATGCGGAGCTGCCTGAAGCTTCGATCTGGAGGATCCCTCGAATTGGAGGGGATGAAGAAATCCGATGTTGAAGGAGATTGGGATTTTCCTGGAGATACGCATTGGTGTAGCATTTGTGCACCTGGAGAGATGCGTGAGAGAAAGGAGCACACCGGATGCGTGCTTTGAGATATGGATCACCGCCATCACATGCGCCTTTAGGGTTCTCATTGGGAGATCCTCGATCTCTTGTGTTGTGATCTGGATGCTGGGTGCCCTACATCTTGAATCTCCAGAACTTGAACAAGAACATGAACATAAACTCCACCATAAACAGGAACTTGAAATCGAAACTTTAAAAAAATTATCCACAAAATCAAACCCGCTTTGATATGAACATACCAAATAGATCTTCAAGAATAAACCCTATAATCAATCGCTCTGATACCGTATTGAAATCTAGAATGCGGAAGCAAATCGATGGACAGAGCAAGACATAATGAAAGAATAAACATGAACGCTTAGGATTTTATGTGGAACCCTACTTCCCAAGGAGCGGGATGAAACCACAAGAGAAGGCCTCAAAAGGTCGGATATCCTATTGAACTTTCTCACTGAGTACAGGGGTGTGGGCTCCTTATATAACTCCACAGACA
Organism: Ottelia alismoides; assembly: GCA_037367405.1. NCBI lineage: Eukaryota > Viridiplantae > Streptophyta > Magnoliopsida > Alismatales > Hydrocharitaceae > Ottelia > Ottelia alismoides. Next base: position 41,133 of record JAZKJV010000569.1, read on the forward strand.
GACCATAATCCCATCGCTTAACCATGTGGGACCAAACATAAATGGGCGGTAATTGGATCCTAGAGAGATCCAGTTACTACTCAATTACATACTTCCATTGTTGTAAAAGTCGGCCGACTAGTCGAGTTGGAGGGGGGAGGAGGGGGTAGTCGACTCGACTAGGCCTAGTCGATCATTAATCGGTCAACCTGACTAATCGAGTTGACTTTTACATAGAGATTTTTAATTTTTAAAATTTTTTGCTTCTTTTAAAACCTTATGAATAGACAACTTATTGCATTCTCTCAACTCTCTCCACATGATATTAGAACAACGATCCTAAACCGGGCTTATACTTAAAACCCACCGCCGCCACCAGTCTTTGTCCTCCTCGAGTCATGCGTGGACCATTCTTCCTCGCCTAAGGGTCTCATGCGAGGCCTCGGTGGGTTCCTCAGGCCTACCCTAGGGCCGCCCAGGCGCTTCCCGATGCTGCCTAGCACTTCCTAACGCCTACCCTAGCGCTATCCATACCACAGACGAGTTTGCTTAGGGTTGGTTGTGGTATGAGCATACATGCACAACTACTCCTCTTGATGTCAGTTTAGACACCCTATCACATGTCTACAGTCTCAGTTGTGTACCAATCCGGCACTACGGTAGAAAACAGAGTTGATATTCCATCCGCAGGTGCCTTCAAGGGTTCGGTACCTATTGTCAAGATGGATGGTAAAAACAACGGTGGACAATGCAATTCATGAATCTCTTGCAGAGCCAGTAAGAAGCATATTTTGACGCAGGATGAGTTAGCCGAAAAGACTGGGACCAATGCCTCATGGGAGGTCAATGATGCTTATGCAAAAAATTAGCTATCTGGTATTATTTATGTGGAAATAGCCAATGATATCTTGAGTCAGCTCGCAACGAAGGCAATGTAGGACATCCTCGCAACGACGTACTCTCGTGCGAGGAATCAATCAAAGATCTTGCAAGTTTGCAACTCTAGCATGATATTTTTACAACCAAACGGGGTGATTGTCCTCTTCATACCTTGTATACATCTGTTAGGGGAATGTTTGAGAGACTTCATAGCTACATACCTCTGACGGCCTCACCAGAGCAGCACAAGGCATATCACAATTCTGTAATGATTGGGGTCTTTCTGGCAGATCCTGAGTATACTCGACCCATTCTCAGCGACCACAGATGCTACTATACCGCATATGGAGGTGGCATACCGCAGGCTAAGCAGACTGAGCATACCCTATGTTGCATCTTCTCAGACGTTATCGTCTATGGCAACTTCATGTGGTAGAAGCAATTTGCCTCAATTCAGAGGATGGGGTACATGCGGCAGAGGAGGCTTGTGCTCACACCAACCATGTTCATATTGTCGTCGGTCCAGTCATTCAGAGGACACGTGCTTTTCCAAATACGGCTTTCCACCATCAACCCATGATGTTGAGTAGGTCCAAACTACCCCTGATTCTATCATTCATCATTTGATGACTTTGTTGCCCGGTTGAGAGAGATCGTGCACCCAGTTGATGGATCTTTTAGTGTTTTTACAAACCAATCATATGTTGTTGCTTCTGCCTCCACCGGTACTTCAGGTATTACTCATGCATTTACTAGTCGCACTTGACAAAGTCCTTCAGAATAGATCATGGACTCTAGAGTTTCTCATCATCTATGTGGAGATCGTTCATAGTTCGGTTCTTATAGCACTGTACAGCCTGGTAGATCTGTGATCATTACTAACGGGACACATTCTCACATTACCGGACAAGGAGAGGTCCATTTGACTCCCTACATGCACCTAAAGAATGTTCTTCATATACCAGAATTCTCAATGAATCTATTGTCTATCAGTAAGATTACAAAAGATTTACATTGTTGTGCCATATTTGACCATGCTTCCCTTGTTTTTCAGGATATACTCACGGGCACAGTGATTGGATGCGGCTGTGAGCAAGGAGGGCTTTACATGTTGATCCAGTCTCCTTATATTTGTGCTAGCTCTCTTTTTGTTGGTTCAATTTCTCCATACACTTGGCATCTCCGTTTAAGTCATCTTCCATTGCAAAAGATCCAACATCGTATCCCAGTCATTTCTATTAAGTCTACATTTCAATGTGAATCATGTCAAATTGGAAAGCATTATCGGTCTAGCTTTCCAAGTCGTCAAGGTTGTAGTAGTCAGAGTCCTTTTGAGCTTTTTCATTTTGATATGTGGGGTCTAAGTCGTGTCCCTGATCATCAAGAGCATGGATATTATTTGGTTGTTGTCGATGACTTTTCCATATTATCATGGGTCGTGTTGTTAAAGAATAAGTCTGGTGCTAGTACTATGATTCAGAATTTTGTGATTGAAATGAAAAATCTTTTCTCTACTTTTATTAAATAGTGTTGGAAAAAATAAGAGTTATATTTATTCCTTGAGCCCTAGACTCTATTATATAGGGAGCCTATGGGCAAATTACATAAGGTAGACAAACGAAAAAGAGAAATAGATAAAAGATACAAGAACATAAAATAAACTTCTACACTCCCCCTCAAGATGAATCATAGATATCTATCATGCTCATCTTGGCTAAGCAATCTGGAAGGGACCCCGAAGCAAAGCTTTAGTAAGAATGTTTGCCATTTGGTCTCCTGAGCTGACATGGGTTGTGGAAATGAAGCCTTTCTGGATCATATCACGGATATAATGGCAATCAACCTCGACGTGCTTTGTCCTCTCGTGAAATGCAGGGTTATTTGCAATGAATAATGCAGCCTAATTATCGCATTTCAGCGACATGGGAAGAGGAACATCTGTATGTAGATCTGTCAGAACTGCGTGAATCCACATCACTTCTGCACATGCTTGGGCCATAGCTCTATACTCCGATTCAGCACTGGATCTCGCAACTACAGTTTGTTCCTTACTCTTCCATGAGACAAGTGACTCCCCAACAAATATAGCAAAGCATGATGTAGACTTCCTATCCTGTGGGCACCCTGCATAGTCTGCATCTGCACATGCTACGATAGTAATAGTGCCCTCCTTCCTAAATAGCAATCCTGCACCTGGAGATGACTTAAGATACCTTAGTAACATATGTATAGCATCCATATGTACCTGACGAGGTTGCTCCATGAACTGGCTCACTTTATTTACTGCAAATGAAATATTTGATCTGGTAATAGTGACATAAAGAAGCCTCCCTACCAATTCCTTGTATCTCCTCCTGTCAACCTCCTCAGTATCATCATCAGGCATCTTCATGCTTGAATCCATGGGTGTAGAAGCAGGTCGACATCCAAGCATACCTGTGTCACTTAGCAAGTCAGTGACATATTTTCTCTGAGTCATCACAAGTCCTTTTTCATTTCTAGCAAACTCCAATCCCAGGAAATATCTAAGTACTCCTAGATCCTTGGTAACAAATTCACGACCCAAGAATTCTTTTGCACTTTTTATTCCCTGCATATCATCTCCTGTAATAAGTATATCGTCAATATACACCATAATGATAGTTGTACCTATGGATGTCCTCCGTACAAAGAGAGAATGATCTGCATTCGACCTTTTGAACCCTTGCTTCTCAAACAAATCTGAGAGCTTCTGGAACCAAGCTCTCAGACTTTGCTTTAGGCCATAGATTGCCTTATGAAGTCTGCATACCTGTACACACTCTCCCTCAGCAGTAAACCCAGATGGTTGCTGCATATAAACTTCCTCCTGAAGATCACCATATAAAAAGGCATTTTTGACATCCAATTGAAACATAGGCCAATCTCAAATCACGACAACAGATAAAAGAATCCGTAAGGTAGAACAAGCTACAAGAGAAAACGTGTCAAGATAATCTACCCTATACGTCTGAGTAAAACTACGAGCAACCAATCAAGCCTTGTACCTATCAATACTGCCATCTGCATTTTGCTTCACCGTAAAAACCCACTTGCAACTCACAATAGATGCCCCAGTAGGAGCTGGAATAAGGCTCCAAGTACCTCTCGACTGAAGGGCGGCCATCCTTCCTCCATAGCCAGACGCCATCTACTATCAGCTAATGCCTCCTGGTGAGTCCGTGGAATGTTCACAGCGGATAAGACAACTACAAACCTCCTGAAATCTCCTGTCAGACGCTCAAAGGTAACATGAGAGGCAATCGGATATGAAGGACATGACCTCTTCTGCTTTCTTAGCGCAATAGGCAAATCAAATTCTGCATCAGCTATACCACCATCAGTGTCATCCCCGACCTGCTCCTGCTGAGAAATACCATCAGTCCCATTATTAGAATTAATGTTATTAGAACAAACCCGGGGCATGGTTGATGATCGACCATGATCATGAGCAGGAGCTGGTCATCGACTGTAGTGATGAGGTAGAGGAGGAACCAAAGAAATGGAAGGTGGTCGCGGTGGTGGAGGTGGTATTGGTGGTGAGGATGGTGGAGGAATATAGATCTCATCATTTGGGGTTGATGGCACCAACATGTCACCTGTAGGAGAGAAAAACATGCCTAACTCAAAAAACATGACATCTGCACTGACATAATATCTTCGACGTAATAGATCATAGAAACGATACCCCTTTTGAGTCCTGGAATGCCTGACAAAAACACATTTGACAGCTCTAGGAGAGAGCTTGTCACTCCCTGAAGACACTTGGTGAACAAATGCAACGGACCCAAAGACACGAGGAGTAAGGGAGAACAACTCCTTGTTAGGAAAGACAATGGAGAAAGGTATCTTCTCCCCCAACACAGACGAGGGCATGTTGTTAATGAGATAACATGCAGTGAGAACTGCATCGCCCCAGAAGAGTGCGAAGCACAACTCTGAATAAGAAGGGTACGGGCGACATCAAGAAGGTGACGGTGTTTTCTCTCCGTGACACCATTCTGTTGGGACGTGTAAGCGCAAGACGTTTGATGAAGGATGCCACGGGACGAAAGAAATCGAGATTATGTATGAGTACAGAATTCAAGGGCATTATCAGTTCGCACAATTTTGACATAAACAGAAAAGACATTCTGCACTTCTTTAATAAAATTCATAATAGTGTTGCCCGCTTCAGATTTATTCTTTAACAGGAAGACCCAAGACAAACGACTAAAATCATCCACAGCAACTAAGTAGAACATGTGTCCCTGATGATCGGGAACACGACTTGGAACCCCAAATATCAATATGAAAAAACTCAAATGGAGAGCTACTGCTCCGACTCTGACGACTAAGGAAGACAGACCGATGATGCTTCCCTAACTCACAAGCTTCACAATTGAAGGACAAGCGGGGTGAAATATGAGGAAGGACTTGACGCAATTTCTGAAGCGGAAGATGACCGAAGCGCAGATGTCATAGATAAGGGAAGACAAATCCAGTGGAATGAGAAGATGCTCCAGCATAAGGTGTATTGATCAGTCGATACAGCCCGCCTTGCTTACAACCATGTCCAATCACGTTGCCGTGATAATGTCCTGAAATACAAGAGATGATGGGTCAAATATCGCTCGACAATGTAAATCCTTAGTAATCTGACAAGTCACATCCAGGATGAGTTACCTTGGTGTATGTTATTTGCTGATGATATTGTGTTAATTGACGAGACTAGAGATGGAGTAAATGAGAAGCTTGAGGTCTGGAGACATGAGTTGGAGACTAAAGGATTTCGTATAAGTAGGGCTAAGACAGAATATATGTAGTGCATCTTTGATGGAAGCAATGGTGAAGGAATCGAGGTGAAGATTGGTGACGATAACATTCAGAAGAGAGGTTCCTTTAGATATCTGGGATCTATTCTACAACATGATGGGGAAATTGATTGAGATGTTACTAATAGAATAAATGTCGGCTGGCTAAAGTGGAGAGGAGCCTCTGTTGTTCTCTGTGATAAGAAAATTCCTTTAAAAATTAAAGGAAAGTTTTACAAAGCAGCCGTGAGACCTGCTATGCTTTATGGATCCGAATGTTGGCCTGTGAACCATAAACATGTGCAAAGAATGAATGTAGCAGAAATGAAAATGTTAAGGTGGATGTGTGGACACATACGTAAAGATCGGATTCAGAATGATGTAATCAGAAAGAAAGTTGGTGTAGCTCCGATCGAAGATAAGATGCGAGAAAATCGCTTAAGATGGTTTGGACATTTGCAAAGAAGATCAGCTGATGCACCAGTTAGGAGATGCGAGTGTTGGGATGTTGAGCCGGCTAAGAGAGGGCGAGGACGGCCCAAGAAGTGTTGGAAAGAGATCATACGAAGGGATCTTAGTTTTGTGGATATAAGCCCGGGATTGACTCAAGATAGATCTGAGTGGAGGCGAAGAATCCATGTAGCCGACCCTACTTAATTGTGGGAAAAGGCTTTGTTGTTGTTGTTGTGTTAATTACTGATTTGACTTATAAATCATGCATTAAATTTCAGAGACCCTTTTATTAATTCAAAATTAAATTGTATTGAGATTGACTTGCTTTCTTTTCAACATTGATTGCTCATTAATTGACTAATTGTTTTTACAAGTAACTAATGTATTAAATCAGGATCATACTTATTAACTGTGCATCTACTATGTGATTGCATTGCAACATAGTTTATCACATAAATTAAATGCATAAAAAGGTCTAAAAATTGCATGCATGGTTTCTATTGCATTTACTTGACCTAGATAGTCTATAAATCGCATAAGTGGGCAATTAACTCCTTAATTAAAATAGATAATTGCTTGTTTCCCTGTGTTCGACCTTGAACTTGTCCAGGTATAAATTTAAGTCGAGAACTCTTCGCTAAGATATTCTCTCAGTTATGTTGATTGTTGATTGGCCCATGCTACAACGAATGCATGTTATTTAAGCTAATTGATGACTCATCAAGGGTCATTCCAGAGATGTTCCAAGCTGAGTTTGATTGATATCTATGTCTAGCTTGAGGACGAGTATTGAGATATTAGTTATCTTCCATCTTTTTTATGTATTCTCTTTTCTTTCTGCCTACACTATGTAATTTTCTTAACAAGTTTCTCCTCTATGTAATAGAACCCTAGGGCGTCTTTAATAGACAATTTATTGCATTCTCTCAAGTCTCATCTCTTTCTCCACATCCTAGCATCTCTTTGACCACCCTTTGGATACAACATGTTACCGCCTCCCGCATCGCATTTGCACTTCCGTTATAATTCCAAGTCTTCAAAAACCTTTTCCTTGAAGCTTGTTTGCTTCAATTGAAAATTCCACCATCTAGTTATATTGATCTTGAGAACCATCCTTTTCTTTACCAACACTTTTATTTGTACATCCATGACTAGCAAGCGATGTTGAGATGTCAAGTTCTCTCTTGGGATTACTTTGCAACCTCTATAACACAACCGATTCTTCTCCTCATCACGAAGTAATCTATATGTGTTTTAGTCAAGCCACTCTCATAAGTAATTAAATGCTCATCCAACTTCTTGAAGAGAGTATTTGCTACGAAAAGGTCATAAGCTGTTATAAAATCCAGAATGACTTTTCCCTCTTCATTTCTAGCCCTGAAGCCATGGCCTCCATGAACACTAGCATACCCTGAAACATCCTTCCTTACATGTCCATTAAGATCTTCACCTAGGCAAATCATCTCTTTTTAGGGGATTCCTTGCACAATCTTATCCAAATCCTCCAAAAAAAGCTTGTTTAATCCTATCAGAGTATGCGTCAGAGATGGATAATAAGATCCCCCCAGGGTCTAATTACCACATCCACATGTTTAGTCCCACGTCATCTATGATTGAGATTTGATCTTACCAGTGGGGCTATATAAGCCCCACACCACTTGTAACCGTTGAGAGCAAGGAATAACAGAATACCCGACCCTTGATAAGCTTTCTCTGTGGTTTCATCTCACTCCTAATGAAGTAGACTTCCGCGTAAAATCCCAGTGTTCTTCTATGTTCATTATCTATTTGTCTTTGACTACGCTTCCATATTCTCATTTTCTACATGATATCAGAGGTTGTTCTTGAAGATTATTATTGTTTATTATTCATGTTTGTGATTCGTTTGAGATTTACGAAAGTACTAGGGTTTTTTTAAATCCTAATTATGTAGAAGATAGTGATATGTTCAACGGCATCAAGTATCTTGTTCGAAATATGAAGATCGTCGTCAATAAAATTACAGGGTTCTGATGGAACCCTAATTCTCCAGACAAAAACCTTCCAAGCGCCAATCTGACGCATCTCCATGCTCTCGCAAGTGGCACCCTCCTCAAAGCCAATTGATACCAGGGGCATCTCCAATCCCATATCTTTTAAAAAAAGAGGCAAAAGCATTCCATTTAATGCCGCAGATTATTCGAACCCTAAAAAATATCTGATGCAGTTCAAGAAGAAGTAGAAGAAAAGGGAGGAGGGGTTCAATGCTCTCTTTTCACATGCCTCTGCCGCAACTTTAGATGCAAGATCCCTTTGCAAGTACCCTCCAAGCGGAGCCCTGGCCAAACCCCTCCACCTTTTAGACTTGAGTACATATGACTCGCTCAGGCACAACATACATTCATCGCGGCGTAAGACCCTAGTCAAAGCTGCTCCAAACCACACTCGCCAGCGCCACCACCTTCTTTGAGCAAATGCATCACCCCGATCCAGAAGCCCATCATAAGCAATCTCTAACCTCCAACCTCCAGATTCATGTCGAGGACTACTCCCCCTTGCAGGAAACCCCGGGAGGTGATGCTTGATCCTTCTCACAGTGGGTTCTTGGAATCATCAAACCCTTATCGACACATGATCCCTCACAGGCAATGCCCATCTTCAATCGGCCATCTACCTCAACTGCTCCAGGATGCCTCCTCCTTCTCCATATCTCCCGAGCGACGGCCCAACGGGGTTTCTCCAAGAGAGAGCCCTATGGGGAGGGCTTTACAATTAGGGTCCCGAAAGGGAACCCTAAATATAAAGGGGCTATTCAATTGAGGCCTAATGGGTATGGTTTGCTATTAAAAAAAGAAAAAAAGAGGGTGAGGTTATTTGGGCCACAATTGAATTGAAAAAAGGGGATGCGAGATGTTTGTGCCCAATTGGACTGTGATTTAAAAAAAAGAGGGGTATTTTGTGTGTAGAAAAAAGGCAACAGTATAAAAAATGTACGGGAAAAAAAAGAAAGTTGAAAATTTTGATACAGCTTATGCGGGAAAATTTGGTTTTGTTTTTCTGGTTTCAGTTCTTCTCCCAACTTGGCCGATGTCATCTTTTCCCAACAAGTATAGAATAAAGGGGAAGTATTGTGTACAACATTTAATTTCAGACTCTACCGTCGACGCACTCCATTTTTGAGTGACCCATTTTTTTTGAATTGTCTACAAAGAAACTCAATTTCAGACTCCATACTCCAGTAATCGTGAACTCCAATAGAAATGCTTCTGTTCCTATGAGAGATAACCTACTTTGAAGTCCCTATGAGAAACCCATCTTTGGATTTCTATGTATGGATATTCCCCAACTTGGTTGATGTCATCTTTTCCCAACAAAGAAAAACGGGGGAGTATTGTGTACAGCATTCAATTTCAGACTCTACCATCAACGCACTCCATTTTTGAGTGAACCAATTTTTTCAAGTTCTCTAAAAAAGAAAGTTTCAGACTCCATACTCCAGTAATCGTGAACTTCAATAGAAATGCTTCTGTTCCTATGAGAGATAACCTACTTCGAGGTCCCTATGAGAAATCCATCTTTGGATTTCTACGTATGGATATTCCCAAGACGTTCTTTATTTGGCCCTTCAGAGAGATGGAGCAATCCTCAGTTAGAAGACAGTTGTAGTTGCAACCTTGAAAGCCAAAGTTCTCCATATGGGAGACTCGTTTCAGTAACTCGACATTTTATAATATAAAGCGCATGTTCTCCGATTAGGAGACCTATTTCACTTTCAATGACTCTGATAGATGCAGTACGTAGCATATGTTCTCCAACAAAGAGACTCGGACCACACTCCAGACCTTCGGTTTCTCCTCACCAGCATGACATGAGAAGCAACATCCTCAGCAGGCAGGCAGTAGAGTTTGCGTTGAGTTGATATTGTCCATAGCATCTTGTATTTATATGAGAGCGATTTCTTTCTATTTATCCAAGTAGAGCATTGCATGCTCTAGCTTGAGGGGAGTGTTAGAGTATGCATCAGAGATGGGCATTTGGATCCCTCCAGGGTCCAATTACCGCATACACATGTTTAGTATCACTTCATCTGTAAGTGGGACTCCGGAGTCCGCACTACCTGTAAGATTTAAGAAAAAGGAATAACTGAATATCCGGTAAGATTTGGGAAAAAGAAATAACAGAATACCCGACCCTTGAGAGGCATTCTCCCATGATCTCATCCCGCTCCTTATGGATTAGGGTTCCACATAAAATCCCGATGTTCTTTTATGTTCTTTATCTATTTATCGCTGATTATGCTTCCGCATTCTCATTTTTTACAAATCCTTTCCTCTAAACCAATTTGTGGTGCATAAACTGAGATGATATTCAGAATTTCTTCTTCAAGCCATGGTTCAAAAAAACGCGCCTCGAGGCGCACGAGGCGTACGCCTCGAGGCGAGGCGGTGAGAAACCGTTCAGAGGCGTGCGCCTCGGTCTGCATCTGCAAGGCGATCGCCTCGACACACGAGGCGAGGCGAGGCGTTCCGAGGCGAGGCGTGGGGCGAGGCGCAACTGCGAGGCGTCGTGGGGTTTTAGTGGGTCACGTGCTTCGCACGTGACCCACTTATTATTCATTTCTCTCAAAACAGAGCCCCCGATGCCCCCGAAGCCCTTTCTCGCAAAACAGGAACCCTCGAAGCCCCCGACCTGGACGCCAGTTCCCTCGCCGCCTTGCCGAAGGCCTCGCCATCGCCGGTTCCCTCGCCGCCTGCGTGTGTGCTGGGAACCCCTCGGCCCCTCGCGCGCCTACGGTCAACCCTAGGTATGTTATTTCAAAAATTATTTGGTTGGTTATTTTTAGTACTAGCCTATAAGGCTACTAGGAGTTGACATTGTTTGTTGCATATGTATAGGAGTTGTAATCCATATTTGGTTAGGTTATTAAAAGAATTGATTATGTTATCTTCTAGTTATTCAACTAGCATTTCATATATTTTATGAAATCATATGATTGTTGTTTATTTTTGTTGCTTGAAATCATATTATCAATGTATCATAGAGATGCCGAAGTCAAGGAAAGGCCCCAAGACTTCTGAAGGAAACCGGAATGATCCTGCATGGAAATATTGTGTTCAACTTGAGATGGAGGAGAGTCAAAAAGCTAAAGGATATGTGTATGTTCAATGCAATTTTTGTGGCAAGAGAATTACTGGTGGAGTCGCTAGACTCAAGCATCATCTCGCGAAGACCGGAAAAAATGTGAAAGGTTGCGCGCAAGTTCCTGATGATGTGTTGAATGAAATGAAGGCCATATTATCTTCCAACGAAGAGAAAAGTAAAAGAGCAATGATGGAGATGGAAGAATTGTGTAGAGCTGGTAGTTTTGAGGTGAAAAACCCCTTTGGTGGTGGTGAAAATCAAGCAATCAGTCCATCTGGATCTAGCAACATGAAGAGGGCAAGAGGTCCTATGGACGTCTTTCTTGCCGGACCATCACCATTGGGAAGTCCAAGTCCAACGACTACAATTGGGATGAGTGTTCATCAAACTACATTGAACGAGACATGGAAGAAAGAGGAGAGAAATCGTGTGTGTCGTACCATTGGCAGATTCTTCTTCGAGAATGGGTTGCCATTCAATTGTGCAAGTAGCCCTTCCTTTTCGGCCATGCTTCATGCTGTCGGCTCCTTTGGAAGGGGATTGAAGCCTCCATCGGCTTACGAGCTAAAGAGTTGGATTTTGAAAGAAGAAGTGAAGAGCATTTGGGATGTTATGGGTGAGGCAAGGGCTTATTGGGCGGAAACTGGTTGTAGCATAATGTCGGATGGTTGGACAGACGTAAAAGGTCGTTCTTTAATAAACTTCTTGGTGAGCAATCCGAAAGGTACTTGGTTCTTGAAGTCTGTCGATGCGTCCGATAAAGTAAAGAATGCAACCTTGCTTTTTCAACTATTGGATGAGATTGTGGAGGAGGTCGGCGAATGCAATGTTTTGCAGGTTATCACAGATAATGCGTCGAATTACAAGGCGGCTGGACAACTGTTGATGGAGAAAAGGAAGCATCTTTACTGGACTCCATGTGCAGCCCACTACATAGACTTGATGTTGGAGGATATCTTGAAATTGCCTCTACCCGCTTCAGTGTTCAAGAAAGCAAAAAGGATCATTAACTACATCTATGCGCATGGATGGGTTTTAGCCATGGTAAGGAAGCAAATAGGAGGAGATTTGGTGCGACCAGCTGTCACACGTTTTGCTACGGCTTTTCTCATGTTACAAAAATTGATGAGCATGAAGGATCCTCTGGAGTCTTTTTTTACTTCTAGTAAATGGAAGAAGAGTCCTTATGCTTCCAAGCCTCAAGGGAAAAGCGTAAGTCAAACAATTTTGAGAAGCAAAACTTTTTGGCCTGGTGTTGCCTATGTGATACGAACGACGAAGCCATTGGTTATGGTTTTGCGCATGGTGGATTCCGAAAAATATCCACCAATGGGTTTCATCTATGAGGCCATGGATAGAGCTAAGGAAGAAATTGCGAAAGCATTGGGCAATGATGAAACAAAGTACAGAACATTGTGGGATATTGTGGACGACAGATGGGATCGCCAACTCCATACCAATTTGCATGCGGCAGCCTACTTTCTGAATCCTCAATGCCAATATGAACCTTCCTTCTCCAAACATTTTGAGATAAAAAAGGGTTTGTTTGATTGCATAGCGAGGATAATAGAGGATCAATCTGTAAGGGAGAAAATCGATCTACAGATTGATGCTTTTAAGCATGCAAGAGGCTTCTTTGGATGGGAAAGTGCAATAAGTACACGAAAGAAGAGGAGTCCTAGTTAGTATGTATCTGATTTTGTTATTTATTTCTTTCAATTGATAAAATATCTAACATTAATTTTGTTCATGAAATATAACATTTTCAGCGGATTGGTGGTCTCAATTTGGGGATGAATGTCCCGAATTGCAAAAATTTGCCATCCGAGTTTTGAGTTTGACTTGTAGTGCATCGGGTTGCGAGCGGAACTGGAGTTCTTTTAATCAGGTAATATTTCGATAATATTTACAATTATATTATATCGAGATTTATGATTAATCTAACGATTTATATTGGAAATCCACCACTAGATCCACACAAAGAGAAGGAATCGACTCACACAAGCCAAATTGAATGATTTGGTCTATGTGATGTTTAACCTAAAGTTGAAGCAGAGAGAGATAAGGAGAAAAACAATGGAGGATCCACTAAGCTTGGATGACGTGGATTCTAGTGATGAATGGGTGTCAGAGCTCCAAAGTTGTGACTTTGAGGCGTATCAAGAACTTGATGCAAATACCCCCATTGAAGATGAGGTTGTAGAAGCCGAGGATGAAGCTGATCAACAAGACAATTCACGTCGGAAGAGGAGGAAGGACAAAGGTAATGGCTTCCTATTATTTTGATTCTCGAATATCTTTGTTTATGTTAAACATAATAGAAGTAAGTTAAGTAACATTATTATTATCTAATTTAGGTAAAGCGGTAGTGGACGTCGATGATGAGGAGTTTCATGACGGTGATGATGAAGTTAGCGATGAAGGGGAAGATGAAGCAAATTTGAAGTATATGGATGACTCATTGGATGATCCAACAAGTAGCAGTTCTTCAGAAGATGATCTTTATGCAGATGTTGCAGTTGGGCTTGGAGGCTCGGAACCATGATTAGAATTTTCTGAAGCTTCATCTTTTAGGATTTCTTTGCATTTTAGAACTATTGGACATGGACTAGAAGTAGAATATTCGAACTTATATTGTGTTTTCTGAGCATTGTAATATTTTGTCTTGAACTTTTAGACTTTTACATTAGCCAAAGTAATCTATCAGCCATGTTTATTACTCTTCGTATCGAAAAGTTATTACAAATATTCTTTAATTGCTTTGGAACATTGGAATTTTATTAGACAATATTGTCTTACTGATATTATTACAAGATTCTTTATTAAATTACATAATTTGGGTGGAAAAACTGAGGCTTACGCCTCGACCGCCTCGAGGCTACGCCTCGCCTCGATTCTAGGGTAACCGCCTCGTTCCGCTTTTCGTTTTTTCCAACCTTGCTTCAAGCACAAATTTTAGCAAAATAATTTGATCCCCAAATATTCGCACGTCAACCACACTATCCTTCAAATCCTTAAGAACAACCATTCCAACATCATTTCTAACCTTCTCTTTACATGAATATCATAATTTAACGCATGTTTTCTCGATCTCCCTTGCTTTTTCTCCAACTTGTTTTGTCTCTTGGAGACATAGTATCTAAATATTCTTTCTTTCCATCGTATCTATTATCTGCCAGACAAAGTGCCAACATTCCAATTACATATCTGCAACTTCCTTTGCAACCTCTTTTGGACTAACTTCTTTACTCGCATCCGTCCATCATGAAAGAAACCTTACAAATTTTGGTACGCATTCGGGCAGCGAAGTAGTGGAACTAATGTATTTATTTGCATGTGTTTCTCATGTGAGAACCTTTGCAAATTTTGAACTACATCCAAGCAACGATGCAGCGGCTCATGCCAACTTCTCATCATTGCATTCGAGCGATGCAATACATCACTAGTAGAGAACGTCCCAAAGAAATCTGAATATTTGCTTAAATCCATATTGAAAGGATCTGATAGTCTTAAGGAAAATTCCTAAATAGTGTTCTCGATAGAGAACGCAGCTTAGGAATTTATCGCCGACTGTTTTACGTAGGTTATCGGCTACTTAACGCAACCTAATATAGTGTTCTCAGCTGGAAGCAATTTGCAGCCATCCATTATTTCATATTATTATAGGCTCACAATTTATGGCAATGATAAAGGTTGCTAAAGAAGGCAAATAGTTAAACGGCATTGTCGGAGATCTTGTACTACAACAGGATCATGCTATATTATATTGTGATAGTCTTAGTGCAATATCCACAGAAAACTAAACGTTGACGTTAAATATCACTTCATCCGAATAAAGAAGAGGATCAAGATAAATAAGATCGGCATAACTACTAATCTTACAAGCATGTTCATGTAAATCAATTGTATACCCTTATAGGTCTTACAGTGTGGTTTCTTTTGACCGATCCTCCGGAAAGCGTACCGTGGCCAAGGTCTAACAGTATGGTTTCTTTTGGCCGATCCTATTTTGTGAAGCCCACAGTTTTGTGAAGGCATACCGCGCTTGTCAAATCATTGAAGGCATATCTCGATGAGATATGATGCCCATCACTTTTGTACATGTAGTTGATGTTTTTTATGCTTGGGGCATAGATTTTATGGGTCCTTTCACGGTACCTCTAGGATTCCAGTATATCTTACTAGCAGTAGATTATGTCTCCCGCTAGGTAGAGGCAATTCCCGCCCACGTTGCTGACAATGCGACTGTCACTAAGTTCCTCAATGACCTATTCATGCGCTTTGGTTTGCCCAAAGTGGTCATTAGTAACAGTGGTACACACTTTCTGAATGCCTCGGTGCGACGATTCCTGTATAATACTGGAGTTGGACATAGAGTCGTGATACCCTACCATCGCTGGTTAAATGGCATGGTTGAGCTTTCAAATAGATAAATCAAGACCATTTTGATGAAGATAGTCTGATCTGACTGGAAAGATTGGTCTCAACATTTTCCCACCGCACTATGGGCATACCGTGCCACTTTTCGTACACCTCTTCGTATGAGCCTATTTCGTATAGTGTATGGGAAACCATAACATCTCCCAATGGAGATTCACCACAAGTCTGAATGGACTATATGAAAATGTAACTTGGATCATGAAGAAGCTGGGAAGAAGAGGCTTTTGGATTTGAAAAAGCTCGAAGAGTTGCGAGGAAAGGTGTATTCCAATGTTTTGATTTATAAGGCCAAAATCAAGAATTGGCACGACACGCAAATCTTTTAGTGTCAACCAAAAGGTTTAGCTATTCGATGCCAAGCTCAAGTTCATCCCTGGGAAACTTCGCTCCAAGCGGAAAGGTAACTGGCAGAGACTCAAGAACCCGACGGCTCCCTCCTTGCGGTTGAGTCCCTAGTTCTTCAGAAGCTCTGAACCAGAACGTCAGGCTGAGGCGTAAAACAAGCGCTCATGGGAGGCACCCCATCTCTATCTTTCTTGTATATATTGTATATTCTCTTTTTTAGTTTCTCTACTTCCATGCTAACTGAATTCTCTTGTGAGTTAGTAATTTAGTATCAGATAAGCATAGAGGTATTCTTTTTTCCATTTCTCCTTATAAAACAAACTAAAAATCAGGGAAAAAACATACAATATTAAAAAAAAAGAGTTTTCTTTGTTCTACCTTCATGTTTAAAGAAGTCGTGCATTTTACCATGGAGGCATGATTTTCTTTAAGCATGGGCAGTGGTCTTCTATCTTTGTAAATATCCTACAGCTTTTATAATATCTTTTTTGTATATATATCTATATCATTTTGTTCATATATTAAAAAAAATCTAAAAAAATGAAAAAAAATCAAAAAGAAAAAAACTGTAAAGTCAAAAATATGTTTATAGCATAAAAAGATGCATACTAAAAAAATCACGAAAAAAGGAATATATACAGAATTTAAAAAATTGAAAAGAGATAATCCAAAAACATATGAATAGACCCAAAATCAAAAAATAAAGAAATACTTTCAAAAATATAAAAAATGCAAAAAAAATAAAAAAAAACCCAAAAATTTCTCTGTACACACCTCCTCTTCCTTGTGAGAGTTTGGATCAAGATTTGAGCCAAAGCTTAAAGATTGGAATTTGCTGTTGACCTTAATCTACCTAATTTCCAGAGAGACTCAATAGATTTGAGAATTTGGATCTTCAGGTCTTCTTGACTTAATTCTTTGAGTCCGCAATATTTATGCAGATTTCAACTCCATGTGTCTAAGTTTCTCATTTTTAGAAGAATCACAATACTCTTTCATGTTTTATCTACTTGAACTTATTCACATACACGTGGCTCGACTCAACTAGGATGTGTGAAAGCTATTGCGATTACAAATGGTGCATATATGGAACCATGTATAGTGGCATGGACGTCTAAAGACCGGAGAGTGTGGGTTGAAATAAAGCTTCAGATGAGGAACGGTCAGTTGGCGAAATCTTCTTCTCATCTACCAAATAGAGAATAATACTCAGATCTTGTTAAAAAAAAGATGAAAAGAGCAGGAAAAAGATTTTATACTCGTATGCAACCGTGCAAAAAAGAAGCAAAAGTCAGCATTTCTTTATGAGACTTGGTTACACTGACCAAGCTCAACTTGAGTGATGTGGCTACACTGGTCACACTCCAAAGAGATACTTCTTCCTATCATCTTCTTTGGTCAATCAACTCGAATTTGGAAGGAAATACCCCGATCCGCGAGGAAAGAGTAGGTAGAAAGGGAATCCAAGGGTGTCAGGCATGATTATATAAGTTTTTACCTTTCTAAGAGGGAAGAGTTACCTTCTCACACTCACAAGTTCAAATCTGAATCATATATCAGAAGAGGGTGTGATTATTTGATCGAATGAGTTGAATTGACTATGGAGTCGAACCTGCATAAAGGTTCGTTGAACTTGGAGACTGTTAGATCCGAAATCATGAACCCATGCGAGTCTCGAACACATAATTAATCCAAAGGTCAAATCAAGCTTGGATCTTTATCTTTGTTCAAAACTTGATCCCAACTCCCATTCGGAAATCCTTTTCGGAATAAGTGCCTTACTGGGGACTAGGCGACTAGCAAAGCTTTAAGCATGGGGGTATGATGAGTTTCATACTCATCATGTTTATCCACAACAAATCTACCCAAAAATGTGTTTAAACTACACTAGTTGCCTAGAAATGTGTGCTAATGTATTGTATTTTCTATATCAATGCACGACTTGCTTTGATAAATTAGACCACATAGGAAGCACAAATTACGAATTAATAGAAATATTTTCTTTCCTTTCTCTATTATCACTTACTTTTTCCTAAATAAAATTATTTTTTATTGTTTGTACTCCTAGTATTAATGTATTTCTAGAAATTGCAATGGACCAATATTTAATCTTATCTCTTCTCTCTTTCTCTCCCTACATTTAATGACATTATACATTTTCCCCTTGTTTTTATTTATTTTAGTTTTCCAAAATTAAAGGTTACATCCCCTTTTCCATTAGTTTCATATTCTCTCACTTCTCTCAATTCACCTCCATCCCATGTTTCCTTTCTTCCTTATTTGTTTCCAACACTACCCTTCTCTTCTTCATTTATTCTTCTCTCTCTTTTCCCTTTATTGAAAAATGGAACGAGCACTTCATCTCTACAACAATTCCTTAGCTCTCATTTAATCTCCCATTCCCTCTCTCTCTCTCATAATTGCCAACATCTCCTCCATTCATTAATCCAATGACCCACATATTCCTCCTCTTCACGTGACACCCCTAACCCCGTTTCATTCCAGCGTTGTCACCCTCATTTTTTCCTCATGTGCGCACATTCATCCGTCTCCTCATTCCTTTTCTTGCGTGGACGGCATCCCAGCAACCACCACCTCCGCTCCCTCCACATGAGACCATCCCTCTCTAGTATGACCTCTCTCGTGCGTGCAGTTCACTTCTCCTTTTTATTTGTTGCGCGGTTCGTTCGATCTCATCTCTACCGCGTGCATGACCCGCACTCCGGCAACCGTCAACGACCAAGACCCCTACATGCGCACAACTGTCGCCCCTCTCCCACACTTCCTCTCTCACGCGTGCACCAGTTGACACACCATCTCTCAACTCCCTTCCCTATTATATAAATGCAGTAGCTTGTGCATCAGTGTGGGGATCCGATCCCTAATCTCTCTATTCTTCCACCATCGTAGGAGCACTAAAGATTTGAGTTGCGTACGGGGCATCGAAGAAGAGGAGACGGGCCAAACGAGGGTTGAGCCTTGG
Source organism: Ottelia alismoides (assembly GCA_037367405.1). NCBI lineage: Eukaryota > Viridiplantae > Streptophyta > Magnoliopsida > Alismatales > Hydrocharitaceae > Ottelia > Ottelia alismoides. Next base: position 60,144 of record JAZKJV010000569.1, read on the forward strand.
AGGGCTCTAGGGAGTAACCGTCGAGAACTTCAAGTTCTACAGAGGATGTTGCATCTCTAGTCATATTCGTGCCATTTCTAGCCCCTTTCATATCACCGACCATTGCTACGACCCTCGTCTCATATCACTGTGGAGTGTGGAGCAGGAGTTTCAGTGACTGTGGGTGACAGCCATCAACGCCTTGTGGGTGGACAATCCATACACGTCCATCCCAACCACTACTTCCGGCAACAATCACGGACGGGTTACTTTGTGACAACATCCATCTCGTTTTTTGTGTCACTTTTGCTTCTATCAATAGCATTTTCATGTATGCATGAAAACTGGTTATGTTGCTTTGAATCTTGTTATTGATTTCCAAAAGGTAGAACGGTCAGAATGTTGTGTTTATTTCTTGTTCAGGTTTGACATAAAAAAGATCATGTTTTGTTGGATATGCTACATTTGTGTCATAATTCTGAAAGGGCTTGATAAACTATAGACCGGTTGACTATCGTGCTACACTTAGTGATTCTCATTTCAAGTAAATCCTATGGTCAATTGGTTGTTTGTTCTTATTTGTGTGTAGAATACTCATTTGAATTGACCTTTGGAATGAGAATGGTTGGATAACTTGTTGGAGTCAACTTTTTGCACGCATATACACAAAAAAATCATCATCTTGTGCGTCTTATTAAATGTCGAGCATGTTCACATAATGCTTTAAAAAACTAGAATAAAGAAACACCAAAAGGATTTGCTTGGATTCATTTGCTTTAATTGAAAATTTAAAAATAAAAAAGGAAAACTGTTGAAAAGTTGTAATAACAGGAAATTTGAAATTGTTCAATGTTTTTTGTGTTGAGAATTGATTTTGAAATTTATCTGTCTCTAAGGATCGACCTTGTATTCACCACCATACAAGTAAAAAAGGTGAATTAATTGATGTTTTAGTTGGTTAAATTGTGATTGCAACAATACATAAACCACCTAATTTCACATTCTAAAACCGATAAGAAATCGATTAAGCACCTACCTACTTAATCAGTCCGTCCATGGTTTGAAATTTCGCGAAATTTCACTGAACGGTTTCGAGAGATCATGGGTATCGAAACTCCTATATATGTTGATTTCTCGGATTTCGATCGAGATGGTCGAACATATCAACCCATTTCAGTTGAAATTCATGGGTTTCAGTACAAAATTTCATGGATTCGATCGATATCGGTGAAATTTCATTGATATCTATGTATATCAATGATATTATCTATAAGAGCTTGATTTTACTACTTTTTTTACATATTCTTCGTATTAAAACACATAATGATTTATATATTTTCTTTCAGGTCGGGGGCGCTTCCCCCGCACCCCCGCAGTGACAGCGCACCTGCTCCCCCTAGACCCCCCCAAACTCGTTGACTAGGCAGTGAGACCCTTGTCTGGTAGGGTATGGTGCGACAGGGGGGTACATATGGTGATTCTTCAACTTAGGGAGCTTCCTTCCCTTTGGGTTTAAGCAATGGAGATGAAACAACCCTATAACTTATATATTTCTGATATAGCTTATTCGTTGCATTCTTTTGTCATTTATCTTCGTAAATAGATGCATATTTATTGTAAGTCTGTAATTAATTCTGTAATTCATTAGAACTTTGTCCACGATGGTTATTTCTATAAACGAAACATTGTTTAATTAATCATTATATACATTTTAGAATCAGATGCCCGTCTATTTTTATGAACAAAAGGCATCTTCTAAGTGTTGTTAACAATAATTTTGATTTCTATCTCCAGTATCTATCATTCAGCTCAATAATATGTCTGATATGACCGATATGGTGTGATATAATGCGTGCAGATGAGAGATATGTGTGATATAAGTGTGCATTTTTAAGCTATTGTTGTTTTAAGATCTTGGATTGGATGATATCAGTTTCCAGTATGTATCAGCCAAGAATCAACATTAATATCGATTTGGATGATATGACTGATATGTGTGATACAGGGATCGCCATATCGCGATATATCGGTATTGACAGGTCACCGATATATCGCCGATATGGACAATATCGGGTATCGATAGGAGAAAATGCCTAATGGATACCGGGTTTCGGCGATATGCGTCGATATATCGCCGATATATCGGCGATATATCGGTATCGACATTGTATCGAAACGATATCGATATCGATATTTCCTTCCTTGGTGTGATATAAGGGGCATATATGAGCAATATGTGTGATATAAGTATGTGTTTGTAAGTTATTTATTGTTTTAATAACTTGAAAGATCTTAATTTGCGAAAAAATTATCGAAAAATGACTTTTTGAGCCAATTTCTGACTTTCCATCGAAGTGGTCAAAATTTCTCGAAATTTCACCGAAATTTCGATTTTGGAGGGCACCGAAACGAAATCGAAATCGAGATTTCGAACCTTGAATCAGTCATAAACATGATTATTCACTAATGGCACCATGCGTCTTCTAAAATCATCAATGCTCACTTTCATAATGTCATTCGAATTTGCAAGAGATTGTAGGATTAGATATTTTTGTCATTATCTTAATTGATAATCCTTTATTTAAAAAATGATAGTAATAAACTAACTGACTAAAATATTGGAAAAAAATGACAGTAAAGACTTATTCAAAAAATAATAGTTAAAAAGCTTATTGACTAAACAAAATTAAACATGGAGAGTAGAACAGAAGAGAAGCTCATTCTTATGGACCTATAAAGGGTTGTTTGTGCACTCTAATATTAGTGTATGCTAATAAATCTGGATAAGGTTCTTGCATGAGGATCCGTCATCGCAAATACTACAGTTAAAAGCTAAAATCAAACAAGAATACACAGCTCGGTAGATCTGCAGTTCAATTGCACTTTACTTTTAGGGAAGCACTTATACACAAATCAATCCCCTCCCTCTATTGCCATTTGAAGAACATATAAGCATCCTATGGAGTTGAGAAAACAATTTTTTCATGGATCTGCCTGCCCTAGCCACCATCATAAGAGTTGAGGAGGAAGCAACTCCAAGGCATAGACAATCTACAGACTTGGATTAAATCCTTAGAATGAGCAAGGTCCCTTATCCTCTTCCTTCTAGTACATATAAATAATGTTTAAAGCAGAAAGTAACCATAATCTTGGGTGCAACCATTAGATATCGAGGATTTGCGGAGGATTCGCGAAGAATGCAAAGAACAGGGAGTTCAACTGTCAAAGAGGTATAGTGTCCCTATAAACCCCCTTTATTCCTTATCTCTCAAGGATCTATTGATGTCTTGATATTTATAGGATGTGTTCTCACCCTTCAAGATGTTTAAAAAACGAATTTGGAAACATGATTTCAGTTTGACATGAAATCTGTGCACTATTATCTGCGGAGTTAATGCAAGTGCCAAGGGGTACCTATTGGCTCCACAGCTTCTTATGAGCAAGCAAAGAGAGTATAGCACACAGCAGTGATCTGACAAGGATAGCAACAGATGTGGGGATTCATCAAATTGGTCAAAAAAGAGGGGATTTGTCATGGCAGCAATTAAATCTCAAATGCTTCACTGCGAATCGCATTTACGGCATAGCATAAAACATCATTAACCCTAAAGAGCCATTTAAAATGTCATCGCCGTCAACCGGTGTCAGTTCCCCATCAATAACATCAACAAACGAAATGACCAAAGTCGCAATGCCGAAAACAATCAAACCCTAAATCACAAACACCTTCCGTTCGAAGGTATCAGGCTGTGTTATGTGATCGATCGAAAGCAGGAAAGCGGGTGGTGATCATAAGGAGGGGAAAGATTAAAGAATCCGGAAAAACTAAGACGCGATTGGCGGAACTGATAGGTCTATCGTACCTGATGAGCTGATTGCTGAGCTTCTGGCGCGCGCAACGAGCAGATGGCGGGGACCTTCAGCTTGGTGTGTGCTCTGCTCGCGTGCAAGGTTTCTGTTTCTCAAGGTGAGGAGTGTTGCTAATCCTGAGCGGGAACAAACCAGAAGGTGACGAAGAAATCTCACCCGTCCAATTTCCATCCAACTGCCTGCGTCAGGCTACCGTACCTGCCGATGTCATGCTTGGCATGAAGCCCTAGCTTAATTTGTGGGATTGGTGGGTTTGGCATGAAGCCCTAGCTCAATTTCCATCCAACTGCCTGCGTCAGGGAAGCATTGGTGGGTTTGGTTGTGGGATTATTTCGGGGTAAATCGGAGAAGGTAATTTGTTTTTGTATTTTGATATTTGGATAGATGATATTGAGTTGAGTGAATTTGGTGTGATGTGATTGTATTTTGAAAAATTAAGTAGTTCTTGTCATGTGATTGTATTTAAAATTGGAAAATTGAACAAAAGTTGAGTAGCTTATCATGATGATATAATAGTATGATATATTATTTTTTGATGGAATGGATAAAAGAGAAATGATTTATTTAATGTATTAGAAAATAGATGGAGATAGGCCCCACATGAAAGAGGAAGTGTGTATTTTGGTGGTAACCCCAAAAAGGTAGGGTAACCCCCTACATGAACAGCCCCTAAGAAGTAGGGGTTTTCAAAAAAGTGGGGTCAAGCAGTTACCATGTTTGACCTGTATTGACCTGTATGCTTTGACCCTGAACTCATGGGCACCTGTTTGGAAATACCGGGTTGGGTATCTGTTATGTCTTGACCCATGTCTCATCCGAAAAATCCATGTGGATTACCGGGTACCTGCGGGTACCCGATCTGAAGTTTTCACTTACCCATTGATTCAAAAGAATGGAAAAGTTAAAATATGGTATAAATATAATTATTACGTTATTGATATATTTATGATAAAATATAATTATGAATATGTATATATATTAATAATTTTGAAAATGTAAGATGATACACTAAAACATATTCGAATATGAAATCAGACATATTTGATGTATTAGAAGATATATAAATATGTTATCTTAAATTTAAGTGCAAATGAAAATATTTGTTTCCATTTTGATATGGATATAAATGTATATGGTGGATCATTGAGTTTGATCGGTCTGGAACCGACCCTAACTCAACATGTAAGAGCCAGGACCCGTCCGGACTCGATTTATATATGGGTTGAGCTCGAGTCCCCATTTTCCCAATTTTTCAAAATCGAGTCGGATCCAACTCAAACTCGGGGGAACTCGGGTTGGGCAACCTGAGCATATCTTCACGTTAAATACTTTATAATTTGCATATACGATAAGATGACATCAAATTAATATTAAAATAACAACTTAATGCATTAAATAACATAAAATATATGACCTTGATTTATCAAATTAGCACCAAAATCAATACAATGTGACATATAATAAAAATACTATAATAATTGTATCATGCATTACGATTAATCGGAAATAATATTACTATTGTGCCTTAATATAATATAAATTATAATAGCATCATCATATGGCATATTTAAACTTTATTGATTGCAATCACAGTGATTGTGGAGCCTCAGTCGAGATTTCTCCTCGATCCGGTCGAAGGTTCGAAGAGACTTTGTAGGCTTATGTTGGGCTTTTTCGGATTGAGTCGAGTCAAGTCTAATGCTCCACCATATAGATGAAGATTCGAACGTATGAATAAACAGATACGGTAGTAAATTAGACACTCGATACTACACGTTAGTGAATATAAATAATGTTATCGTATACTAATAATGTTTCAATTGAATATTCTTACAATAAAATATGAATAATATGATACGGTAATAAATCACACGCTCGAACGTACGCATCTTCGGGCACAAATAAATTCATCATAGAACTCATTAAAAATGTTCCAATTGAACACTTTTGCAAAAAATTATGAATAAGTGGATACAATGATAAATCAAATATGAGGCTACACGTCCGGGGATAAAAATAATTTTATCGTGTTTCAATCTTGCAATAAATTATGAATAAATGGATGTGTATTTTGACAAATATATGAAAAGACACCCAACCTGATAGCTCTAGAAGAAGAAACCATCGTCGCTGTGAGGAAATTTATTTTTATTATTTATACTTCTAATTTTTTTATTTTTTTGAAATTAAACAGGTAGGTATTTGCTTAAAATAATAAGTGGAATACGTGTTATAAATTTCGTGTAAAACAGACATCAGTAACATTTTCATCTGAAGGGGGATAATTTCAGCAACTCTAAGATCATTAAAATTTGACAGTTTTGATAGAGGGATAAAAGTCTCGAAATAAGTCAAATTTTAACTTACACCATAGTGACATATTGTGTTATAAATTCTACTGGATTTCATTTCAAAAAAAATAAAAAAAATACGGAGAAAAAAGGTGAGAGCATGTAAGTTACATGCTTCTAAAGAGCATACTCATTTCCATTTTCCTCTCTCTATATATAGAGAGAAAAGGTAACCTATTTAATGAAGTAGGTAACCGTAATTACTCCATTTACATTTTTCCTAAAAATAAAAAATTTTAATCTTACACTTTTCTAAAAATAAAAAATTTTAATAAAAAATAAACATGAAGTAGGTAACTCATTTAAAATGACCTCTATCCAAACACATATATAATGAATAGTACGAAAAAAGGAATCGTATTAAATCAAAATTTATTTTATCGATGTATTCATCTAAAAATTATTTAGAACAAGTTGGCTTCTCATTATCCCGTGAAAACGTTTCAGCAACCGAAAGAGACGTCACCACTAGATTGAAATGTAAACCTTGCTGACTTTTTATCATCTTTCTACTCATTTCGGATGATTCCATATCGTTTCATGGCATGGTACTATAAACAGGGCAAGGAGAGAGAATAATACACAGTAACACAGGAGCATCCAAAATTCCAGATTTGGAAAATAATATAAAAATAACCTCGATCATTATAATACCCATCAAACCATGAAATTGGATAAACTCTAGAAAGAAGAAACAATACCAAGCTACATCACAATACCCTGTAGGTACCGTATGTAGTCAAGTATGTTCAGAGGTGTCTATTGACTTCCCTTACGTATGCAGAAAACCCTAGTAGCTACTCCTGCACTGCGACAATGTCAGTGAAGAGTTAAGTGTTGTCATGTCACATCCCCAGAAGGGATTGTGATGATGAAGAGAGTGGAAGAATTGGGAAAAGGTAAGCTGTACCCACAGCAAAGCAGCACTGGTATTGGGTCGTCATGTCTTACAGGTACAGGATTCCTTTTTTCCTACATCAGAATCATCATTGCGTTGCATTTCATTTTATTGCATTGCACCCCCCACAAAAGAGATCCCCTCTCCCGCCTGTACCCTCTGTTTAACACCACTGCACAAGTATCGCTTAGCTGCCCACACCACTCAAGTAACCCTAGAGAGAAGCTCCACTTTCATAGAAAGTGCTCGCAGAAACCCTAGAAAGAAGAAGCTGCACGTATTTAATGTTGCTCTCACCCTAAAATGAGCAAAAGATTTGGACTCGCCAGCCAACCTGACATGGGATATGGGTAGTTGATACATATAAATATATTGTATATATTTGCATGCGGTATATTCTCATCACCCCCATGCATATGCATGCATGGAATCTCTCTATCTCTATCCCTTGTTCTTTAATCACATGCTGCTGTTGTATATTGATTGAAAGAATCTGAAGATACATGATGAAGATACATGATAAAAGAGATGATGGCTCGATTATTGTTCTTTTATTTTTGTTAGGATATAAAACATAGAGACTAGAGCTAGACAAATGAAACTGCATTATATATATATCAGCCTATCGACAGGGAGATATATATAATATTATGTAGTACACTTTTCTTGCTCCAGAAAAACAGGAATATCTTTGTGGGGATCCCAGGGGAGATTTCCCACCCTCAGCTTTGAAGGCAGAAAAGGGTTTAGGGCCCGAGGTAAAGCAGAATCAATCTCAGTCTACGACAAAGATCTGCATGTGGGCTATGTGGGCTGCTGTCATAAAGATGTCTGAAAACCCTAGATAAGTCGGCAGAAATGGTCATGTTATTATGTGATAAATCTTTGTTTGGTCATTGGATTGGGTAGTTAACTAAGTACACTTGATGCACTTCTTAACTTCACTGTGCAAAGTCAACAATGAGAATCTTTTGTTCAGAAACATCGTATAAGATTACCTTCAGTATCTTTTATGAAAAAATATTCACTGCTGAATACATGAAAATTGTATAATACCGTAGCTTGATTCATAGTCTTTTTTTTCCTCCAGCAAACATAATTAAGCTGCCTGCGGGATTTCACTGAAACGGAAGCCATCGCACTCATATTAACTACACCTTTACCATTTCCGAAGGAGAGTGACACATTACAACAATGCATTAGTGCCCCCACCTACATTGAAGATGGTAGGTGTGAGTGGGATGTGATCTCTTTCTATGTGTCTTTGCATGGCAGAGCACGTGAAAGCACTGTGTCCTTGCAGTATCTATTTTGTTCTTTCTCCTTTGTTCATCCATTCAAGTTTTATGTGCTTGGGGGTCAAAGGTCCACATGCTTTTTTCAGGGAGAGGAAATTGCACAAATTGGGAGCGTCAGGAAGACTGCCTCTTTCCTATTTAATTACTTCTCAATGTTCTGATCACGCACCTTCCTTTTGTCTATATAAACACCAGGTCTTCCCGCCTCTCTTGTTACTTGTCACCCTTATCTTCCTCTCTGTTTCCTGAAAGCTGCATGCTATTTCCATCTCGTCCTCTTCATGCTTCCCTGGATGCTGCCTCCTTTGATGTTTCTGCGTCTCTATCCTGAAGGGTACTCCAGCAGAATGAGGAACAAGAAGAAGAAAATCCGGTGCATGGATGAAATGTGCCGTCTCACAAATTTTATCTGGCGTTATCCTTACTGAGCTTGTGGTGATCCTACCTTCATGATGTTTCATGGAGAGGTAGGATTATCTTCACTTCTTCTTTTGAATTCACCTCTTCATTTTTCTCTGCACTTTTTCTTGACCTTGCAAGGCTTTTGCTAATGGTGGATTGATTTCTATCATTTCTAGGTTTTTGCAATGCCTATCCTCTCCATTTCTATTTCTCCACTTCACTTCCTTTTACCCTCTCCTCCGCCACATCTCTTTCTCCTTCTTGTCTATTCCTCCTGAGCTAGGTTGTAACCCATCATCACCATCAATAATAATTCTTAATGTTCCTCTGATATATGGTGTGTTCTAGCGTTGCTGCTTTCATGCAGTTTAACAGCACTATGCAGTCTGTTCACCTTGAATATTTGTTGTCTATGTATGTTTCATTTCGGAACAAAACGGATGTCTATTTTCTGATGGTTATCTATTGATCAGTATTATTTTATAAAATAACCAAACGTTAGGGCACAAAAAGAAGCAACATTTTTTTCCTGTAAGAAAGAGTTGGCGTACATCAACCCTAACTATCACATACATTGGCGATGTATGATAGTTAAGAAAATGTCTTCTATATACAGTGCCATTTTCGGAATCCAATGTGTTCAACATCATCTCTTTTAATATTAATTATTGTGTAAATGCGCTGCACCGCTTCATCAAAATAATTAATTATTATGCTCACTGTAATATCGAAAGCATTTTCAATATGATCATCCGAGCTTCAAGTTAATACGTACGTTACATTGTTTCCCTATAATATCTGAAGCATTTCAACGTTTTTAGAAACCATTCCAAGATCTTGATCGATCGCTGTTCTCATTAATATTGTGAAATTGCTCCTTTTCATGTCAGCTAATTCCTACAAATCTGTGATTTTTTTTCTCTACAGTTCTTCCTGTGCAGCAAAACTTCTGTAATATAAATTAATAGGATCGTTACTTCTGAGAGATAGGTATATCTTTATGTCCTGAGATGCTCCATGAGGATTATCGAATGCGAATCATCATCACGCATCTGTGGCGTCCTACAGATAATCTGAAAAATAAATACTTGTAAAATATTGTCATGTCCTATTTCTTGCATATTGGCAACAACAGTAGGATTCAACTGTGGACATCTGACGAAGAGTTGTCCGTTTCAAATGGACTGATTGACGGCAATGAAAATCACGGCGTGCCCAAAAAACAACTGCTGGACTTGTATGCTTCTGAGTATTTTTTGGGTTTTGTTGTGATCTCGGAACTGGATTTATCCCCGTTTTTGCTTTGCTTTTAATACAGAAGAAATTTGCTATGGTGCATGCATGCCACAAATGCGCGTGAATTATTTAGGAACAAAAAAAGCCATTTGTTTATATTTTCTTATCAAAATTAATTTCGTAGAAAAAGTTATTCCATAATTCTCATTTATTTTTTTAAACGAAGCCATGATAAAAACTTGTCTTTTGGTGGAACCATTTAGATCAAGAGTTCAGAAATGTCAAATGTACAGCTCTACTGAAGATATGATGTTGATGACTCCTGGAAATTTAAATTTACCTTAGAAACTTCTTTGGCTAGAAAGTATATCATGGTTTTAGCCTAATTAAATCTAGCATTTTTGGTGCTTATCTCAATCGTTATAAAATGCCTAAGAAAATGGGCATAGACTGGAATTACTCATGGTTTTAACCAAATTAAAGTTACGGTATTATTTGTCGTGAAATTATTTTCTATACTTGAAATTAGCAATGAATATGCCATATAACATTTTTATCATTAACGATTGTTCTTATCTGTTGCTATACTCGTGGTTTTCTATACTCGTGGTTTTAACCATATCTGTTGCTATATCATTAACGGTTGTGCATATAACTGATGAACCGCTCCAAACTGATCAGCTAGGTCAATCAAGAAAAATATAGACCACCAAGAGAGATAAAAATCAATCAAGACACAAAATAGCGGTCCTGCTATTAATTTAACCCGGTATAGCGACCAGGGTCGATCACAATGAGCACGGGTTGGCCTTGCGGCCTACGAAGTAGTCAAAAAAGAAATAAAATAAAATAAAAAAATATTTTTGGTGGTTTTTAATTATTTTATATTTTTTTGGATTTTTAATGTGTTAAGAAAATAATAAAAGCAAAGAAACTACACACTTCAACAAATTATTAAATACACTAAAAATCAACCAAAAATTTAAATAAAAATATTTTTATATGTTTTATAATTTTTAGTGTTTTTGGTGAATTTTTAGGATTTTTCTGATGTTTATTTTATTTTCTAAAAATCAAACAATGACTGAAAATCTAGGTACTGTCCAGCCGAGCTAAAAGAGCCTAGATAAAATATCTAAAGGCCCCAAATTAGCTGGGAGGTAATTTTTCTGTAAAGAGAATAAAACAAGAAAAATTTAGGCACCTACATTATATTTTTGGGTTTTTGGTTTAATTATTAGAATTTTTATAATTTTTTAAGTATTTTTCAATTTTTAGTGGTTTTCAGTAATGAAAAATAGCCAAAATTGGCTAGAAAATCAAGCACAACAAAATAGACAGTAGACAATTTTTTTTAATAATTTTTAGATACTATTTAATATTTTTTGTGATTTTTAAAGTTAGACAGTAGCAAAAATGGAGGTTTTTTTATTTCTAAAAATATCAAATGAAAACAAAAATGTCCCCAAAAATCCTCGAAAATTTTACACTATGGCAGGAGTAATGTGTCCAATTTTCGTTAGATTTGGAGGTAATTTGCTATTTATTCAAAAATAAAGAGTGGGCACAGTGCACAGGGACCAAAGTGCAAATACCCGGAAGTCTGGGGGGTCTGGAGCAATTAACCCAGCGAAACACGTGCTACGCACGTGCCTGGGGCACTTAGGGACCCCAATGTAATGAAAATAAGTCCCGAGGGCTATTTGGTAACAGGTACCAAAGCCCAGGGGCTTATCTGCAAATAACCCAAAAAATCACGCACGCACATGCTCAAATGTTTCACGCACAGGGGTATAAATGCAAATAAACACAAACTTTCATTCAATCATTAACATTAGAACTATAGGGTAGATAATGTAAAAAGCCCAGAGACTCACGTGTCGAAGCACGTGTCAGACCATACACAGGGGCATATCAGCAATTGAAAACAAGCACAAGGGTCTCTATGCAAAAGTTCCAGAAACTAAACAACTATACTACGTATTTACAAGACTAAAAACTAAATAAAATAACAGAGGGGGCCTAAGGGTAAATTACCCTTTATTAATGCGGGCCGCAGGATGAACGCCACGTGGAGTGATCGACGGTGGAGATCGGCTGGCGCTCCAAGGCTGGGGTCCTCGCTGTGATCCTACGGCTGGGGTTAAGCCACGTGGTGCATCGGACGGTCGTGGCTCTCTGTGGCTAACCCATGCGCATCGGGCGGTCCAGATCTATCCTCCTCAGATCAAACGGTGGCTGCTGCTCCTGAACGGACGGCCCAGATGCTAACTGGAGCAGGAGGTCTGATCGGACGGTGAACGAAAGTCGAGGAAGAACAGTTCGTCGGCGAAGTTCGCCGGCCTCGTGCGTGCGCTCCTGACCTCCTCTGCTGCGCCTGAAGATCGGAGAAGCTCCGGCGTGGTGCTCCGCAGCTGCTGGTGGCCTCCGATGGCCCAGCCGAGCTCTGGGGAGCTCCGGCGAGGTCGACGGAGGCGAGGCTCCTGGCCCGAATGACCCAAGCCCTCAGATGGGCTGGGTAGTACCTGCAAAGACGACCAGAAGACTCGCGGGTCGAGGGCAAACTGCGCGCCTCGACCCGGTTAGGCGGGGTGACGGTGAACTGTGGGGCGATATGGGCGAGCTCCGGCGAGGGGGGGACGGTGGAGCTCGAATCCCAGCTCCTGTGCGAGCTGGGTTGGATGGGGATACGGAGAAGGTGCGCGGGAAGGAGGCGATGGTGAATGTGGATTCCAATGATCGAATAGAGCTATGGAGTGGTCGGAATCGGCGTAACACGGCGGAGCGGCGATTTGGGGGTAACTAGAAATTAAAGGAACAAAGAAGACTACGGGTCTACCTGGGTGGCTGAATGGGCTGTGGGCGAGCTTGCGCAGCTCTGGGTCTTCGCCTCACGGAGCGCCGACGTCCGAGGCTCGAGCTCCTGCTGGTGGCGGAGCAAGGCGGCGAAGCTTCGCCGGATCAGTGGTCTCGCTCCCTCTCCTCGCTTCGACAGCACGAGACGCGAGCTGTCACTCTCACGCACACGCTGGAGCTCACAGGGGGTGGAATCGAATGGCCAAAGATCAGAAATGAGGAGGCGGAGCTCGAGCTAAATATGGGTGCGGGTCCGGCTAGAAGAGGTCGGGTAGGGCGTGGAAGCGCGCGGATCCCGAGGTGGTAGCTCCGGCGAGGGTGTCGGATACATCATTAAGGAGTCGGACCCGGGGTTTAGGTGGTAGGCGATCGGGTTTAGACGGGAAAAATCCGAGAAGTCGGGTACCCGCTAAGGACCCGTGGGAAGTGGTCCTGGGGGGGGTAGTTGACCGTGCGGTCAACAATCCCAGGACCAGTAGGAAGCGGCCACGTGGCGAAAGTTTGGAAGTGAAATTCAAGGTAGCTAACGGCTGATTTAGCAAAAAGTTAAAACATAAAATATTTTTATTTTATTTTTTTTCTATTTTTTAGTGATTTTTAATTAATTTTTTAAAGTAAAAATAAAGTATTTACATAATAGAGTTAGATATAGGTATATATACAATATATAGGTTTTTAGTTTTTTATTTTTAATTGTTATTTTTATACAATTTTATTCCCATTTTATATTTTATTTTTTTATATTATAAAATAAGGAATAAAAAGACATTTTTATTTTATTTTTATTATTTATGTACATAGGTAAAATAAATACATATGTATATATACATACATGGTATATTTACAATATATTTTTGTGTGTTTTTTTAATTTTGTAATTTTTATTTTGTTTTTGTTTTAATTGTTTTTATTTTATTTATTTACATTATATAATATAGAATGTTTACAAAAATTTTGGAGGTTAATTGGATTTATTTATAAGGATAAATAGGGATGTTGGAACTATGTACAAGGTGATCATGTACATGAATGAGATTTTTGGTTTCTTTTTTAATTTTTATATTTTTATCTTGGTTTTATACTTATAAATATGTACAAGTATTTACAAACCCATTTGCATCTATTTTTGTGAGGAAAATATTTTTATTTTATTTACATATATATTTACACACATGAGCCCCTATCTCCATCTACTTTGGTTTTTATGCGGTCAGGCCCATGCTGAGCCCTCCCTTGGGTTAGGTTGCTCAATATTTATTCTAAATATTTCCCTCTTTTTTATTTTTAATCTTTATTCTTTTATTTTTGCACAAAAACATGCTAATTATAGGTTTTTACACAATGCATGATTTTGGTAATTATTTGTATTTACACATATCTATATGCATTTGCAAAGGTTTTTGTAGCTAAAATATAAGAATAAAGAGTGATGAATGAGTATTCATCACCCCCTATACTTAACTTTGCTAGTTCCTTAGCAAACACTTATTTGAAAAAGAAGTGAAAAAGAAATAAAGAAAAAGAAAAAGAGAATGTACATGGATCATGGCTGATTATTAAACTTGCCTTCATTAAATTAAGGTATGGAGCTCGAACAGATCTTTGGATTATTGATGTGTCGGAACCTTATTTGGACTTAAGTCTAAAACTCAACAGCCTCTAAGTTCAACTATTCTATAACCAAGACTCCTCAATGCTCCAGATCAGAACAAGTCATCAATCACAAACCCTGAAGACCATGAATCTTTTCTTATCCTGTGAATGTGAGGTCTAAGCTCTCCACCTCAGAAATGGCAACTTGACAACCCTCCCCAATAAGGTAACTATATGACCTCAATCTGGCCACTCTTTCCTCGAGGAGCGGGGTATTCCCTTCTAAGTTCAAGTTCAACCGGCTCAAGAAGAGGAGGAAGAAGAGAATGGGTCAAGGCCAGTGTAGCCAAGTACCCTTGGGAGCTTGACCAGTGTAGCCAAGTCTCCCTGCTGCAAGCTACATCAGGTGGATCATGAAACCAAGCTTTGCTTATTGCACTCTATATACATACTCCGGTGGGATTATCATTTTCTCTCAGACCCACCACTTTTTTGGAGTTATTTTCTTTTTGCATTTTTTTCAAGTGCATCTATACAACATATACATGTGCAGCATATATACAAGGAGTTTTTCCTCTTGAGCCAGTAGAATATCCCTCTTTTGAAGCTTTATTACAATCCACAACTCCCGTCGTTAGACCTCAAAGCAACCAGATCAAGTTGAGACGCACTTCCTTCACTAAAAGAAGAAGAGAGGTTCCGCCTAGAATTACTACCCTCATATGCTACCCCAAGTCAAGGAAGACTGCCTCCTCACCACCTCATCCGTAGAGAGCTCGGTGCATAGTGCTGGTGTCCAAGTAAAGCCATTGTCTATATGAGTCATGTGTTGTTGTTAAGTGCTCTACTTAGGCTCATTGAGATGACATGTGATCATAGCCTAGTGGACTCCAAGAATTAAGTCACCATGGATCTGAAAAGCCTTAAACCTAAGCCCTATAAGATTCCTCTTAGAAATTAGGTGGATTAAGATCTTAATCAAGCTCCATTTCTCAATTTGATTCCAGGCTAGTTTAAATGTCAACTATCATCCAGGAAAACTATATACATATGTACAAAAAGATGCTATTTACACAAATTTTACAATCATGCAAAATTTTTGAAAAATGTTTTGAAATCATGAATGAATGATGCATGAAGTGCAAGTTTTGCAAAAAGATATTTACACACATTTACACAAGATTTTTGCAAACTTTTGATTTTCAAAATATTTTGGAAAAATTTTGTACTATATACATAATTTTTCTAAGAAAATATTTACACAAACTTTACACAAAAAATTTTTGAAATTATTTTTACAAAAATAATTTGTACACTAGCTATTTATGTGCAAATAAAAGAAGTTTATGTACATGAAAATTTTTTAATTTTTGTGATTTTTAGCCATTTTATTTATTAACACACTCACACAAAGTACGAGTTATGGCTAAAGTATATATGAAATATATACACACCCCCCTATACTTAGCTCGAACGATGTCCTCAGAGTCAAGAGCGATGAAGAAGACATAACTCGTGCTAGATATAGGGAAGTGAAAAGAAAGGCTATATACAAAGACGAATAAATGAAATTATAAAGTCAAAAAGGTCTCGGGTTTTCCCCCTATACTTAGGATCAAGTAATCCTAAGTATAACAGGCTGTCTACTAAGGGAAAACCGAGAGGAGAATGTACAAGGTCTACCCCCCCTATACTTAGGGTGAAATACCCCTAAGTATAGGCAGCAAAAACAGGGGTAGACAGAAACAAAACAAAAGAAATACCCGAAGGTATCACATCCCCCCTATACTTAGGGTAAAGTGCACCCTAAGTATAGCATAATCACAAGATGAAGAAAGGGATGTGGGACTAAAGAATGTAGTGATATAGACATCTGGATCTATACAAGGCAGAGGATCAGTGAAAGTCAGGTGTGAGATGCATTAGATGTGAGTCAAAGACCACATCTCACGCAAAATGAATAGGGGCAAGATCAGCGACCCGCGGCTCATGATCTAGAAATGGCTTGAGCCGCTGGCCGTTCACTCGAAAGGTACTCTCAGAAGACAACTCAGATATGTCAATGCTACCGTTGTCGTGTACCTTTCTGACCAAGTAGGGCCCCTTCCACTTGCTTTGTAGCTTCCCTGGAAATAAACGTAGCCTCGCATCAAACAGCCATACTTTCTGTCCAATCTCAAAATGTTTGTGGCTGATATGAGAATCATGCCACTCCTTCACTCTCTCCTTATACTGTAGGCTGTTTGAGAAAGCTGTATCTCTAAGCTCCACCAAGGCTGCTAACTCTGCCCTCCTCTGGTCTCCTACACCATCTGGATCCATCAGAATATCAGTAACTGCCCATAGTGACCTGTGCCTCAACTCAACAGGCAAATGGCACGGCTTGCCATATACGAGGCGAAAGGGAGATGTGCCCAATGGTGTCTTGAAAGACGTCCTATATGCCCACAAGACCGAGTCCAAAAGCTGTGACCAATCCTCTCGGTCAGGGCGGACGACTTTCTGCAATATAGTCTTGATCTCCCTATTCGACACCTCGGCTAGACCATTTGTCTGTGGATTTGGTAAGGTGTAACAACACGATGGTCTATACCGAACTTGCTAGCAAGGGCCTTCACCTGGTCGTTGATGAAATGAGACCCCCCATCAGAAATCAGAACTCGTGGAACCCCGAACCGCGTGATGATGTGCTTCCTCAAAAATCTGCATATTGTCCTCGCATCAGCGGCTCGGGCGGGGATAGCCTCAACCCAACGACTAACATAATCCACGGCCAACAAAATGTACTCAAATCCCTGACTCTTAGGGAATGGACCCATGAAATCGATGCCCATGCGTCAAAAACCTCACAGAAGTGAATGGGCTGCATCGGCATCATATCACGCTGTCCATAAGTGCCCATCCTCTGACAGTCAGTACACCTCTTCATGAATTCATCAGAGTCCTTGAAGAGGGTAGGCCACCACAAGCCGGATTGGAGCACGATCTGTGCCGTTCTCCTCCCAGAATGATGTCCTCCTGCCTCAAGCTTGTGGCAGTAAGTGAGGATGCTATGGTGTTCCTCCTGAGGAATACACCGACGCCAGACGCTATCCCCTCCTTCGTGGTAAAGGATGGGATCCTCCCAGTGGTAGGACTTGGCCTTCGCAAGGAAGGTCGCAATCCTCTGCCTGGGCCAATCTTGTGGGACTTTCCCAACAACGAGAAAGTTCACAATATCAGCATACCACGGTAGTGAGGCGATAGCAAGGATCGCCTCATCTGGGAAGGTCTCACAAATGGGATCTATCTGCTCAGACTCCTCAGGCTGCTCTATACGGGAGAGGTGATCCGCCACCACATTCTTGACTCCAGGCTTATCCTTGATCTCAATGTCGAACTCCTGGAGTAGAAGGATCCATCTAGTCAATCTGGCCTTGGCATCCTTCTTTTCCATGAGGTACCTGATGGCGGTGTGATCTGTGTACAGGGTCACTCTAGATCCAATGATATAAGATCGAAACTTATCTAGGGCGAACACTACGGCTAGCATCTCCTTCTCTGTGACCGTGTAATTACGCTGCGCGGAATCCAATGTGCGGCTAGCGTAGTGGATAGCAAACGGAACTCCATCCCTCCTCTGTCCCAGCACTGCCCCAGCGGCAAAATCGGAGGCATCTGTCATGATCTCGAATGGGAGAGACCAATCAGGCGGCTGGAGGACAGGAGCCTCAATCACACACTGCTGGAGAGTCGCAAAGGACGAAAGACACTTGTCATCGACAAGGAACTCGGTGTCTTTCGTCAAGAGGTCAGTCAACGGCCGGGCAATCCTGCTGAAATCCTGAATGAATCTCCGATAAAAACCAACGTGCCCCAGGAATGACCGTAGCTGCCTCAAATTGGATGGCGGTGCGAGTTTTCTAATGACATCAACCTTGGCCGGATCAACCTCCATGCCCCTGTTGGAGATGATATGGCCAAGCACCGTCCCTTGAGCCACCATGAAGTGACTCTTCTCCCAAGATAGAACCAAATGGTACTCAATACATCGCTGGAGTACTCGGTCTAGGCAGTCAAGACAGGAGTCGAATTCGTCGCCGTAGACCGAGAAATCGTCCATGAAGACCTCCAAACACTCCCCTACCATGTCCGAAAAGATCGATAGCATGCACCTCTGAAAAGTCGCAGGGGCATTGCATAGCCCAAATGGCATGCGTCGAAAGGCATATGTACCGAAGGGACAGGTAAAGGTGGTCTTCTCCTGATCCTCAGGAGCAATGGCCACCTGGTTGTAGCCCGAGTACCCATCCAGGAAGCAATAATGGCTCTTCCCTGCCAGTCTCTCAATGATCTGGTCAATAAAAGGCAGGGGGAAATGGTCCTTCTTGGTGGCCTGGTTGAGTCTCCTGTAGTCAACACAGACCCTCCAAGAGGTGGGTACTCGTGTAGCAATCTCCTCTCCTGACTCACTGATCACAGTCGTGATGCCCGTCTTCTTGGGCACCACATGCAAGGGGCTGACCCACTTGGAGTCGGAAATGGGATAAATGAAATCTGCACTCCACCATTTTGATATTTCCTTCATCACGACCTCTCTCAGGTTGGGGTTCAGCCGCCGCTGGAACTCACGCGATGGCTTCGTCCCCTCCTCGAGATAAATATGGTGGGAGCACACTGATGGACTAATCCCATGGAGATCTGCTACGCTCCATCCGATTGCCTTGTGGTTCTTTTCAAGAACCCCCATCAAACGGGATTCCTGCTCTCCAGTCAGATCGGCGGAGATGATGACTGGGTACATCTCAGGTTGACCCGCAAGGAACCAATACTTCAGCGAAGTAGGGAGCGGCTTCAGCTCTGGACAGCTGGGTGCTGGCAAATCTGGCTTCGGAAGAAGATGTGTGAATGCTGCTAAATCTGCCAAATCTGCCTGGGAGAAAGAATACGAGCTCTCGCAAACTGGATCTGGAGGAGGCTGCTCAACTGTGCTGTCTCTGATCTGCTCTGCCTCTACCTCCTCCTCATCTGTAGGCTCAGGTGGACTCAGGTCTGGCATCTGGTCATCACAATCTGCCCAATCAGACTCTGAATCCGAGGGATCTGTATCAAACAAGGTGGCGTCAGTACCACCATCACACAAGGTGGCCTCAGTACCACCATCACTAGAAACTGTGTCGCGGTCGAGAACCGGCTCTGCTGCCTCTGTGGTATCCTGGACCAGGGTTGTGCTCTCCAAGCTCTCCTCTGCTGTCATCTCTGCCTCAGTGGTGTCTGGAAATGAGAGGATGGCCTGTGCTGAAGGGTCTGCCCATGCTGCCTCATCATCTGTGATCACAAAATCACAGTCCTGGTGGATGTCTAGACCGGCATCTGTCAGCTGCTCTGTATCTGTGCTGATCTCTGAGCATGCTCTCTCTCTGGCTCTGTAGTCCTCGACCGTCTCTATTTGTACACTCTCGCCCTCGACGCGAAAGTATACCTTCCCGCTATCATGATCAGTCACCGCCTTGGCTGTAGCCAAGAACAGACGACCGAGGATGATGAGGGTATCGGTCACTGAATCAGGGATCTCCATATCCAACACTACGAAGTCCACGGAGAATTTCAGGCCCTGAATAGTGACGGTAACATCTCGCAACAACCCCTTCGGCCTCTTGACAGATCGATCAGCAAACTGAAGGACTGTCCTGCTCTGTCGAAGAGTGCCCAACTCAAAGCAGTCGAGAAGGGCTGTCGGAAGGAGGTTGATAGACGATCCGCTATCCAATAGAGTACGGTTGAACCTCTGCTCACTAATCTGGCATCTGACATACAGGGCTCCTGAATCTGGCCTCTTGGTCGGCAGACGGTTCTGGATCGCGAAGCACGTGGCTTTCGTCAGCACATGTATCTCTGAATGATGGTTCCTCCTTATCCTCCTGACTGTAGTCCTATCTCTCAAAGATCGCTGAAGAAGGGGGATGTGCTGCAAAGCCTCCTGAAGGGTCAGCTGTATGTGAAATCTGTCGATCATGCTCTGGCTGAACTCCTCCTGCTCTCTCTTTTTTGGGTCTTTTTCTCTTTTCTTCCCCTTCCCCATCTGAAGGGCTCTAGGAAAGGGGATCACGGGGTCCTTCTCAGATGAAGGACTAGGAATAGGTCTAGACGGCTCGACGACCGGATCTGCACATACATCAATCACCACAGTGGGACCAGAAGAAACTAAACCTTTTCCTTTATTCAAAATAGTGTTCTGAGATACATCAGCATGAGGAAAAACAACAACTCTCTCAGGATGAACACCGGTGGCCTCAGTACCACCACGGGATGGCTCTGCTAGACGTCTCGCGGCCTCAGTACCGCGTGCTGGCTCGGCTACTCTGGTGGCGTCAGTACCACCTCCTCGAACTAGTGAAGCGGCGGCCTCAGTACCGCCGGTGGGATCAGCATCCTTGGTGGCATCAGTACCACCATCATCATCTTGAGCGGCCTCAGTACCGCTCTCCTCCTCCTCATCTGGCGCCCTAGATGTGTCCTCGTGGTGTAGCTCAGACGAGACGCCGCCACCTGCTGGTGTCCTACCGCTCCTAAGTGCAACAAAATCAGCATCAAACAGATCCGAAGATGTATCAACAAATGGATCACTAGGAGTGGCGTGCTCAGTGCAAGCTACCTGCTCAGATTTCCTCTCTCAGGCTATTCGGATTCGGCTCTATCTGTGCAGGGATGGCGACCTTCCCTCTCATCAGGTCCCGCATCTCCTGGCGGAACACGTCCATCTCCCGTCTAAAGGTAGCCTGCTGGTCCGTGAGGAGGCGGGCTATGTCGTCCAAGGCAGGGCTCTCATGGGAGCCCGACGGGTAGCCTCTCTGGTAATGAGGCTGCTGGAACTGGTGCTGCTGCTGCTGAGAGGGGTAGGAGGAAGGATGCTGCTACTGGTGTGGCTGGTGAGCCTGCTGCTCACGTCTCCAAGACTGTCCCTGCTACTGATAGGGACGAGGAACGAAGGACGACTGCTAGTGTGGCTGGTAGGCTGGGGGTTGCTGCTGCTGGTGATCTCTCTGCTGGCTATACTGCCCTCCCTGACCGGATGACTGCTGCTGGGGCTGGGTACCTCCACTCCCCCACCTGAATCCGGGATGGTCTCGTCGGATCCCAGGCTGGGGACGGTCATACCAAATCCCGTTGACATCCATCAACGGCTCTGCGTCGTACTGGGCTGGCGGGAGTACTGCCAGAGGCTGATCCGGCTGGTATACCACCATCTGCAAGTATGGAGATGGTGGGGACTAGTAAGAGGGTTGCTGCTGCTGGTACGGCTCCGCCTGTACAAGGTGAACCTGTCTAGGCTGCTGAAAGGAGCTGGAGCGCTGGGACGAGCTGTTGCTGCCGTCGGTATCGCCTCGCGACTGAAGACGGGGCTGTGAAGCCGTCTGTGCCTCCTGGAGACACATGAGCTGGGTCTTCATGTCGCTCAGAGTCTGTGCCATCTGCTCCATCTGAGTGATGCCCTGGCACTGCTTCTTCTCGATCAGCTCCATGCGGTCCAACTTCTCGCTGATGATACCCATATCCGCAACGGACGACTCTGCCTATGCTGCTGCAACTGCGGATGAACTGGATGGACCGGCATCTACCCGTGCTATCCTCTGGTACTGCACGGGTCCTAGCTGCTGCTGGGGTCTGCCCTGTATATACAACCGGGTCTGGGACATCACCATATAGTTCTCGGCCATCTCCTCGTAGATGGCCCAGACCTGGTCGTGATCCTTGGCGAAATAGGACCCGCCACAAGAAGCGTTCACCAAGCCCTGGAGCTCTGGTGTCAGCCCGCTGAAGAAGCTCTGCACAAGGTTCGGCTTCGAGATATCATGGTGCGGGCATCGGTCTGTGAGCTCACGGAACCTCTCCCATGCCTCATGGAATTGCTCGTTGGGGAGCATGGAGAAGTTGCTGATCAGGGCCCTCGCTGCATTGGTCCGCCCGAGTGGATAGTACTTGTTCAAGTACTCGGTGCGGAGCTGCTCCCAGGTGTAAACAAACTTCCCCAAATGCTTCAGCCAGGTGGCTGCTCTGTCTGCTAGGGAGAAGGGGAAGGCGATCATCCTTATCGTATCCTGGTCCACCTGACGGTCGTGGACAATGCTGCAAATCATCAGAAACTCCTGGAGGTGGAGATGGGGCTCCTCAGTCGCGAGCCCGTGGAAGCGGGGGAGTAGCTGCAAGGTGTTCGAGGGGAACTTGAAGTCCCCCACGATGGCTGGAAGTACTACTCAGTGGTGCATCAACGTCGATCCAGGGTTGTGTAACTCCCGCATCGGTCTCGGTGGTCCTCCTGCCGCGGCTGCGGCGGCTGCTGCGCTGCGGCGGCTGCTGCGGCTGCTGCTGCGGCTGCTGCATCTGCATCCTCTGGGATCCTCGGTCCCTCTCTGCGCTCCTCGCGCTCTGCTGGCATCTGCTCCATCTCTCTCCTCATGTCGAGCATGAAAGCTCCCTGATCTCTCAACTGTTGCTGGACGGTCTCTAAAGAGGCGATCAGGGTGGAGTTGATCGCTCCCTGATCCAATACGAAGTGCTCAGGCTGATGGGAGCGATCCTCAGAACTGCCAGCCATGGCGCCTGCAAAATCAAACGAGCCAAACTCAGGTGCTGTCAAATCTGTGAGTCTCTCCTCTGGCTCATATCTCTCAGAACCGAAAGAAAGGGGGTCGAGGGGGAACAAGGCGGAATCGTACTCGGGCTCAGAGAACTGGTCTCGGCTCTCACAGGCCAACCTAGATGATTGGGTAGACGTGCCCGAAAGCGGTGCAGCCAGAGGCTACCTAAGAGAGCGTCTACCCATCATCGTGATCTGGTCGAGTAGGGCAGATGAGATCTGGAAAAACTATGATCAAAATGCAAACCCCTCTGTTCACCAACGCAACACGAGCTGAAGACCGTGAAGGCTCGGTCAAACTATCTTGTCAGTTTTTATTAGGTGAACAAACAGTCTATCAGAGCGCTTACGTGACATGTTGGGATACCCGATGCTACTCCAACCGACTGGCCCGCACGGAAGAGTCGGTAGTCAGCTAGAAATAGCACCCGGAGGGCTCTACCTGGTGTGCGGGTCACTCTCTCGCGCAAGCAAACCAAACAATGAGGGAGTTGCTCTCCCCAAGACAAAATTTTTAAGGTGAGTGTCTTTTAGGTCAATAGTCTTAGCAGTCCCAATTTTATTGTTTTTCTTTTTAATTTTTTTTCAATAAAAACAAAGGCTTAACGAATTTTCGGTTCTCCTGGGTATTTAATAGAAGACGAAAAAGCCGACGCGCGATGAAATCAATGATGCATGCTGAGATAGAAATGCGTACCTTGCCTCCAGCACTCTACATGCAAGTGATCCGTGCAGAATTTAAAGACTGAAAATAAACTACCCTAAATGATGCAGCGATAAAAACCGAGTCCTAGATAAGCAATTTTACTCGCAGAACCGTCTAACTGGTTACCGATCTCCAAGCCAAAGGGTCCGGTCTTGGCCCACCCCTCCTCTGCCCGACCAAATCAGGGGTAGGAGAAAGCGCTTTACGGGGCAGGCTGCGGCACGTAGGCTACGAAGGAGATGAGTCAGTTATTTTTATTAATTGATTATTAGTAGGTCCAATTAAGCGCACTATAGGAACATGCAGAAAATTAAGTGTGGGACCCTACTAATTACGGCACAAGCAAGCAGAAAATCCTAAGTCTAGGGGCTCGATAAAAACCGCGTAAACACCGGAAAAGGCAGCTAAAAAGAAAAGAAAACAAAACCGCGAGAAAGCCGCGAAAAATACCTAAGGGTCCCTCGAGCACACCTGTGCTCGGCGAAACAGACCCGCTAAGTCAAAGAGTCCAAAGAGTCCAAGTCTGAGTACCTGTATTATTACAATAATAATCAAAATAAAATAAAATAAAACCTAATCTACACCTCTCCCACTCAACTCTCTCTCTCGCTCTCTCCTGTGGCTCCGTACAGAAGGGAGCCGCCTCCAAGTCCTGCGGTTGCGTCGGCTCCTCGAAAGTCGCCTCCGCGGTCCTCGGGCCCTCGCAAGAAACAAAGACAAGTGGTCAGACCAAAATAATCAAATAATAGTGATAAGAAAAATAAATGAAAATGAAATGAAGGTACATATGCAAAAATGCAAAATAAAATAAACACTCAAAATAAAAGAAAACAAAAATAAAAGAAAATAAAATAAAATAAAACAAAAATAAGATATAAACAAAAAGCCGCGAGCTCTGAAAGAGCCGCGAAAAGCCGCGAAAACAAAAACGAAAATAAAATAAAAACTACTAAGCCGTGCTCCCCGGCAATGGCGCCATTCTGATGAACCGCTCCAAATGACCAAGGTAAAGGTTTCAATCGGTCGTCGCGACCTCAGTCACTCAGCTAGGTCAATCAAGAAAAATATAGACCACCAAGAGAGATAAAAATCAATCAAGACACAAAATAGCGGTCCTGCTATTAATTTAACCTGGTATAGCGACCAGGGTCGATCACAAGGAGCACGGGTTGGCCTTGTGGCCTACGAAGTAGTCAAAAAGGATTTAAAATAAAATAAGAAAATATTTTTGGTGGTTTTTAATTATTTTATTTTTTTTGGATTTTTAATGTGTTAAGAAAATAATAAAAGCAAAGAAACTACACACTTCAACAAATTATTAAATACACTAAAAATCAACCAAAAATTTAAACAAAAATATTTTTATGTGTTTTATAATTTTTAGTGTTTTTGGTGAATTTTTAGGATTTTTCTGATGTTTATTTTATTTTCTAAAAATCAAACAATGACTGAAAATCTAGGTACTGTCCAGCCGAGCTAAAAGAGCCTAGATAAAAATATCTAAAGGCCCCAAATTAGCTGGGAGGTAATATTCCTGTAAAGAGAATAAAACAAGGAACATTTAGGCACCTACATTATTATTTTTGGGTTTTTGGTTTAATTATTAGAATTTTTATAAGTTTTTAAGTATTTTTCAATTTTTAGTGGTTTTCAGTAATGAAAAATAGCCAAAATTGGCTAGAAAATCAAGCACAACAAAATAGACAGTAGACAATTTTTTTTTTATAATTTTTAGACACTATTTAATATTTTTTTGTGATTTTTAAAGTTAGACAGTAGCAAAAATGGAGGTTTTTTAATTTCTAAAAATACCAAATGAAAACAAAAATGTCCCCAAAAATCCTCGAAAATTTTACACTATGGCAGGAGCCATGTGTCCAATTTTTGTTGGATTTGGAGGTAACTTGCTATTTTATTCAAGAATAAAGAGGGGGCACAGTGCACAGGGACCAAAGTGCAAATACCCGGAAGTCTGGGGGGTCTGGTGCAATTAAACCAGCGAAACACGTGCCACGCGCGTGCCTGGGGCACTCAGGGACCCAAATGTAATGAAAATAAGTCCCGATGGCTATTTGGTAACAGGTACCAAAAGCCCAGGGGCTTATCTGCAAATAACCCAAAAAATCACGCACATGCTCAAATGTTTCACGCACACGGGTATAAATGCAAATAAACACAAACTTTCATTCAATCATTAACATTCAGAACTATAGGGTAGATAATGTAAAAAGCCCAGAGACTCACGTGTCGAAGCACGTGTCAGACCATACACAGGGGCATATCAGCAATTGAAAACAAGAACAAGGGTCTCTATGCAAAAGTTCCAAAAACTAAATAACTATACTACGTATTTACAAGACTAAAAACTAAATAAAATAACAGAGGGGGCCTAAGGGTAAATTACCCTTTATTAATGCGGGTCGCAGGATGGACGCCACGTGGAGTGATCGACGGTGGAGATCGGCTGGCGCTCCAAGGCTGGGGTCCTCGCTGTGATCCTACGGTTGGGGTTAAGCCACGTGGTGCATCGGACGGTCGTGGCTCTCTGTGGCTAACCCTTGTGCATCGGACGGTCCAGATCTATCCTCCTCAGATCAAACGGTGGCTGCTGCTCCTGAACGGACGGCCCAGATGCTAACTGGAGCAGGAGGTCTGATCGGACGGTGAACGAAGGTCGAGGAAGAACAGTTCGCCGGCCTCGTGCGTGCGCTCCTAACCTCCTCTGCTGCGCCTGAAGATCGGAGAAGCTCCGGCGTGGTGCTCCGCAGCTGCTGGTGGCCTCCGATGGCCCAGCCGAGCTCTGGGGAGCTCCGGCGAGGTCGGTGGAGGCGAGGCTCCTGGCCCGAATGACCCAAGCCCTCAGATGGGCTGGGTAGTACCTGCAAAGATGACCAGAAGACTCGCGGGTCGAGGGAAAACTGCCTCGACCCGGTTAGGCGGGGTGACGGTGAACTGTGGGGCGATATGGGCGAGCTCCGGCGAGGGGGGGACGGTGGAGCTCGAATCCCAGCTCCTGTGCGAGCTGGGTTGGATGGGGATACGGAGAAGGTGCGCGGGAAGGAGGCGATGGTGAATGTGGATTCCGATGATTGAATAGAGCTATGGAGTGGTCGGAATCGGCGTAACACGACGGAGCGGCGATTTGGGGGTAACTAGAAATGAAAGGAACAGAGAAGGCTACGGGTCTACCTGGGTGGCTGAATGGGCTGTGGGCAAGCTTGCGCAGCTCTGGGTCTTCGCCTCACGGAGCGCCGACGTCCGAGGCTCGAGCTCCTGCTGGTGGCGGAGCAAGGCGGCGAAGCTTCGCCGGATCAGTGGTCTCGCTCGCTCTCCTCGCTTCGACAGCACGAGACGCGAGCTGTCACTCTCATGCACACGCTGGAGCTCACAGGGGGTGGAATCGAATGGCCAAAGATCAGAAATGAGGAGGCGGAGCTCGAGCTAAATGTGGGTGCGGGTCCGGCTAGAAGAGGTCGGGTAGGGCGTGGAAGCGCGTGGATCCCGGGGGGGTAGCTCCGGCGAGGGTGTCGGATACATCATTAAGGAGTCGGACCCGGGGTTTAGGTGGTAGGCGATCGGGTTTAGACGGGAAAAATCCGAGAAGTCGGGTACCCGCTAAGGACCCGTGGGAAGTGGTCCTGGGAGGGGTAGTTGACCGGGCGGTCAACAATCCCAGGACCAGTAGGAAGCGGCCACGTGACGAAAGTTTGGAAGTGAAATTCAAGGTAGCTAAGGGCCGATTTAGCAAAAAGTTAAAACATAAAATATTTTTAATTTATTATTTTTCTATTTTTTAGTGATTTTTAATTAATTTTTTAAAGTAAAAAAAATGTATTTACATAATAAAGTTAGATATAGGTATATATACAATATATAGGTTTTTAGTTTTTGATTTTTAATTGTTATTTTTATACAATTTTATTCCCATTTTATATTTTATTTTTTTATATTATAAAATAAGGAATAAAAGGACATTTTTATTTTATTTTTATTATTTATGTACATAGGTAAAATAAATACATATGTATATATACATACATTGTATATTTACAATATATTTTTGTGTGCTTTTTTAATTTTGTAATTTTTATTTTGTTTTTGTTTTAATTGTTTTTATTTTATTTATTTACATTATATAATATAGAATGTTTACAAAAATTTTGGAGGTTAATTTGATTTATTTATAAGGATAAATAAGGATGATGGAACTATGTACAAGGTGATCATGTACATGAATGAGATTTTTGGTTTCTTTTTTAATTTTTATATTTTTATCTTGGTTTTATACTTATAAATATGTACAAGTATTTACAAACCCATTTGCATCTATTTTTGTTAGGAAAATATTTTTATTTTATTTACATATATATTTACACACATGAGCCCCTATCTCCCTCTACTTTGGTTTTTATGCGGTCAGGCCCATGCTGAGCCCTCCCTTGGGTTAGGTTGCTCAATATTTATTCTAAATATTTCCCTCTTTTTTCTTTTTAATCTTTATTCTTTTATTTTTGCACAAAAACATGCTAATTATAGGTTTTTACACAATGCATGATTTTGGTAATTATTTGTATTTACACATATCTACATGCATTTGCAAAGGTTTTTGTAGCTAAAATATAAGAATAAAGAGTGATGAATGAGTATTCATCAATAACAAAGTTAATCAATTGCTATTTGTTAATTTTTAATATAAAATTTAACGAGAATTAGTTGAAATTTTGAATATAGTATGGTCTGTTGCTAATGATATAGTAACGAATATTACTTCCATCTCTAATATTCAGTATATAAAATAATTTTACAACAAATAATATCTTTATTATTTATTTAACAATGGACAATATAGTTATAGATTTTACCACCAGAGGTTAGGGCAGCTGCTTTCAAGCTAAATGTTGATGGACCTCCATGCCCAAACGACTTCTCGATCTTCTTTTGTGAATTCTAGGATCTGGTAGAGCTGGATGCAATGGTTGTGGTGGGGGAGTTGAGATCAGAGAAACAAGGCTCCTATCTATTGAATGGCTCTCATTTTTCTGCATCCAAATAATGTAACTAGACGCATGGAGGACTTTCACCCCATTAGCTTATCAAATGCCATTTACCTAATTGTGTTTAAGGTGCTTTTAAATAGACATTGAGGAGTGCTATATTCAATTGTGGTGGAGTCACAGACGATTTTCATCCTTGATCGACGTATGATGAATTTAGTGATCATCGCCTCAGTAATTATTGCAAATTGGATTTGTAGGAAGACCAAAGGGATGCTCTAGAAAGTTGACTCCTCCAAAGCCGATGATTGTATTAGTTGGAGTTTCATTTGGGCATCTTTTATCCAACGTGGCTTTCCAGATGAGTGGATAGCATGGATAAAGAGGTGTTTGACTACATCTTCTTGCTCAATGTTGGTGAATGGGCATCAAGAGGTGATTTTTTTGAGCTGCAAAGGGGGGTCAAGCCGAGTTGCCTCCTAGATCCTCTACTTTCTATGTTGGTGGTTGATGTGTTGTCACAGATGGTCTCTCGTGAGGTGGATGGGGACATCTGCGTGGGTTATCTGATGGACAATTTATGTATTCCCATCCTACAATATATGGATGACACGATTTTCTTCATAGATGAGGATGCACAGGAGGCAACATGGATTACTATAGTGTTGGATCTATTTGGGGAGATCTCAGGCTTCACAATCAGTTATGACAAGTCAGTCTTTGTCTCTTTTTGCATTACACATCATTCTTTTTATCGTCTAAGCTTCTTCTAATGGGGATCCAATGACACATAGAGACTTTTATGTAATGATTTTTTGTCGGGAACTTGGGACTCTCTTGATGTTCACTTAGTTGCATGGAGGATTATTACGCTCTCTGAGGATGTTGGGGGATTGGGTATTCTTGAGTTGGACATGGTGAACAAGGCTCTTCTAGCAAAGTAGGTGGCATGCATATGGGGTTGTGGCAAAGACCTTGTTTGCTCTTTGTTATGGAAGATCTATGGCATTTCAGGGCTCTCTCTTGGAGTTCTGACAAGGTTACTGTGCCTTCTAACTTCTGGAGGGGGATTTGCTATGTTCTTCACCAAGTCTCGTCTTCGTTGAGGCCTTATCTAGGTGATGGGAATATCTACAAAATTTGGGTGGACGATTAATCAGGAGAGGAGCTCTTCTGATCTCTTTCCCCGATTGTTTGTTGTAGTTGTGGATTGTCATGTATGGGTCAGCGAGGCTTGGGACAACGGTGTATGGCCACCCCAATTTTGATCAGACCTTACATAGCAACATATGAAGGATCTACTTGGCTTCAGAGAGATGCTCTCTAGAGTAGGAGTTCCTTCGATGGGTCGAGACCATTGGGTATGGACGGATAACCGGTTCTCAGTGAAGAAGGCATACGAGGTTCTTTATGCCTCATTTATTTTTGATCCAGGATAGCTTGGATAGCATGACGGGTCAAGGTATTCCTGGTCTATTGAGTAGAGAGTGGATCATGATCACTACACGGAGGGCCAGACTATTCATTGATCCTAGTGGTTGTGCCAATGTTTCATGGAATGTGTGGAGGGTATGGATCGTCTATTTTTTACCCACTCAACGTCAAGAGAGATTTTAGTGGAGATTGCTCTTGTCGAGGTATCTACTGAGAGCTTTCGATTCTTGTGGGATTTAGTTGGGAATCCGGGCAATATGCATGCTTCAGTGAAGATCTAGGCCACAATAATACTGTGGCCAACTTGGGGTGCAAGGAACGAGCTTCTTTTTGGAGGAGAGATTTTATGTTGGGAATGTTCTTAACCATGCCAAAATTGATCCTTCGGGAATGCTGGTATTTGTAATTTTCATATGAAACATGTCAGTACAAAGTTTTTGGGTGCTTATTTTTACGGCTTTGCACATCTTTTTCTTAAAAAATACAGTGACGGGTTTTTTTAAATATCATTATATACTCATTTTGTTGTTCTGGTAATTTTATTTAAAGACAAACAAAATAATTTTAGGTACGCAGAAAGCTGGAGATTGTACTATTCCATAGTGTGGCCTGCTATTATAAAGACCTATTTAAGGCGTCTAGAGTAACTTTTTAATAATGAGATACCTTAGACGGAATGATGTATTAGAGAATGAGAGAATTAGGTGAACATCTAAGATAAATTAAAGTTCAAATTTATAATGCTCCAACCGCAATTTATTTTGGACCATGCAGTGAGTTGATCCCATTTAGTAAGAATTAGATTATTGTCAGTAGTAGAATCCTTCCAGTAGAAGTTTGCTCTTATTTATCGATTTTCTCTATGATTCTGGCAAGTAAGAAGAAAGGTCGAATCTGTATGTAGCCAAGCTAAACATATCAAATAGCATTTCTGCACGAATGATATGGTATTGCCCTTTACAATCATACGCTATATGTGCCTGATGTGCATAAACTTTCATTTAATGGGTACGCATGTATGAATGTTGCCTTTCTTATATTAGGTTGTTTTATTTGTGAAATCGGAGCGTCCCTCTCCTTCCTTTCTTTGATTTTCTTCCCTTTTTTGGATTTTCTTTTTATGATTACGACTTTCTTGGATTATGCAATATCAGTTATGTCCTTTCTTTTTTTGCAATATCAATTGTGCACACCTATCTTCTTATACCATAATCACTTACCCTCCTCGGGTTACTTGTCACCCCTCCACCTCTCAAACATATGTTAACTTGTGGACACAAAGGTAGTTAGAAAACTTAGGGTACAAATGTTAGTACAAATGTTAACTTCTGGGTACAAGCCTAATTGTAAAGAAAAGGAACATATATGTCAAATTTCTCCCTTGTTCCAAATCTCCTTCTTTCTTCGTACCCAAACCCCATCCCCCCAGCCCTTGCCTTCTCCGTAGCTTCGACCTCCTCCCCCTCCGCCTCTTGCCTTCTCCACAGTCACGTCCTCCTCCACTGCCCTTGGTCTCATCGCAAACCCGACCTCCTCCCACCATGCATTTTTTTGCGAGATGGGTGCAACTCCCCCAATGATGGTGGATTAATGAAGTTGAAGTGAGGGGAAACCCTAGGGAACAACGTTGGCTTTTAAACCACGTCATGTTCCCAGGTCTAGGCCGAAGGTTTGTAGTGCCTGCCTCATGGTGCGGTTGCACTCGAACCAACTTCCGAAAGCGATTTTCCAAAACCACGACCCACTTTGATCTCTACCCTTAGCCTTGAGGTATGCAAACTTGTACCATATTGAGCTCGATGAGTGTTCCCAAAGCGATGAAGTGCCATCCTAGATGGCTCCATGTGCTCCGAATGCACCTGTAGATTCTTTTCGAGCTCATTGATGAGTACCTTCCCATCGCCATGTATGTAGAAGTGATCAAATATAAGCATGAATTCGAGAATTTTATAGTTGAGTTTCACATTGTTAATCAACCACCTCATGACAAGCATAGCGACGAAGAGTAGCTGTTCACTGAGGGGGAGCACAATGGGGTCAAGAGTGGTAATATTATTCTTGAGAGAATCACCACAAATTACCATGAGGTCCTTGGATAGTGACACACTGACCTTCCGCTCCTCATCCTCTTCTTGGTACATGCATCAGAACGTGCAGTCGTCTGCGCCCTTGTAGGTGCAGACCGTATGAAGAAGACAATATTTGGATTGATCGCGATCTCACATGCGATTTGAGAGGAGGATCGCAGTACCGCTGACAAGGAAGAGGTAATTGGGAGCCCGCATGGACTTCTTATTGCTGAGGTATCAATTCTTCATGATGTTCTCAATGCTGACGATGATAGTGATGACATCGCAGTGGACTTGGAGGAGGTCACGAGCATGGTCGACGACGATGACACCGGTGGAGAAGCTCATGCTATCGCGGTTGTAAGAGGAGATGATTCCATGGAGTTTGTAGCAGTTAACCAATCATGGCCAAGAGGGAGGGGATGTGGTTGAAGAGCGAGCAATTGATAATGAGAAGGGCGGTCTCCTTGGGGAGGATGCTTGAGCGGAGGAGGAGATTAGGGTGGAGGAGGTTGGGCGGAGGAGGAGGTCAGGGTGGACAAACTTGGGTAGAGGAGGAGGTCAGCATGGAGGAGCTTGGGGGCAGAGTGAGCTTGGAGTATATAGAGGGGCTAGGGCGGGGAGCAACCCTCCTTCCCCAGCTCATCCTTGTAGGAAGCCCTTGACAACCAATCTTAATTTGATAAGGTCAAGAATGTAGTGATATACATGTAGCAAATCACTCCTTAACCAGACCTTGGTTTAAATAAATCAAGGTTTGTTTTACCCCATTGACGACTATACTAACAGAAGAGCACAAGTGGTAGCGGTGCAAGTATAAGCAGAGGTACAACTAATATTGCAAAAAGGAGGAGATATAATTGATATTGTAGAATCTAAGATGGGGATAATCGTAAAAAACATTTTTTGTCCTCTTGTAGTTTGGATTCTCATTAATGCACCATGAGAAACCATACCGACATGGGCTGCAAAGAATTCTTCAAATAAAAACTCTATGGAAAAAAAATCTTTTTGTGGGAATGCTTGAGGGATAACTCGTCCTATGACCTCTCACCCTTCATCAAATCCGACGATCCTGCAAGGTACTTGTACTGCAAAATAAATCTCTTGTGGTAACAAAAAGTCTAGCTTTCGGCAATAAAATTTTGGAATTTTATCACTTGTGCCCCTCCGAGATATCGCAATATCAGTTATACTCATATCTTTTTGATAATATCAGTTGTGCCCCTAACTTCTTGCTCCGTCACCAGTTGTGCCCTTCTGTCAGATTGACCGTCAAAAAATTAAAATAACCACGGTTTATTCAAACCATGGTGTGGTTAAGAAGGGTATTATGGTCCATACCCTTCTTCATCTTCTTCCTCCTCCATTTGCTCTTCTTCCTTCTATTCATAATTTCTCTCTCTTACTAAAACCTTCATGCATCCATCGAATCTCTAAAATTTTTACATTTCCACGGACATATCACTCGTTACGGATCAAACGATGAATTTTATTGAATTTTTGGATGACTTTTAATGAATCAATTAGTCAAAAATTTATCAAAATTTAACAAAAAAAACTCAACTTTTTATGAATCTTGGGGGTGACCTAGGAAGAACATGTGGTACGGAGGAGACACGAGGTAGGTCGCGGCAGCGCGGGGCGCAGGGACGGGGGAGGAGGGAGGGGGCGCATGGGTTGCGGCGTCGCGGGGGCGCGGGGCGCAGCAGCGGGGGGAGGCAGGGCGAGGGCGCAGGGGTGCGGGGCCTGGGTCGCAGGGGCTCGGGGGAGGAGGGAGGGAGCGGGGTCGTGGCGGTGCGGGAGGGGCGCAGGGGGAGGAGGGAGGGGGCGCAGGGGTCACGGCGACACGGGGGTCGTGGGGGCGCGGAGTGCAGGGGCGGGGGGAGGCAGGGTGAGGGCGGGCGTGGGGCTTGGGTCGCAGGGGCTCGGGGGAGGAGGGAGGGTGCGGGGTCGCGACGGCGCGGGGGGAGGGCGAGGGCGCGGGGCCTGAGGCGCAGGGGCGGTGGGAGGTCGGGGCTGCAGGGGGCAGGGCTGGGAGGGGGCTGCGCGAGGTCGACGCTGGGAGGGAGGTCGGGGCGGAGGGGGTGCGGGGTTGGGCGGCGCGGGGCAGGGGCGGGGGCTGCGGGCTGGGAGGAGGTGCGGAGAGCTCGAGGCGGAGCTGGGCGGCGCCAGGAGCGGGGGCGGGGGCAAGAGGGAGGAGGAGGAGGTGGAGGTGGAGGAGGAGGAAGAAGAGGATGGGGAGGAGGAAGAAGAAGAAGAAGATGAGGAGGGTGTAAAATGACCTCAAAACTTTATTTTTAAATTTAATTCTGTCTATGTCCTCACAGTTAACGTCCGTTTGCACTGTGGATGGACGGTAACTAACCCGAGGGGTACAAGTGAAAAAATAACAAGAAGTGAGGGGCACAACTGATATTACCAAAAAGATAGGGGTATAACTGATATTGCGATATCTCGGAGGGGCACAAGTGATAAAATCCCTAAAATTTTCATTGTCACATACTAGACAAACATTGTGGTAACAAAAAATGCTATTTAAAGTAAATTAAATATAGATTAAATTAGCTTAAAATACCGAATATAAATACTTCCATTAAAAATAGTATTATTAACCAATAAATAAATAAAGTCATAATAGAATAAAATATGAAAGAATACAAATACTAAAAAATATTGTAAAATGTTGTCTTGATGATCCACGATATCATATTGTATAATTGTGCTAGTAAAACCTTTGACTTGTGATTAGGGATGAGCATGGGCCGGGCCGGGCCGGGTCCTACAGGGCCCAGGCCCAGGCCCATTTATGTTTGTGGGTTTTGGGCCGGGCCTAGGCCCACTAAATTTTTTTTGAAGGCCCAAGCTCAAGCTCAGCCCAATTATAATGGGTCGGGCCTGGGCCGGGCCGACCCATAATGTCTCAAAAATCAATTGGGTTTGGACCGGCCCAAAACTTATGAGTCTAGATTTGGTGGGCCCATAAACTTGGCATACCCTCGTTTGGTTATTTTGATTGTAATCTTCGTTATGAAGTATTTATTAGTTATTTAGGTCTTTATTACTTAGTTATCCTACTGTTTTGCACGGATTTGGTCATATCTATGATTCTACAGTATCTAATGGAAAGAATTTCATAGATATATTATAGAAACATGTGCAAATAATAGTAAACAACCAGATTGAAAATGTACCTCAAGTGGATTAATTTGTCGACGTCGTCAACTCCATCATTCAATCCAGATGAATATATCAAAGTGAGGGATCAAAGTCTAGACACATATGGGCTCTACGTGGACCAGACTATTGGGCCTAACGGGCCTAATTTTGGGCTTTTATGCGGGCTGGACTATCGGGCCTAATGGGCTGGACCGGGCTAAGCCCATGCCCGGCCTAATTATTAAATGGGCCTACATCTTTGGCCCATGCCCGACCCATAAATAATTCGGGCTCGGGCTGGGCCGGGCTATGTGGGCTGGGCTTCGGGCCGGGCTGGGCCGGCCCAGCCCAATGCTCATCCCTACTTGTGATGGTTTAACTGTCATACAAAATCCATTTCCAAAAATAGAGCGGCCGGAGAATTGTAGCAACAATGAATTCGTTGCCACCACCAGACGATGGTAAATTTATTACATGGAATGCCTAACGAATCTGGGACTAAAAAATCTATTACTTTATGGTAACCAAAAGTTTAATGCAAAAGAAACAATCAATAGCTAAATGTTTCTCTTTGCTACAATTCACCGCGAATATTATAGCCTTGTGTAGTGTTGGTGGCAAAATAAAAGCCTAAAATATAATCCATGCATAATATAATTTGTGTTTGGACCCCAAGAATAAGCATTAGATCAATTATTGTCTCTGTGATACATCATCAAGTATCAACTTCATGATGATGGGACCGTGTGATATCAATTGCTTGGGAATCGACAATCGGAGTCACAAAAAGCGAGCTTAATCCTGCTTTGGTTTGCACTACCAACGAATTATCCTAGACTAATTCTCCAAAAAACGTCTCGATGACCAAACTGGTGAAATGAGGAAAAACTTTAGGTCCAAATTAAAGTTAAAATACATGGGTATCCATGCAAAGTAAAATAATAATAATAATGCATTCCAGTGCACAAAGGGCACTTTGTATTTGGGAATACCTGGCGGGGTATAGCTGTGATTTGGGAACATGCCTCCGTGGTATGATGGAGCATCGGGTCGACCCGGACTTGACCACAATCCCGACCCGAACCACAATAGCTTGGGCTCGACCCAGACCCGATGTATATACGAGCTAGGCCTAGGCCCCCATCCTACCAAAATACCGAGCACGGGCCAGGCCTAGCCCAAACCCGTGAGAACATGGGTTAGCCCAATTTATACCTGGCCAAAATGCGGGCTATTCTGAATGGACCGAGGTTATATAACCTCTGCCCAAAGCAAGCCACGGGCTGGTCCATGGGCCCATTTTATTTATTTATATTAATTTTCAATATTATTTAATAAGTATAAATAGTTTTAGGATTTCTATCAGTTGTACCCCTTTGATATATTGCAATTTCAGTTATGCTCCTCCCATTTTAGGAATATTAGTTGTTCCCTGACTTCTTGACGTTTTATCACTTGTGCCCCTCAAGTTAGTTGTCGTCCATCCTTAACGCAAATGGGCGTTAACTTTGAGGACATAACGAGAATTAAATTTAAAAAAGGGATGGAAAAGGCCATTTTCCTGTCCTCTTCCTCCTCTTCCCCCACCCCTTCCTCTCCCCCCCTTCTCTCGCTCCTCTCGAGCCTCCTACTCCTCCATCACCTCCTCCCCCCACCCACAACTCATCCCCTCCGCCCCCGTGCCTCCCTCCTCCTTCGCCCCTCCATCAGCCCTCCTCCACACCTCCGAATCCCCATCACAAAAGTAGGGCATTGCTTCTCCAGACAAATAGACACACACACACACACACACACAGAGAGAGAGAGAGAGAGAGAGAGAGATGACGAGTGGCCAGAGATGCATGGTCGTTGGACGGGATGATATCGTGGTGATGGAGCTGATCGCTTTGGGTATCGCCATGCACATGTGCTCCCGCATTGAGGCCCCTCCCAACGACGACACCATCCGCGAAGAGCATATCTCCTCAACTGCTTCTTCAATGGCCGATAAAGAGGAGGAGGATGGGTCTGAGGAGGAGATGGAGGCTTTTCTTCCAGATATATCCCTCTTAACTACGTCATGCTTTGATTAAACTACAGTTAAGTTCAACTTATTGATGGTCAAACTAACAGAGGGACACAAATAATAGAACTACAAGAAGTCGTGGCACAACTTATATTCTGAAAAAGGGAGGGGTATAACTGATATTGTAATATCTTGGAGGGGCACAATTGATAAAAACTCATGATTTTATAACCACCATTTATACTTTGTATAGCTAATATAAGTAATTTAAATGTTACTTGACATGTAAACTATTAAAGTTAATGTAAAACTAGCAACACATATGAAAAACTTGAAGTATATCATATTAATACATATCTTATCTAGCTTATATATATATATACATACATACACATATATACATATATAGGATTTTTATCCAGAGAGTCCTGTGCCCATTTGAATGGAATGAGTCCATCCTCACAGCCGTTGGATTACCAATATCAATCCCTAAATTTTAGGATCACGTCATAAGTCACAATATTTGGTGTCTATTTAAAAATGGTATTTTCAGACTTTCTAAAATTTACGTCCGTTGATTTTTTCGTATTGTGTTTGATATGGTCATTTCGAACACCTTCTTGTTGATCTCGCGCGATGACCAAGCTTCTGAAATTGCAGGAGCTTCGTTCTTCGAAGGTATTTTTGTAGAAGTTTTTTTAATCAATCGTTCGTTGTAAAATTTATGTTTCCTCTTTTTTTGCTCGTGAGTTGTCATTGTTGGTTCATATTATGATCTCAGTTTAATCGTTTGTTTTTATATTTTCGATTTCAGTTTCAAACGCGATGCTCAATTTGTCATTGGATTCGGATCATGAAACTCAGAAGCAATGACGAATGGTGATTCTTGGTTGGGTTTCGATCGTGAGAACATCATATGAGAAGGAACGATGATGGATGACTTTCAATTATATTTGGATCATGAAAGCAATATGATTGCTTAGAAGTTTACATCCACAGAACACGAGATCTTGTTGTTCCATCTTTTGAAAATGATATCATTAGATATAATCAGACATTCTTTATTTTAATATCAGTAAATTTTGTATTAATATCATTAACATGATGTGTATAATAAGTAACTTGTTAAATTACGTAAGTAACTTATAGATCATCGACCTATTTGTAAGAACGATAAGTAACATCTTATATATTGTGCATAACATCTGCAAATGGAATCAGTAACATATATACAATAGTCAAGTAAATAGTTGTTGCGAGATCGGTAATATCCAAACAACGGTTAGTAATTTACATTCATTTTATTATATGGTACATATTTTAGTAATATGAATACACTGGTCAAGTAAGTGCTTGTTGTGAAGTTAGTAAAACCATAACAAATGATCAGTAATTTCCATATGTGTTATTAATTTGAATAGAATTTAGTAATTTCGAGATAGTACTCAAGTAATATATATATACAGTCTCAAGTAAATTTTTGTTGTTTGTTCAGTAATGTATATATCTATATCTTATAGCACATGTTTATATGGTACATATTTCAGTAATAAGAATACACTGGTCAAGTAAGTGCTTGTTGTGAAGTCAGTAAAACCATAACAAATGGTCAGTAATTTCCATATGTGTTATTAATTTGTATAGAATTAGTAATTTAGAGACAGTACTCAAATAATATATATACAGTCTCAAGTAAATTTTTGTTGTGTGTCCAGTAATGTATATATCTATATCTTATAGCACATGTTT
Organism: Ottelia alismoides; assembly: GCA_037367405.1. Classification (NCBI taxonomy): domain Eukaryota; kingdom Viridiplantae; phylum Streptophyta; class Magnoliopsida; order Alismatales; family Hydrocharitaceae; genus Ottelia; species Ottelia alismoides. The sequence goes on from JAZKJV010000569.1 coordinate 99,360, forward strand.
ATATGGTACATATTTCAGTAATATGAATACACTGGTCAAGTAAGTGCTTGTTGTGAAGTCAGTAAAACCATAACAAATGGTCAGTAATTTCCATATGTGTTATTAATTTGAATAGAATTTAGTAATTTAAAGGCAGTACTCAAGTAATATATATACAGTCTCAAGTAAATTTTTATTGCGTGTTCAGTAATTTATATATCTATATCTTATAGCACATGTTCAGTACTATTTATACAATTCTCAAGTAATGGCTATTATGAGATTAGTAATAATAAAATAATATCTTCAGTAACAATCAGAATGGGTTCAGTAATATGGACATTGTAATAAGTAAATATTGTATGGACACTAGTAATTACATAATCAGTAATTGACGTATGGATACTAGTAACTATAACTTCAATAACAAAATGAGTTCAGTAATATGGACATTTGTAATTAGTAATTGCTATATGAACACTATTAAGTATAACTTCAGTAACTGATCATTCTGTAACTAAAATTTCAGTAACTAATCACATTGAGTTAGTAATATGGATATTTGTAATCAGTAATTATTGTATGAACATTAGTAACTGACGTAATCAATTATTATAATCAGTAATTTATCTTTTCTAATCTATACGTGGAATGATCATTACATAAATAGATTGTATGCCGGCAATAATTTAAATGTGTATATTTTTTATCTTACTAAAACCGACCACATATTTTTAAGGAAATGATTTAACTCGAATTCTTATTCTGTTAATAATGCAAAGCACATTGTTATTGCCAAAATTGTCCCCTTCCAAATAGAACTGACACGTACACGTGGCCAGCCCACGTTTGATGCTCACCACAACCCAAATGGGCACAAGGCTCTCTGGATAAGCCCTCTACATATATATACACATATATACATATACATATACATATACATACATACATACATACATACATACATACATACATACATACATACATACATACATACATACATATATATATAGGGGGCCTTTCATATGAGACTTGGTCCTTCCATTCAAATAGAAGGCCAAGCATTCTAACCATCGGATCTAAAATCAACGTATATGATTAAAACCGCCCTATTCTACAAAAACCAGATTAGCAATAATTGTCGTTTCCTAAATTTAAGGGACTCCTAATAAAGAAATTACACATTTTAGAACTGTCAAAAATGGCTGAATAACGTGTGTTTTTGAATACAAAACAATGTAAGTATCCTACAAAGAAACAATATAAAATACTAATCAAACCATGATTCTGAGAAATGAAATATATAATATACAAAACATAATATTACGGTTTTCATCATACGCTATTTTTAAGGAAAGGCTTTTGCTGTTTGTTTCTATATTTATGGGAGTTTTAATAATGAAATTTCAGTTTAAGTGGTTTACCGAAAATTAAAAATTAAAATTCCTTACGAGAGGTTATGAAAAAATGCTTCAAATACAACATATAGAATACAATTATTCATGCGTATTATACAAAACAATCATTATATATACAAAAGACGAATGTATGTGGGATACAACAATAATGTGAAATACAAAAAAATTAGCCCCGTACTATGGAAGACGATTTTTTTAAAGTAATGCTAACAAACAATCCCTATATTTTAATGGTTGATTGTAGATGGATTAAACATACTGGAAAATCACGATTTATTATTAAATTCAACTAAATTATTTTATAATAAAATGGATGTATTATATGAACTCGAAAACACGAACTGGGAAAATGACGCGCAGTGTTAGAATTACGGACTTTAATGGAGCATGAATTGCGGAAACAGTTGCCATTGAAAAAAAATTCCATTTTTGGATGGCACGTCCCTCATAAGATTAGCGGTTATGCTTATGGAGGGTGGTTTTGTTAAAAGCCCTTGATAGAAATATGGATCAGATCCAACGAATGGGATGCTTGGCCTTCTATTTGAATGGAAGGACCAAGTCTCATATGAAATATATCCTATATATATATATATTGCGGATCAGGCCGCTCTATACCTCAATTCCCCCAGTTCAAACCCGACCCATGAGTGGGCTGGACAGACGAGCTGCCGACCCATTGGACAAGTCTAGCCCATCCCGGCTCGGCACCCCCATCCTTTGGTATTAGGAGGCCGGGGGCTGTGTGATTTAAAGAAAGAGAAGGGGCCCTCTTGCAATTTGGCCCCATGTGACCTGAACACGTGCCTCCTTGTTCTATCCAACGGTTGGATTGTGCAGCTGGCGACTTGATTGTGCAGGGCAGTGGCTCGACACGTGGTTAGACCCAAGCATTGGATTGGAATGAATCGAATGGTCTAACATGTTTCTATGTGGTCGGCAAAGAGGGCTCTGTTGGGCGTGATCAACGACGGTGGGCAGTTGACGCATTGATGGTTGAGATTGAAACGATAGCTGCACAGCAGACGGTCCTTTCTACAAGTCTCCACCACGATCGTCCTCACTCCGGTCGTCCAAATACATCGCCCACCTCTGCTATAATTGTCGACCCCAAAAAAACGACCGACACTCCACCTTTGCTCCACGATCCGCCAAGCATGAGAGACCACAAGCTCTGAAGGATGTTCGGTGACGACGAGCCATCTTCATCAAGCAACGATGGCATCATCACTCCAATCCACGACGATCGATTCTCCACCGAGATATCATCCCCAGTCAGTCGAGTCCATCGGGTATCCTTTCTCTTGTCTTTTCCTTCTTTTGTTCTTCTCTATTTTATTGTTCCGATTCAATCCAGTTGTCATCTTCTTCCCCATTTTCCCCTTTCCTCTTCGATTCATATCCTTCAAACACTCACCCCGATCACCCCTTCTTTCACACTCAAGACTCATCTTCGTCTCCACCTTGGTCCTTGGAAAGAATCATGCGATAGGTCTCCATCTTCTCCGATTCGAATGATCTCCACCTCAGTCCCATTTCACCTTCTCTCCACGGACCATCTTGATTACAACACCTCCTATAATTGTCAATTACATCAGACAATCCATTCCCGAAGACTTGGTGGGTCATTGTGCGACAAGGTGTGGCTGGAGTTTGCTGGAGTGAGGTGATGCAGTTGGCGCGAAGTAACAAGGAGAGGTCGACGCTGGCAAATAAGGAAGCACCTAAATGACCTTGACTCAAGATATATTGAACAAATAGAAAAAAAAGAAAAAAAATAAAATAGTCAGTCAAAATAAAAAATATTTAAAATAAAGATGTTGATATCAGTGAAGTCTACATTTTTTCATTAAAACTCAATACCAAAATAAGTCATATTTACTATCTATGATTTTTTTAAATATTTTATAGGTATTTTTTGTTTTTCATTAATGTATTTTTCTTTGATTTTTAGTTAATAATACATATATAATATAACTTAATAAATTATGAGAAATATACACCTAAATCTATTTTTTGGATTTTTAGTAATTAAGAAAAAGGTTGAATAAAATAAAGAAACTATATATTCACGGAATTGTAGGTCAATATATACACGGTCGGATTAGACATTTTCTATGGCTTTTCTCATTGTTTTGAGTTAGTTTTATTTGATTAGTTGAAAAATAAAATAATTTTTTTGAAATCAAGGGTGATATCCCGAGATGGGATTCTCCGTATGCCCAAAAACGATACAATGAGTTACAGTGAACGATAACATTCTCTGGATAAAAACTGTGATTTTTGAAAATGAGATCGTTCCTTCCCCCACAAATAACCCAAAGAACCGCAAAAGGCAATGCACAGTCATCGGAAGTAAAATAAATATAACAAATAAAAAAGAAACTAAGTAAAATAGTCAAAATATTTACATGAAGTGGCGATATAAATTTAGTGTTGTTGTACATTATACAATTCGATCAAAAATAATTTTTACATATTTATATGAACTCCGATTTCTTTGAATTCATTCATATTTTATAGATAATTTGATATACATTAACATCTTGCAAGCTACAAAGAAAGATATATTTACACAGATGCCTATCAAGTTGTGTGTGTCATTATTAAAAAGAAGGCTTGTGATGCAAGTTTCTGATGTTCTCCCCCTTCTTAATGATGAAAAAAATGATTAAGGATAGTTTGAAAATAATTTTGTGCCAATTTCTTTAACTAGCTAGTAAACTAGGAGAAGTAAGTAATTTTTTAGCGAAGCTCCTCCTAACAATATGAGGGGCTACTGTAAATAAGTGAACCAATCTTACTTCTTAACCTTTTTCAAAGTTTGAACTACTTAACATTTTATACATGTTAAACTTAGTATTTTCCCCTTTTTTTAATCAAGAGAACACAAGCAAGATAATAATGCAAGAAGAAAAACATTGATAAAACAAAGCGAATCATAAAGCTTATATTAAACATGAAATATAAATATAACTAGAATGGTGTCATGTAGACATCTAAAACGTTCCAAAATATTACAAAATTTGCTTAAAAGAATTAGAACAGGATAACTAGATCAAGACTAGAAGAGGACTAGTCAAGATGATGGAGATGATTGCTATCATGATATATATAACCATTAGAGGAGCTAATATCCTCTTCTTCTTCATCTACTGCTACTACTATGGGAAAATCCTCAAGAGAATAGAGGAGTTGGAGTTGGGATGGACAGATGCGGAGGAGGATCTCGATATGTCCTTAAGAGGGAGGAGGTAGATTCTTCTTCTCCTTGTCCTTTGCATGAAGATGGAGGTTGTAAAGAGTCTCAACTTGAGTGTTCAAGAATCAAGAAGGCGGCATTCTCATTAGCATAATGGGCCATATGAAATTGTTAGGTATCCAAGCCCTATTATAGTTTTGACAATAAATATTAAATATTATCTATTATACAAATATCTTTATAATCATAATATTCGTGCAAGAAGACCACAAAGAATTGAGAAGCCGAAGGTGACTCACACAAAAAAAATTAAACTTAAGAATGTAAAAAAATCCAAGAGAATTAAACACTTTTACCGGTTGAAAAATTTTCACCCTTAAACAAAAATAATAGTCATGGTTGGAAACTTGGCTTAAGCACTAACGCTCCTCATCGTCTTGGCGAACTCTAGAAGCCAATACCATGAACCAAATTTGCATGGGGATATCCTCGTACGTGATTGACCTTCGATTGAACACACATGCGTTCCTGCCTCATGAAATAAGGAAATTTGTGTGAATGATATATCATGGATGCATCTACCTCTCTTAACAACTAAGACACCACTCATCTTCTAAATCTCTCTTGGATGAGGTCACACGAGATCCACTCTGATATCATTTTGTAATGTTTTGAACATATTATTATTAAGAAAAACTTACCTTGGCAACTTGTTTGTTGGGCTATAATCTGATTGAACCATTGACAACCATCTAAAATGTTAAATTCAAATTGTCAAGTAGTAGTTCCACTTTCTTATATCCTTAGACTTCAAAAGTTTTAGTTATGGGGCCAACACCTAGGATGTCACAAATGGATATATGTCCAAATTTATGGCACATTGCCAAGAATAAAATCGGGAATGTTGGACAAGAGGTATCGATTCTTGACATGAGAAATGTTTGATTGAAGGTTCTTAAAAAAAGCTCCCATCTCTCTAAAAGCCGAATGATGTACTTCCAATATTGTTTATCCAACATTGCATCTCTTTGTCAAATTGACGAGGTAGACCAAGTTTGGTTTTCCAACAAGGGAGTTATCGTGCCATCAACTAAAAAAATACAACCAATTCCAAAATGGTGGGAAAATCCCATCCTTTTATAAAGAATTTTGGTAAAAAAATGTTCCACCTTTGAGTGATCTTTTTACTCTAGCTGCTGGAAAATATTGGCCTCTCAATGCTTGATAAACTAGCTAAAATGGGCATCTCATCCGTCAATTGATGCTTTTTGTGTCAAAACAACTAGAATGGAAGGAACAAATCTTTAGTGAATGTACCTTCGCCGTGAGATATTCTCCGAGCTTAATATCAAAATTACTGAGCAAACCATTAGAAATTTCTTTCAAATCCTTACTGGCCAAACTCTAGTGCACGAACAATGTCAGATAAAATCAAGAGTGGAATCAATTTGATGGTCTATTTGAATGTCTTGGGGGACTTTCAGGGTAAATTCAAAAGCTTTACACAATTGTCAAGGTGAATTGCAATCTTTTATCGAAGCGATTGACAGTGATCCAACTTCCAGGGACATTGAACAGTGAATGACGATTGCTCTCTGGGTAACTCTTGTGGTCTATTTTGCTACTGCGCTTCTTTATTCCTTCAGGATGGGACGAGAGTAAGCAGTTGGGTAGTATTGATTGTAATCCCCACAACCAAAGAGGAGAATCGACTGCTTACATGCATGCTTCTAAGTTCTAACTAAACAAAATCCAGGTCGGATTGTTGCATTCACTTTAGATTATTCTGAATGTGGTGAAATATCACGATATCTGCTTGCTGCCCGGGAATGAATACGTGGAATATGGCCAATGCCTAATGGCATGTGTGGCTATTCCTTGGCCACAGTAGCCAATGGTCATTCCACACAGTAGATCCCCATAATGTGCCAACTTGGCAAGCGGCACAGCCTGGTCATTCAAATGGGTAACTCCACATATCCATACCTTGCTCCTTGGGAAAACAAAACATCCAAGCAGGGCTTGAGCTGGCAATGGCTCCTATTATAAGAAGAAAGAGCAATGCACGCGTGCATGTCCCCCTCCCCCGTCAGATGGATCATGATATCAGGACAACTGAATGTGTGGCCATTCTCCCATATTCTCATCCTACCACCATTGTAGCTACTGTTTAGTGTCTCAAAATATCGAATTTGGTCTTAGGTCCAGCTACATATTAAGCAGATCCTCTGTTGCACAGCAGATCCTAAATCGGAAGTGTGCTCGAACCACTCCAATAAAATCCGGATTTTTGTATGCCCTTTACTGTATGGATTGAGTGGATTGAGCGGTTTGGGCGTACTGCTGGTTTAAAGCAGCATAGGATCTGCTCTCACATATTAAACCACGTAATGCAGTGGACGACGGGCATGGATTTACGTGCAAATTAACCCCTCCATGAATTATAGTAATAATAATAATTATTACTGCGAGTTGCAGTACCTGCACCGATCAATTTTTTATAAATATCTGGAGAAACCTGAGGAGATACAAGTCCCTGTACGTATAAGCCCATATCCATACGTAGATGATTGAATGTATTTATGGACAGGAATGGTGGGATGATAATGATGGCTACACGTCCCATCTGTTGTGATACAAACTAATGGGTATAGGGGTATGGGCTGTCTGGGTTACTGTCGGGTTGCCTTCCAAAATCCAAAACCATCTCCTTTCTTCCATGCCTGCTCATGGTTTCCGCACTAAAACCCTAGTTCCCCTTTCGTCCATGGCCCACCATGGCCTCATGCATCGCACCGTGTCTTTAATGGTCCAGATTCGTTCGATATTCCTCATCTCTTTTCATGGATCAATGATCAGGTGATTAAATATATGCACTACAACATTAGAAATCTATAGTGATAATTGTTTTTGCTAATATCGTAACGAATAAAATATCACTATAGGCCTGTTTGGTTGCAGGGTTGGACAGGGTTGGGTTGAGCAGGGGTACCCCTGTGAATAGTAAACTGTGATGAGGAGAACCATGTTTGGTTGGAGGGGTAACTCGGGTTGGGCCAAGCCAACCCTGTCCAACCCTCCAACCAAACAGGCCCTATATAATCTCATGATGAATTCGTTATTCATCATAAAAGTCGATTTTATGTAAGTCATTATTAAATTTTTAGCAACAATTACTAACCTTTTTTTGAGAGAGAAAAGAGGGTGCAGTCCCGAGATGAGACTCACCACGCTATGCTTTCATATATGAAAAAAGCGGGAAATACACTACATTGTGGACCAGAAGTGATACAGGGAGCGACAATAAGCTACCACATTTTCAAAATAGAACCATTGATTTTTAAATATTAAGTCATTTCTGCCTCTCCATATGGACTAAAGAGCAACAAATGGCAGAGCGCAATCGTCAGTTGAGTTACCTCCCACGGACCTTATTGATCTCCAGAAATCAACCATACCACCATGATTGACCCACGATGCTCCCAACTCCTTCCAGACCTGCTCAGACAAAGGACAAGTAAAGAATAAATGTTCCGCATCTTCATTATCTGCACCACATCTATCGCACCGGGTGTCCGTAATGCCAAAAATCCTTCCCCTTCTAGCCTTATCACAAACTCTACCCTTTCTAAGGCACCACAGGAAGACTTTCACCCTACACGGGATCTTGCTCGCCCAAATTATCTTCATATCTTGCTTCAAATCTTGATCCAGATCATCTGTTCTCCCTCTAAAAACTGTGTATGCCTTTTTTACCGAAAATCTCCCCTCCTCCCAAATGAAATGATCTCTCCCTTGAGAAGAAAAACTTGGAGAAGGCAATTCAGATTGCATTCTATCCAGATCCACCAATCTACGGTTTGACAAGATGGACAGGAACTGCGGAACCCACGAACCAGACCCGCCAACATCTGCCACATGGACCTCCTTGTTAACTGCCAATGCAAAAAGTCTTGGAAACCTCTCGCAAAGCAACCCTTCTCTTGTCCAGTTGTCCTTCCAAAAACGAAAAGTCACCACTGACTCCACCTTCAGCTTCAACACCGGCCTGAGTTGAGGTAAAATGTCCCGTATACCACCCCAAAGGGAAGATTCAAATCTTGTTTTCCCTGCCTCCAGGGAGCCATTAACCCCATAAATGGCATGCAACAACCTAATAACCAGTCTATCAGTGTCCCCCAGATCTGCACCACCCATTTTGCCAGAAGAGCTTTATTCATACAGTTCAAATCCCGAATTCCTAGACCTCCTTCATTTTTCTGCCTTGTTAGCTCCTCCCATCGAATCAGGTGCATACCCGATCTCTGCTTCTTTCCATCAGACCAGAAAAATCTTCTCATCAAAACCTCTATTTTCTTTCTGACCCCTGCCAGCATCATCCGCGTAGAGAAGAAGAAGATAGGTATTGCAGATAACACATGTTTCAGGAGAGTTAACCCCCCCCCCACTGAAAGAGTGATCGCCTTCCACCCTGCCAGTCTCTGCTCGAATCTTCTGAGGACCATGTCCCATTCCGCCTTTCTGAGTCTTCCCGCCACGAGAGGCAACCCCAGGTAAGAAATCGGAAGCTCACCCAAAGGGCATCAAAGAATTGCAGCCTTTCTGCCACTCTCCTCTTCATCCATCCCAAACTGAATTACCACTGACTTGGATCTATTAATCTTGAGACCGGAGATACTGCTGAAGATCTCAACCAACTGTCTAGCCCTTCTATCCATTTCTTCTGTGTCGCTCAGAAAAATCACAGTGTCGTCGGCATACTGTAAAAGTGGAATCGAAATAGATCCCACACTGAAACCTTCGCACCACCCCTCATCGACCGATCTCCTGAACATTACCGCTAAAGCGGCTGCCACCAACACAAAGAGCATCGGCGCCAACGGACATCCCTGTCGCACTCCCCTCTGCGGCTGAAAGAAACCACCTTCTGGCCTCCCGTTCACCAAAAACCGTGTATGAGGATGTCGTTACGCACCTCTTCATCCATGCTATCCAGAGATCAGTGAAGCCTCGACGACGAAGCGATGCCCACAGGAAATTCCAGTCCACACAGTCATATGCTTTTTCAAAATCGATCTTCCACAACAACCCCTTCCTGTTTTCGCGTCGCCACTGGAGGCAAATCTCATTCGCCATCACTAGCCCATCTGCCATCTGTCGTCCAGGAATGAAAGCCGACCGATTCTGTGAGATGACACTATCAAGGACCTGCCTCAATCTATTTGCCAGTACCTTCGCAATTATCAAGTAGATTGCATTGGACAGCGCGATCGGCCTATAATCTTCAACACGAATCGGGTGCTCCTTCTTTGGCAGGAGGAAAAGCAAAGCACGGTTCACCTTCTCGAAACCCCTATTACCATCTCTAAACTCAGTAATTACGTCCATGACATCCTCCTTGAGCAAGTCCCAGAATTCTCTATAAAACAAAATCGGAAAGCCGTCTGGACCTGGTGCCCGATCACCATTCAATCCCCAAACTGCACTCTTGATCTCTGCTTCCGTGAAAGGTGCCTCCAGCCCAAGCGCCTGCTCTTCCGACACCGACCTCACCCCAGTACCACGCCACCCCCACCCCTCCCCTTGTTTCCTCCTCGACGTCTCCACAAAATGCTCCTTCAGAGCCTGCCCAAGCAAAGCATCTCCCACCACCCTTTCTCCCCTCACCTCCAAGCACTGAATAAAATTTCTCCTTCTCCTTCCGGAAGCCATTGAATGAAAGAACCTCGTGTTCGCGACCCTTCCCGCAACCCCTTCTGTCTAGATCTCTGCCTCCACTCCACTTCCTCCTTCCTGTCTTCAACAAGCAATATTTCTAACAACCCTGCATGCTCTAGAACCTCCCCATCCTCCAACTCCCTCTGGTCCTCTAGCCCATCCAGACGAACCACTCCTTGCTGAGCCTCTATTCTCCACTCCCTTCGACGCGTCTTTACCGCCCGACCGAAGTTAATTAGATATTTCTTTAACAAATCCAGCCTGGCTGCCAAGCGAATCACAGCCGGACCCTCCACCTGCCATTCCCTCCATCTAGCAGCCACCTCCTCTTTGAACCCTTCTTCTAGCAGCCAAGCATGCTCAAATCTAAAAATGGATCTAGGCCGCCTCTGCTCCTCAGAGGACCAGAAGATTGGCATGTGATCGGAATGAGCACGAGGCAACGCCCATGCCCGAGCAAGGGGGAAAAACTCCACACCCTCAGATGACATAAAAAATCTGTCCAACCGCGATCGGGACCTAGAATTCCGCCACGTATAACCACATCCAGCAGCATCAATGATTGTGAGCCCCAAGGCATGCATCTGGTCTCTGAGAGCCTCTGACCCCGCCTCTCTTCCACCTCTTCCCAACAGCCCATCATCCGGCAATAGAGTAACATTAAGATCTCCCCCAACCAACCATACCCCATCATCTCTACCAGCTCCCACCTCTGAGAGATCCGAAGCCAAGCAACCTGCTGTTGCACCCGTAGGACCATACACATTGGTCACAGTAAACAATAACCCATCCACCTTTCTCTTTAGTCTCACAGAGAGAGAAAAGGAAGATGTCCTCTCTGCCAGCTTATCAAAGTCACTTCTCCTCCACCCGGTGAGGAGCCCGCCAGCCGCCCCTTGGGCCTCAACCTCAGCAAAGTCGAAAGAAGAACCACCACCCAAGACTCGCCACACCTCCCCTCCCCCCGACCTCGAAACCTTCATCTCCTGCAAGAGAACTAAATCCGCATGAGCTTCGTCCATCAACTTCCTAACCCCCAGTCGTTTCTCGGGACGACCCAACCCTCTTACATTCCATGAGAGCACCTTCATTAGGAAACTACTTTGCTCCTCCGACGGGGCGGGACTACCCCCAAGCTTTCTGCAAAATTCCGATCTAGCAGGCTAAAAAAACTTGGTTTTCCAAGCAACAATTACTAACTGTTGAAAAATTTTAATCGAAATGAATAAAAATAGTTGTTAAATTTAAAATTTACAATGAATAAAAACAATCGCTATTAGTTAGCGCTAACACTTTTTCCTTCACTATATGAAGCTTATTCGTTGACTCTTCTACGTATATCAATGTTTTTTTCATCACTATTTGTGTCAATGCCGATGAATAATTTTTCATAAAAGTCAAGATTGATCTAAGGATGATTTATTTAATATTATATAAATTAATATAGTCATTTTATTTATTGAATATAATTTCATAAATTTACTACTGAATCTTTGAAGAAAGACAACTAATTATGAAATCACCTAAAGATAATACTCAATCAAATATTAACTAAACATTATTTTGGAAGAATGAAAATAAAAACATATAACATTATTTAGTAACGGTGGGTACTAAAATGTTATCAACATATGACATTAAATCTAATGTGTCTTAAAATAATCCAAATGCTTATTTGCCAATATAGATTCTAGATGATTTATTCGATAAATCGAGAAACAAAAGATAATTAGCATAAATTATGAGTATTTTCAAAAGCATAAATTCATGAATACTAATATGATGATATAATTGGATAAGAAATTAACTTTATATGACAACTTAATGTAAATAAGCATCTTGATCATGAAAAAGTCTTACTTAAAAATTAGGTGGCAAATTAGAACAATCTCCCATGATTGATAGTATACAACTTAACCAATCTTACAAATCAAAAAGTTGCAGATAAACTGTTAGGAGATTAGTAAAAAAAACAGTTGTCTTCCTCTTTCATAGCATTTTTCTAACAAGTATGAGAGTTGGTCAAAATATATGTAGTTAGCAGGAGTAAGGGCTTTGACTATGGCATAAAAACTATTCATTATTAAGGATACCTGAAAACAATAATTATCCAAAAACCATAACAAAGTCACATGTTTTAAAGACAATCTTAGTTCTACCACTTATAAAAGATTGCTTCTTAACCTAGATTACCTTGCAACTTGCAAAAGTTGACCTTTCTACTGTTCTTCGATGTCTACTCTCATTAGAGATGGTCGAGATGATCAGCTCTAGTTTGCAACCAAGATCATTTCCATCCAAACACTCATTACTCCAAAAAGGAATACGAAGGGAAGGGAAGAGAGGGATGCTAGAGTTTAAATCCCAAACTTATTCATATTAAAACTACACCTTTATGCTCCAACTAACTAGAGAAAAACAACGCATGAGATGCATTAAAATTGAAGGGAGGCAATTATACCTCGTGCATCACCGAAGAGTGGAGATCGAATCGTATCTGATCTAGGTCAACTAGTCATACTAGTTGATGGTGCAATAAAATTTAATTTTTTTCGATAAAACCACATGAGATAGGACCAATTTCCTTGTTGTTTCATCATGATCACACGAGTATAAGGTTTACCTCTTGAAGCATGACCACGATCTCAAAGCCTTAAAGGAAGATGCCTCTTGTCTCAAGTTTGATCCGATGAGAGAGCACTTGTGGACGCATGGATGAGACGTGTGCTTCCCACAATCCAAGGCAATGTTCCCAGCAACGTTATCATGATTTTTTCTCACGAAGTCCAACATCTTTTCTAAGAGCACGGGGTATCTAAGAAGAGGAAGATCTACTAACGATTAGTCATGAAGCACAATGGTAGCGCGACGATGCTCACAATGTCCACAAACCTAGGGCAAGGGGACAACCACTAGGATTTGGAGAGAGAGAGAGAGAAAGTAGACGTGTGGAATGAGAGCAAGAGAGAGAGAGAGAGTTGTTTCTTGCAACAATTGCGTGCTTAATTGATTGATCAAAAAGAGATAGGGTTGGCCTCTCTATTATAACATAATGGATGGTGGAGATGCACTCCTAATTAATAATCAACAGTTGAGATAAGAAGATTATATTTGTGCTTCAAGTATAATCGAATTTAGAATTAATAAATCAATTACTAATTCATGCTCTAAAAATTTAATCCCAAAATAAATCTTTTCCATGAATAAAGAGGAAAGAAAGAGAGAGAGAGAGAGAGAGTTCTCATCCAAAATGAGGAAAGGAGATGGCATCTTTCCTCGTTTGAAGGGTGACGCCAACTATGAGATTGGAGAGAGAACTTTTGTTTGTTTTCTTGTACCCCACTCAGACACCAACTGATGTATGTAGATGGATCGACTGAATGACCTAGATCACTACAAATAATAATATCAAACAACCATAGTGCCACGTGACAATTTTAATCAAAATATAATCAAACAAACCATAAGCACACGGGTATTTAACATGGAAACCATCCCGAGTGAAAACCACGACCTAAGTTTTCCGACTCGGGCTATCAACATAACCCACATGGGTTTTACCACTAAAACAAGTTGCTTAGTGGGGATCCCAGCTGTTTACAACTGAGTTGATTATGCGGTCAACTCCATCGTTTACAACATGAGCTATTTATTGTAGCATATCTTAAAAATATTTTTTTTTAAGAATTTTAAACTTGTTATCCATTTTAAAACCCTAAAAATACGACCTATTTATTATAGCTACTATTTTATTATATTTAATCAATTAAAAATACATAAAAATTGGAAAAATATCAGAAAAATCACAAAAATAGAGAAACATATTAGAAATACAAAAACATTTTTAATGAATTTTTTATATATAGTTATATTTAAAAATAAAAAACCTTACGTAGGCCATTTATACTATATATACATATCATACTTATTAGTCTCAATTATAAAAATAGATAAATATATTTAATCCTTTAAAAAATAAAAAGGACTGTTCTTATTAGTATTTTCTGAATTCGTATATATCATATATAGTACTTATATTATACATGTATTATATATAGATACATATATACTTATTATATATTTAAAAATAAAAAGAAATTAAAAATAAAAAGCCAAAAAAGAAGTAAAACTTATAGAACTTAAAACACAAAAATAGAAAATTTAAAATTCATAAAAAATAAATAATTAAAAACCCACAAAAATAAAAAAGCTAAAAAGTACAAAAATGATTTTTGTTTATTTTTGTACAATAGTTATTACCATACCCCGTAGCTCTCAGTGGTTCGACCCCTGCACTCGTTTGCTATAAACATTTATTTTCTTGGTATAATAAATTACACCCCGCACAATTTTCATTGATTTATCATAGATTGTGGGTTGATTGATGATTTAGTTGGTTGCTGAGATCCGAAAGCCGAGAGAGACATCGATACAACAACTGTCAAATTTGACTAGTCGGACACCGTAGGACCTCCAAGACCGATCGCTAGGCTTCCTCATCGACCTCTTAATTATCTGACAACTATACATTTAAGCTTGTAAAGTTGCTCAAAGAAAAGAGGGCATTGAGGAACAAGTAGGTTGACAGAGTGAAACATGCCGAATATTGTACAAAAGCAAGACATAAATGCAGATTGGTTGTAAAAGGTTTTAACAGAAGAAAGAGAGTGGACTTCGATGAGATAGTTTCCCATGTATTCAAGATGCCTTTTATTATCGCAGTACTCAACTTGGGTGAAAAAAGCCTAGACTTGGTGGTTGAGCATATGGATGTGAAGACAACTTTCCTCCATAGTGACCTTGAGGAAGAAACTTACATGTTGCAATACTAAGCTTTTGCGACAAATACAAGGAAAGATCATGTTTGGAAGCTGATGAAAAGTCTTTATCTTAAAATAGGCACCTAGACAGTGGTATAAGAAGTTCGAGTCTTTTATGAGAGATCGTGGTTATTCTAAGACTACTTCATATCATTGTATTTTGATAAAGAAATTCACAGTTGATGACATTATTTTGTTGATTTTTGTTGATGATACGTTAATTGTTAGCAATGATGGTGCAAGAATTTCTATCTTGAAAAGAGGAGTTAAGCAAGTCTTTTTCAGTGAAGGACTCTAAACATTTTGGACATGAACATCACATGTGATATCAAGGTGAGGAGATTTTGATTATCATAAGAGAAGTACTTTGAGAATGCACTACATAGATTTTACATGGACAAAGACAAGCCAACTAACACTCCTCTTGGAGCACATTTCAAGTTGAGCTCCAAACTTATCCCATAGACTAATGAAGAGAAAACAAATATGAAGAGAATTTCCTATGCATCAGTTGCATGGAGCCATGTATATGCCATGACCTATGCAAGGCTTGACATTGCTCATGCTATTGGAATTGTTGTCTCAAATCCAACAAAATAGGAAAAAATCATTTGGTTTTTGAGATATCTTTAAGGTACTAGCACCTATTCTTTTTGAAGCAAAGTAGACTATTCTTTTCGGCTACATGGACTCGGACATGGCATGTGCCATTGATGGGAAAAGGTTCATATCAAGGTACTTGATATCTTTGACAGGTGATGTGATTTCTTGTCAAGCTCAACTTCAGAAGTCTATAGCTTTATATAATAAAGAGGCTGTGTTTATTGTAGCTACACAGGTTTGCAAGGAGTTATTGTTGATGAACAAGTTCATGTAGACCTTGTTTTGGTCAAGACAAGTATGTGATATATTGTAACAACCAAAATGTCATTCACCCGGGAAAAAATTCCATTTTCCATGAAAGGTCGAAGCTCTTTGATGTGAGGTATTATTAGATACAAAATACCTTAGAAGAAAAGTAACTTGTTCATGATAAGATCCATACAAATTATAATAGTACAAACATGATGACCAAATCAATGCTACCGAGTAAGACCAACGCTTGCTTGTAGGATTGGAGAGCGGACTCCTATTTGTTGATGATGAGATTTTTGGATGGCAGGTTTCTTCCCATATGGGAACTTAAATGTTTATTTGGAACTTAGCGGTTAACACAATGATTGCCGATCTCTCTCTCTCTCTCTCTCTCTCTCTCTCTCTTCTAGGCTGGAGATGGAGATTTGTTGGGCAGTGTCTCTTTTCAATTTTTTAGCCCATCATAGAGGCATGGATGTAAAAGATGTATTTTGGTATTTTGTGTGTGTTTGGGAAGGAGGTTACATTCATCCTATGCGGCTATCTCCTCAAACTCCTGGGTTTTCCCCAAGGTTTTCCCACAAAACCTCCATCTCCAACCCGTTATTTTTTATTCTCCATCACGTGGGTCCCACTCAAAAATCAGTCTCTCTCATTTAATACATCAAATCACCTATTTCATTTTCATCCATTACAATAAAAAAATATTATAGCATACCATCGCATCACAACAAACCCTCTCAGTAGTAAAATCATTTATCCAAACACCAAAATACAAAATCAAATTATCCAACAGATAATCCACCCCTAAGGTCGGTTACCTCTCCCAGATAACATCCTTTCCAACCCTTACAAAATTCCCCGTCCATCTTCCATCCACTAGCGGATAAAACTTATATAGGTAAAAAGAGTTGTTGTTCTAATTTCCTCCTCTCCTTGGATGTGGATAGTAGTAGTCCTCACATCCTTAATAACAACCAAAGATCATACAATGAAGGCGTCAAAAGGATCATTTGCAAGTTTAATGTTTTGGGCAACCATATTCTTGGAGATATCTCCTCCAACTCCATTTTTATATTCATTGCGGTGTTAGTTTGGTTGATATACCAACTTAGAGAGATTGGCTTGTATAGCCTCAATTTAGAGCAATTTAATCACCAAGTGTAGTGGATCAGTTTGGGTCAAGTTGACCCTTGCCCCACCATTTTGAGGATTTCCATGTTAAATTTCTTCAGCACATCTGATTGTGTTGTGATTGCTTGGATTTGCTTGCTCGTTTCATATTGTAGCATTTCATCTTTGTTATCTGCATATTTTGTTCGACACCCTTCCATAGTCGGTGGTTAATTCCCAACATGTTTCTCTTTCTCCAGCATATCGATGTAGGAATCAAAGGTAGTCATGCTTCGATTTTCACGTTTGTTAAAGCAAAGCTGTCTAAAGTCAGAACCATGTATGTGGAGGAAGCAAATCCTCCGCCATTTTGCCTGAAATTCTCCTTGCATCTAAGTTCCACGAAGAGGTCATAATCCAAAGTGGTGATCTTGATCCTATCAAACAGATTTTTAGAAGAAGAATCATAATGCTCTTAATCCTCTAATGTAAGAGCTTACTGTTTTGCCAAATTCTGCTGTAAATCTTTAAAAAAATTGGTCTGCCTCGATCCTCTAAAACACCGTTTCACCCGATTCCCTTTTTGGATTATCCATATAATTTTCATACCACCCAAATGATTCCATCACGAGATTCACTATCTCCTAGGAATTTGTGTCATCCATGTCGGCATGCTCTTCACCACATATTCAAGATGGACAAATTGGGCACTTTGTGTTGTCAAGAGGATGATCAGACCCTCGTTTTGAAGTGACACTAATAAATAGTACACAATTATTGCAGTCGGCAGAAGAAGGAGAAACGTGCAACATAACCCCACCATCAAATATATGAAGCATCACTGCTTGGGGTATCATGCTCTGGATCAATAATCACACGGGTCTTATACATATGATAAGGATCAAAGGAATGCTTCCACTTGACCCAGCAAAACCGTGTTCTTCTTTGGATCCCTCCTGTTGCATACGAATGGGATTCGTGGAGAATTGTATTGTCATAATGCTGTCTTCTTGATTGAATAATTGGACTATTTAAGTTGTGATCTAGAAGAACAAAAGTTTTAGCTGCCAATTTTGGCACGTGTAGATCAGCATGGGATGTTTGTAATGAGCCCACAATCTTTAGAACTCATCTACTCTCGGTGTTCTTTTTTTGTTCACAGCTGTTTGCATCTGTTGTCATCATCTCTCAGTGCGACTATAATCACCCTTGATCTCAACCTTAAACCATCAAACATAACTGCATTAAGATCATCTGATGAAGGTAGGACCGTAGGAGTAACTAAACAAACTCACGAGTTTTAGCTTCCTAATGACCATGTTACTGCATTAAATGTTTGCACAGTTGGAGGCCCTTCCCCTTCATGTAGAGAGAGTATCAAAGCTTGAGCTGGGTTGCCAATTATTGTTCTTTGTGGGGGCTATCTGATTTTAATATATTTTTGTTTCTGTTCTTTGTTGGGAAGAATATTTGTTGTGATAATTCAGGAACTGACCTGTCTGATGCTCTGGAAAATCATCATGGAAAACGATGTGCTTAAGCTTAATATGGCATTGAAATCTTTCAAGATATTATTGATTGTGGGACAACTGAACAAACAGTATCCCAATCTCCACTCTCTAATACCATGCAGCAAATAAGATGTGATATGCCTTGAGATATTGCCTTCCACACACACATGTCATGTGGTTCCAAAAGACGGGAAAAAAGCCAGCATGAGGCAACAGTTCATTTCTGACTTTGAAATGACATCTTGACTGATATATATTAAACCTATCCACAGTCCCCATCTATCTATATTTGCTGCATCCAGTCTTTGCTGTCATGTGAAATAAATGGACCAGTGCCCAAATTTAATAATCACACAATTAAAATAAAAACAAGGAAACTTAACATCCTCCAGTTTCCTTCGTTATGCATGCCATAACATCAAGAGCCACTTGTCATTCCCATTCTACTTTCCCATGATAAGTTTACTACGAAGGAGTTGGAAAGCACTGCGATTGTACTTGCCCAGATCAAAGTACCATAAATTTCCAACTTTTACCATAGAATCAACAATCAAGAAAGCATCAATGGGAGGAGGACGATAACAACTGAACCAATCAATTCAAAGTACTCATCCCACATCTAAGCACACCGACAGTAACATACAGATGCATACAGATTTCCAGGAGATAGAATAGAAACCCAAGTGGAAGGAGAAACACGGAGAGGAAGAAGGAGAAGGGAGTGAGCATCAGACGGCATGGAGAAGAGAGAAGCATCTGAGGAGCGAGACCTTGAGCTCCAGCACTGCAATGTACTCTGCCGTCCTCCGGAGGAGCCTCTCCACGCCCAAGTCATGGCCACCAGGGACCAGCCCCTGGAGCTCTCTCAGCTTCTCCAGCACCACGGAGGCCTCCATGGTCATGTGCCTCATCCTCTGTGCTGCTGCCACTCTCCTCCTCCCCCCTCTCCTCCTGCTGCATGAGAAGAAGCACCTCTTCCTCATCTTAAATATATGAATGAATGGGGACGGGAGTGTTGTGGGTGTGGTTTATATATAAGGAGAGGAGAAGGTGACGATGGTAATAAGTGTGCATGTGGTAAAAATGGATAAATAGAGAGCTGTTACTGCATGTTACTTGTACTGGTTGGTGAAGAGAAGAGAAAGGAACAGGGGATGGGTCTCAGGTAGAAGCACAGGGCCAACCCAAGGCCGCCTTAATACCGGGTGTTATATGTGGCAGTGGCATCCACCGGAGGGTCAATACAATGACGAGCACTCGATTTTAGTTTCACCTTTGAACATTAAAAAAGTAACAATTCAATATAGGATCTTTATTACTTGCTTTAATGTGGCTTAAGACTAGAAGGTTGAGTTGATGATGTATGATTAGTTCAAAATCATGTTGAAATAAATCTTAAAAATCGGAAATCGCCAATTAGATTTTAAAGTTCGTATCCTATATTTACAAAAAAAAAATCCGGTGTATAGATATGATAACTCTTTGTATTTACAGAAGATAGTAATGTTGATCGAGTTCAAATCCTACATTTAGGTTGAGCTATTATTTGCACAATTCTTCATGTGCAGAGCCATGTGAAAAGTGCCTAGGCTCTTTTTTATTGGAGTCGTGATTTTAGATATTTACAATGAACGCTATGGATATTTATAAAAATATGTGTCGTAAATCTAAATATATTTGTATATATTGGGAAAAAAATGAGCTACCTCATGTGCGGTAGCTAAGTTAGCTACATTCACCCTTCTTTTTTATTCTTATGGTATTTTTTTCGAAGATGCTTCGAGGAATTTAGATCACATGATGCCATTATATTCTCATTTAAAATTCAATTAAATTCGAATCTCTTATCCCATACATCAAGGCTATCAAAATTTAACAGTCTCAGGATTGATGAAATTGTTACTTTCCAAATGGACAGGTTAGAAATATCTATTTTTCGTGAAACTTTAGTACACATTACTCTTAGTAATTTAATTTATCCCCATGTGTGTCATTAAAAATTCCACAGAAAAATAAAAAAATAAGAGTGAGAGTAGCTAACTTGGCTACTCTACATGGAGTAGCCTCATTTAACCATATATATAGGAAGTTGGGAGCCTACACTAAGGGGGTTTGCTTAATATATTTCGGGGAATATGTGTTTCAAATTTCATTCAAAACAAACATTTTTTTAAAGAAAAAAGAGCTTCCACCATATAGGAGTGAGCCCAAAAACTTCACCATTAAATAGCTTAGTCACATGATTACAAGCCTGTGTCAGGCCACACCTCCCACCAGTACAACACAAGATACTTACATCACCAAGCTATCAACCAACGCTTTTGCATGCGCCACTACATTTTCATATTGGTATCATCCAAAATTTGAACATTCATATTAATATTTGTATTCGTATTGTATCATATTCGTATCCTTACAGAGGGGGCAACCGCCAATGCCCCTCTTCTCCCCTGGTTCACGGATTTGTGTGCACTTTTACCCCCAATTCATCTCTAAATCATAATTGTGGACTTTAAGGTCGCTCTTGGGATACTATTTTTTTTCTAGTTTCTTTAAGATTGAAGGAATTCCCTCTCTAAGGTTCATTCATTGTGTTTAGGGGGAGGGATATAGCTAGGAAAGCCAAGGAGTGATTGAAATTGTCCCTTCTCTCTTATGAAAGCCTTATGGAGACTGAAACCATTCCCGTTGGGTTGGGTTGGGTTGGACATTGAATCTGTTGAGAAAAACAATATCAATATACATACATGAATCAGATTATCAACATGTTCTCAGTTTAAATCAATGTATGCATCCAGATCATTAATGACAAGAAAAATATCCATTTAATGA
Organism: Ottelia alismoides; assembly: GCA_037367405.1. Lineage (NCBI taxonomy): Eukaryota > Viridiplantae > Streptophyta > Magnoliopsida > Alismatales > Hydrocharitaceae > Ottelia > Ottelia alismoides. The sequence continues at coordinate 120,808 of JAZKJV010000569.1, forward strand.
ATGTATGCATTTTAGAACAAGGGAAAAATCCGGAAACAACCATCATGACAAACAATGCGAGAAAGAAAAAGAGAGAGTTAGAGATCACAACCGAAGCGTCCGGCTGTAGAACTCTCCTTAGAGAGACAGAGCCCCCACTTTACCGGTGCACAGGGCCTTAACGTGCCGCTCTCAGGATCCAACGGTTTCACACTTGGCGACGGAGTGCATCGTGCTTGAGCGTCCTCGAAAGTCACCTCCGTAGATGAAGCCCGAGATCGCGAGAGGGAGAAGAGAGGTGGTGGGAATGAGAACTCTGTATATTCGTAACCCACGCCCACGACTTTGAGAGATACTTAAAGCTGTCCGGGCGGTTACAAATCGTGAGTGGATAAAGGGGCACATCCCTTGGAATTCAAAAGCGCCGTTACACAAAACTGACTCGGTCTTCACGCCACACCGCCGCTGGCGCCTGCACCCACACCCGAGCCTAGCCTGGGCGGGCGCGCACGCGTGCGCGCGCGTGTGGTGGTCCAAAGTCCTCTCCAGTCTATTTCCAGACTGGTATCAGGACTTCCCATATAAAAACCAAATGCCATTTTTGACTCTCCGCGATGTGGGACTAAACAGCACCCCACAGGGTTGAAACATTGAATTTTATGAATTGAGATACATTAATATAACTTGATATGGACCATCAAATTGCATCAAAATATCCCAATAAAGTTAATTCCAACAGAATCCCTCTGGAGGAGTCTTTGGAAGGCAATTTGCTCGTACCATTTAGAAGGGTTGTTGTGGTCGATTGCATGGCGTTCGAGCTTGAACAAAACAAGTTGTTTGTGAGCATCTTATTCTTGAGTGATGATGGGCATTTTGACCCTTTCGTTTGCAAGGCGCTTGTGTTTTGGGGGGCGTAGCGTGAGAAGAAGAGGCACTTAAGTAATACCGGATGCACACTAGCTTTTGTATGCTTCCGGGGAAGACGTTTTTGCAATGGAATTGATGGAAGATTTAACTAAGGGCAATATCATGGATGATGCACACCAATTGACTAGGGAAGATTGCTTAGAATGGACAGTGAAAATAACATCTTCGCGAGAGGAGATTAACTTTGACAAGGAGCATTTCCTGATGCTTTCTCCATTTTCTTTTGAAAAGAAATGATCAGAGGGAAAAAAAAAAGGCAAAGTGGTGGAGAAAGCTGATGGCTTGAAAAAACAAGATGCATATTATGTGGCTGCAATGGAGAGAACCCATATCCCTCTTTTTTTTTTGGAAAATCCATTCATGTTTAAGAGACTAAGCTCGAAGATGGAGAGTTTGTTATTGAGTTCACTGAAGATGAAGTATAGAATTTACAAAGACCCCTCACTTCAAGCTTAGTTTCCCGATTCCAACAGTCAAAAGTTGGTTTAATCACTTTCAGGATTCTTTTGGAAAGCAGATTTATCATATTGGCAAAATATTTATGGGTGCTTTGGATTCCAAACATATTTTGATTGGGTTTTCAAGTGAGAAAGGCATTGTAAGAACTTACGCAAAAGGAGATTTCAAGCCTCGACGGGAGTGGGTGACCAGTATTAGATGGTCGCTTATTTTAGACCACACTTCAGAACCACTCAAGTTGCAGTAGAGGTGGGCTTGCCATGTTTAAACATTCGCTTGCAAAATCCTGGAGTGATAAAGTCTATTGCGCAAGTTTTGGGCAAATATATCTGCGTGCACAAAGAAGTGGTGGATTTACTAGAGCAAGCTACTCAAGGATTTATGTGCAAGAATCCATCATGTGATGATTCAAAACGGAGCTCAAATATTCAAGCAACAGAAATTTTATATAAAAAAAGAATCCCAAGTTCTGTTCTAATTGTTGTGTTTTGGGGCACACTTTAGATGAATGTAAAAGTGGGAGGAAGGAAAGGTTATCAAAGAGGCAAAAGGAATTCGGTGGAGGTTGGCCACTGCCAACTTGCCTCTTCTTCTCAAGAGAGCAACAGACCAACACTTGCGGATACAGTCAGCCAAGGGCAGCTGCTGCTGCCTAGCAGTATTCTTGTGGATTCATCACAGCACAGCATATATAGCCACAAGGTGTAGCCCTGTGGTGGCTTCTGTTTCATCCCAGTCGCAGCAGCAAATAGAAGCATCACGTTCACGTCCCATTTTGGTGGGTGCTAATTTCTCGTCGCAGCAAAAGTAAGATTTTGAACGGGTCAAATTCATATGAATTTGAAGTTGGAGAAAGGAGCTTCAAAGCAGTTGCAACAACCACGAAGACCCCTTTTGGTTGGTGCTACTTCCAAACAGCAGCAAAAGTTGGATTTCGACCAGGCCAAATTCATATGAATTTGAAGTTGGAGGGAACCTCAAAGCAGTTGCAGCAACGGCAAACACATTTTGTGGGATTATCTTGATAGAGAGTAAGGTTGACATGGTGAACTCACAGATGGTGGTGTAGATTGTTCCTACTACTGAGGACGTATCTATTAGAGGTTGAATTCAGCTCCACCTGTGATGTAGCCCACACCTCCTTGCAATCGGGCAAACAAAGAAAATGTGCTCGACATCCTCAACAACAGCAAAACACCACTGGTACGAGCCGCCAGCTCCAAGGAAGAACCTGGATCATCGTTGACCAGTCAATAGGCAATCTCTTCTAAGGAACCACACAAAGATCCTCACCCATAGAGGGACCTTCCACCTCTAGATGTCGGTAAACCTATCCGAAGTGATCATCAGATCAAAAATTATCGTCAGATAGAATGCCTTGAAAGACCTTTGAATTATATGATGTCCATCAGCCCAAGACCAGTGATCTGCAATGTCAGGAGATCTCTCGCACGTTGTCAGTACCACCAGGAGACGTAAGAGCTCTATAAAGTGCTGGTCAGAAAGCTTATAATGAAACAAAAGGAGCCAGCTCATGACCTCCCAGCAATCCCTCGCAGAGACCCCTGCAGAAGCTGCCAGAGTGAACAAACAGGAGAAATGGGCACGCAACGACCCCTGACCAATTCAATCATTAGTCCAGAACTGAAAACGATGACAATTACCAAGAAACAGGTCGCAAGAGCGGAAACTTCCCAAATTCCAGTCACCTACTTCACCATAAGGGCATTGTTCATCACCTTAAACTTTGGATCCCCGGCCCACCATCCTCTTCTCTAAGCACCTCCACCCCAACAAAGGCAACACTTGAGACTCCCCAGAGGTGGACCAAAAAATTCTCTGCATCAACGCCTCCAACTTCACATTCACCCCAACAGGCAAAATACGCGAGAATATAGGGATAACCGAGAGGACCGCCTTCAACAGGACTAGGCGGCCACCTCTAGAAAGACAAATCGCACACCAATTTGCCAACTTCTTCTCCATCCTCTCAATAACAGAGCCCTGATCCACCTGCTGCAACTTTCCACCCATCAATGGTAGACGAAGGTATAGTCTGGGTAGGGCTCCGCTCTGTGTATGCAAAGCCACCTCATAAATCACATACTCCTTATTCATACCAAAAGGAATAAGAGCATATTTCAAGCAGACCTGGCCAATGGGCCCTGGGCCCGCCCGCCCCGCTCATGGGCAAGCTTGGGCTAAGAGAGTTGAGGTATGGTGCAGCACGGCCCGACCCGATCCGCCTGATAAAAATAATAATATACTTCAAGTTGTTCATATGTGATGCTAGTTTTATGTAAAATGTAATAATTTACATGTCAAGTACCATGTAAACTACTATTAGTTATATAAATTATAAATAGCAGTAATAAAATCATTCATACTTATTAAATAATATTAAAAAAATTAATGGGAAAAATAAAATAGGCTCATGGGTCAGCCTATGGCGAGCTTTAGACAAAGGTTTTAAAACGTCGACATGTTCGGCCTGGGGCTCGTGTTTTGATCTACATGCTGAAACCAACCAAAACAGTTCAAGAACAATGCACATCCCCTCTGCAGATGTCATCTCCCCTTCAACAAAAAACGGTAGCATCAACATATTGTAGCATAGGGATGGAGATTTCCTCCGAACAAAAGCCCGCCAGAAACCCCCCCTGCATTAGACATCGTCATCGTCAGAGTGTCAGCAACCACAACAAATAGCAAGGGTGCCAACCGACATCCCTGCCTCACTCCACGTTGCGATTGGAAAAAGTTGCCCTCCTACATTCCATTCACCAAGATCCCATAAGAAGGCATGACTTCATCCAGGCAATCCATTTACTCAAGAAGCCCCTTTGATCTAGAAATGCCCTAATGAATCTCTAATCCACACAATCATGCCTTCAAGAAATCCACCTTCCACATGAAGCCATTTGTCTTTTTCATCTACCATTAACCCACAATATTAGAAGCCAACACAACACCAACCATCGTGTGCCGGTCAAGGATGAAAGTAGTTTGTTCTGCATCAATAATAGTGCTAAGAACTTCTCGCAGTCTATTCGCCAGAACCTTCGCCACAAAGATATCAAGGTTGTCCCTAGAATGGGGTTATTCCTCGTAATGGGGACATCACTAGATATTATATAATATTACGATGCAAATATGCATGATGTCGTGCATATAGGACGTCCACCACTGACTTTTGCACTTACCTCTAGGACAACCTTGTCACACGGAGGAGCAAAAAACAAGCAATTGTCGCTCGAGTACAGAAAGTAAATATACAACATAGCTACGGTTTTGCTTATTGACTGGCATCTTCTACAATATAGACGTGGAGTTGAGATGCAACAACATCTATGTTATGCATATAGCAAACATCCCCATGTTTCATGAGAGAATGGAATATGTAGAGGTTAATTGTTAGTTCAACAGCGATCACATCCATTAAGTACTTCTGTGAACTTCCAGCATTACCTTTTCAAATCAGACTGCAGATATGTTTATCAAGGCACCCAACATAGCTTCTTTTAGCAATGTTGTCACAAGCTTGGACATGTTAGATATCCATGCTCCAACTTGAGTAGTGTTACTGTATATAAGAGTTATAACCATACGATGGTGGCTCTATATTTTCCTTTTCATGTGCCATATCCCTTACCCTAACCTCTCATTATATATAAAAATCCAGGTTCATTCTCAATCTATCAATCTCTCATGACCTTTCCACATGCGCATAACACCAACAAATAATGCTACCTACCACCTTATGTGGTATATTTTCTTGTATCCTAGCAGAGATCAGAAAAAGTCAAATTAAATAGAGCATCAGGTCGAAAGTCCTCAATCCAATCATTTAGGCCAAATAAATAGATATAATAAATGATTCAACATATAAATGATTCAACAGCTCAAGTCCATGATTGCCATCTAAAATTTCCTTGACCACTGCATCACATCCTCCTTAACCAAATCCTAGAACCCTCTACTGCTACTTTACAACTTTAAACCATGTTAAGATCTCCACCTCAGTATCATGACATAATATCCTATACGCAATCGTAATGGGCAACTTACTACATCCACGAACTCTCCACCTCCATAATCTACCACCTTCATCGTTTGTGAATTTCGGAAATGATATGCGTTGGAAAATGAGAAAACTTGTTTATTCCATCTGCCCTAGGCTCTCTTATATAGGAGAGCAGCCTATGGGTAAAATACATAAAGAGTACAACAGAAAAGGAATGCAAGAAAAGTACAGAAGTGAATAATATATCTGTACACTCCCCCTCAAGGTGGAGCATAGATATCAATCATGCTCAGTTTGGACGAACACTTCTGGAACGGCCCTCGAAGTAATGCCTTGGTAAAAATGTCCGCAGTTTGATCCTCTGAGCGAACATGGGATGTAACAATAAACCCCTTCTGAATCATATCACGTGAAGTGACAATCAACCTCAATGTGCTTGGTCCGTTCATGAAATGCTGGATTATTTGCAATGAATAGAGCCGCCTGAATGTCACATTCCAGAGCCATAGGAAGCGGGACTTCTATATATAAATCTGCCAGCACAGCCTTTACCCACATCATTTCTGTACTGACCTGGACCATAGCCCTATATTCAGACTCATCACTGGACCTTGCTACAACCGTTTGCTTCTTGCTTCTCCATGAGACAAGAGAATCTCCAACATACACAACAAACCCAGTGGTGGAATTCCTATACTTAGGGCACCCTGCGTAATCTGCATCTGCACAAGCTGAGATAGTAACCTCCTTGCCTTTCTTAAACAGCAGACCTGCACCTGGAGATGACTTAAGGTACCTGAGTATCATATGTATAGCATCCATGTGTACCTGACGTGGTTGCTCCATAAACTGACTCACTTGTCTCACGGCAAAGGAGATATTGGGCCTGGTAATGGTAACATAGAGAAGTTTGCCCACTAGTTCTTTGTATCTTCTCTTATCCACCTCATCAGTGTCATCATCATATAATTTCATACTGGGATCCATAGGTGTAGTGGCAGGTCGGCAACCAAGCATTCCTGTTTCACTCAACAGGTCAGTGACATATTTCCTCTGGGTCATTACCAACCCATGAGGATTTCCGGCAAACTCCAGTCCCAGAAAATATCTAAAAACCCCAAGGTCCTTGGTGACGAATTCACGACCCAACATTTCTTATGCCCCTGGATTCCATGTTCATCATCACCTGTAATCAGAATATCGTCTACATATACCATAATAGCAATAATACCTCTGGGTGTCTTCTGTACGAACAGGAAAATGATCAGCATTAGAACGTTTGTATCCCTGTTTCTCAAACAAGTCTGAGAGCTTCTGGAACCAAGCTCTGGGGCTCTGCTTAAGGCCATAGATAGCCTTATGAAGTCTGCACACCTTAGGACACTGCCCCTCAACAGCAAAACCAGGTGCTTGTTGCATGTAGACTTCCTCCTATAAGTCATCGTATAGGAATGCATTCTTCACATCTAACTGGTATAGCGGCCAGTCACGAGTAACTGCACAGAAAGGAGGATCCGTAGGGTGGAATGTTGAGCAACCGGCGAGAATGTATCAAGATAATCAACCCCATATGTCTGTGTAAAGCCACGAGCAACAAGGCGAGCCTTGTATCTGTCAATGCTGCCATTTGCATTCTGCTTAACTGTAAAGACCCACTTGCAGCTAACTGTAGACACATCAGCAGCTGCAGGAACAAGGCTCCAGGTGCCTCTGGACTGAAAAGCTGCCATTTCTTCCTCCATGGCCAAACGCCATCGATTATCCTTCAGTGCATCTTGATAATTCCGTGGAATATCCACTGTTGACAATGCAACGACAAAGTTCCTGAATTCTCCAGTGAGACGGTCAAACGACACAGAAGATGCTATAGGATATGACGCACAGCTCCGCTTCTGCTTTCGTAGAGCAATAGGTACATCTAAATCATCTTTCTCCTCAGCTGATCTCTGTAACACATCCTGCTCAGGAATACCATCAGATCCATCAATAGTAATATTTTCAGAACATACCTCAAGCGAGCTAGACGATGAGCGATGTCCATGAGCAGGAGCAGGCCTAAGGGTAAGTGGAATGGCAATGGTGAAACATGCACAGTGACAGGAGGTGTAGGAGATGATAGCAGCTCTGGTGGTGGTGGTGGTGGTTGTGGTGGCATGTATATAGCATCAAGTAGTGTCAGAGGGAACCAGCTGATCACATGTAGACGAGAAGTACATAACAGATTCAAAAAAGGTGACATCAACACTGACTAAATACCTCCTGGCGCAATGGATCATAACACTTGTAACCCGTCTGGAGTACTCGACGAAGACACACGTGACAGCCCTAGGAGAGAGCTTGTCAATCCCGAGAGACAACTGATGAACAAAGGCTACCGAGCCAAACATACGAGGAGTAAGAGAGAACAATTCTTTGTCAGGAAAAATAAGAGAGAAATGAATCTTTTCACCTAAGACAGACGACGACATTTGATTAATGAGATAGCATGCTGTAAGAACAGCATCACCCCAGAACGAATGAGGGGCATGACTCTGTATAAGGAGCGACCTGGTGAGATCGACTAAATGACGATGTTTCCTTTCAGCAACCCCATTTTGTTGAGAAGTATAGGAACATGATGTTTGGTGGATAATCCCTTGAGATGAAAAATAACTGGATAGGGTATGAGTTCAGAATTCTAGGGCACTATCACTTCTCACAATCTTCACAAATGCAGAAAAAACATTACGAACTTCATTAATGAAATGATGATAATATTCCCTGCTTCAGATTTATTCTTTAACAGAAATACCCACGACACACGAGACAAATCATCCACAATAACTATATAAAACCTGTGTCCCTGGTGATCAGGAACACGATTAGGACCCTAGATATCAACATGAAATAACTCAAACTTGGAGGTACTACTCCGACACTGACGACTGGGAAAGTTGATCGATGATGCTTTCCCAACTGACAAGCCTCACATTGAATGGACGTGTGAGGTGAAACCTGAGGTAACACATGACGCGGTTTCTGAAGCGGTAGATGTCCAAATGCAGGTGCCGCAATAATGGGGAGAGAGGTCCAGCAGGTAGAGTTGATGTTCCAGCATAAGGAGTCCGACTAAGGCGATAGAGGCCGCCTTTCTCATAGCCACGCCCAATCATGTTGCCCGTAAGGATGTCCTGAAAAACAAGAGAGGATGGATCAAAAATTGCTCGACAATGTAAATCCTCTGTAAGTTGGCTAATGGACAACAAATTCATCGAAAAATCAGGTGCATGTAACACGTTCTAAAGATACATGGATGGTGTCAGTCTAATCTCCCCCTGACCAGTAATCGGGGAATGTGTTCCATTAGCAATAACCACTGTACGGCCAGGAGAAACCTGTTTGTATCCTGTAAGCAGACCTTGATCACCGCACAGATGATGTGTGGCACCAGAGTCCATAATCCACTCTAAAGTATCTGATCCACTACTACTAGTGAATGCATAGTTGCTACCTGATGTACTAGTAGATGCAGATGCAGAAGCGGTAACATCGACGTGACTCTCAGAAGTAGGTGTTGATGCAACGGGACCGGATGGTGGAATGATGCCCATTAGACGGGCTACAAGATCATCAAATCGTTGATCCATAGATGATGCAGCTTGGGGCTCGATCTGTTCAGCGACTCGTGCAGAAGCCGGAAATCCATGCTTAGAACAGCATGTGTCTTCGGTATGTCCAGAACGATGGCAAAAAGTACATGAAGGCCGAACACGGCCTCCTCTGCCGTGAGGTCCACGGCCACGAAACTGATGATGACTTCCATGACCTCGATTGGCTGCCATGGCTGAGGCTGTCGGATTCGTAGCAGACAAGGGAACAGGTGATACGATCCAGCCTATGAAAAGCTTCCTCCATAGGAGAAATAGTAGAATCCGCCAAGATCTGGGAACGTGTTGCCTCGTACTCAGGATCAAGGGCAGCAAAAAAACACCCACCATAGTGGCATTCCGATAGGTCTTCTGTTGCTCTGGAGTGGTTGTAAGAGGCATGAAGCTATAGAGCTTCTCAAACATTCCACGTGACGACGTGTACAATGAGTGGAGAGGTCGTCCGTCCATTCTGCTTGATTGTAAAAATGTCATGTTGAAGTTGCAGAATCTTCGTCTCATTCTTTGCCTGTGAATAAGTAGCAGCCAGAATGTCCCACATTGCATTGGCACTGGGCTGATGGAGAATATCGTTAGCAATCTCAATTGCTAATCCCACCATAGTGGCATTCCGATAGGTCTTCTGTTGCTCTGGAGTGGTTGTAAGAGGCATGAAGCTATAGAGCATCTCAAACATTCCACGTAACGACGTGTACAATGACGCGGTGCAACCTTGCCCAGTGCTCCATCACCAAGTCCCTGAAACCTGGACTTGCGAAGCAAAAACTTTTCAAAATTTAAGTACGAGCCTTTCGCGAAGTCCTTGTTTCTGGGCCACAAAGGAATATATGGTTTGATAAAATATGTGGTAGAGTTCAAACATAAGTTGCATGGAAGGTCTTTGCCATTGAGATATAGATAAGGAAACCATCTAACATGGAGATAGACTTTGATGAAGCACTGCTCCACCACATAAAATGACAATTAGGGACCACAAAATCAACTAACCCGAGTTTGCCATTCACATTAGAGAAGTCGAACATTGTAGGTGTCCAAGTAGAGTGTTCCTCCAATTAATCTCATACCGAAAGTACGGCGTTAAAGGGATCTCCCAGCAGCAAAACTTTTCACCATTGCCCTTACTAATGTTTAGAGTTTTTTCTGAAAGAAAAAAATGCACCCACTATATAGGTGCGAGACCAAAAACTTCACCATTTATCACCCCAATAAAAAATTACATGCTTAAAAATAGGCAATAGGAATGCAAGAAGTTACAAGCTCCAACTCTCAACCAGCGTCCTAGCATGCGCCAAGCGCCACCACATTTTCTCCATATACACAGTCCTGACGAAAGACCACACCATTTCTGGCAAGTCAAATTGCCCAGATTAGTGCTAAATACCTAGATCACTCCTATGTGCTATAATATCCCTCCCCAATGGATTCTCAGAAACCCAACATCCAATCAATATGAACCTCGTGATTCCCGAGCAGGTTCTAGGCCTCCAAAGATCAGCTACACATGAAGAATAGACGATATGCATCCTTCACTTCTTCATGGCAGTGACAACTCCCCAATCAAGAGGTTGTCCCTTCGAAATAACCATAGGAACACTTTCACACAAGTTGGGACATTACATTTTCATGTTCTCCTGCAGTCTGCCTCGCATCCTCCAGGGTCAAAGATCATAGGACCCTTCAATGCTTTATAAGCCTTCCCTACTAAGAAAACACCATCGAGCCAGCACCAACAATCCCATCCATCAGTGGTCTCAATCATGCTCTCTAGCTCCACAAGCAACATAAACAACTCTCCCAATCTTTAATCTGAGAGTTCAGACCTAAATTGCGGAAAGAAAGAGTATATGTCCCAAACCTTTGCCATCGAAGCATCATGGTTAATAGCCAACACCATCAATCGTGGGAATCGCATTCCCATGGCCCCACCCTCATACCAATCTCAATCCATAATTTGAATCCATTTCCATCCCCAAGCACAAGTCTCCGAATAGGGTGAATCTCATGTTTCAAGCCATAAATGCCTCTCCAGAAGTAGGATGGTATGGTCGGAGCTCCCCGAAGCTGGGGAAGGAGCTACCAAGCCCATAGATCTTGGAGATATTGCAAACCATGCTATCACAATCACCCCAGAAACGTGTGATCCACTTGCTGAGAAAGGCCTTGTTCATCACCTCCAAGCTGCGCACCCCAGGCCCCCATCATCCTTTGAGTATGTGACCGTTTTCCAGTCCACCAATGAAAAACCATACACCGTCCGAAGGAAGAGCAGAAAAACTTCATCATGATGCCCTCAAGCATCCTCCTCAACCGTATAGGGAGTAGTGTATATGAGAAAAAGAAAACAGGAATCGCATGTAGCACCGACCTCAGCAACACCAATCTGCCACTTCTAGACAAGCAAACTGACTTCCACCCTGCCAGTCTCTGATTCAACTTCTCAATCACTGGAAGCCAGTCCCCCGTATTCATCTTCCCTGCCACGACGCCAAGGAGACACCAAGGTAACACAACAGTAATTGGCCCTGCAGGGAGCGTAACCAACACGCACATCTCACAATCTCCTCATCTTCTAAGACAAAAGTTACAAATTCCGACTTACTCTCTTGATTTTTTAGCACCAAAACTGTCCCAAAGATGTCAAGGACCGCCAACACTCCTTTGCAGCTCATCGAGCCCCCTCCACAAATAGGATCGTATCATCTGCATACTGAAGGATAGGGATCGAGATCTCTTCCTTTGAATGGTTGCTACAAAAACCGCGTGACTGCATAGAGCATCATTAGCAAGAACAAAGAGGAGCGGTGCCAAAGGACATCCCTGTCGGACACCCTGTTGTGGTTGGAAATACCCCTCCCCCTTGGTTGATCGCTCACAAGCACTGCACATGACGCAGTCATGATACATCTCTTCATCCAAGCAATCCACCTATCTGGGAAGCTGTGTCTGTGAAGTGATGCATAAATGAAGCGCCAATCCACGCACTCATATGCCTTGGAGAAATCCACTTCCCACAATACTCCTTTGTTTTTCCGCCTACGCCCAGTCAACCACAATCACTTACGTTTAGAGTTCATTTCAAATAGTTATCTATTGCCTATTATAACCTCAAATGCCCTCTTCGATGATGTTTCAACAAAAGTCAAAAAGTAAAATTTTATAGATATTATGAAAGTATGCCTAAAATCATGGAAATGACTTTGGAAACTCCAAAATTAAGGTCTCAGTATTCAAAGATCAATAAAACAGAAATCCACATGTTTGTTACAAATAGATGTATAAATAGGAGGTTTTACTTGTTTCACATCGCATATCGCATACTACAATATTGATACATTTCTTAGATAAAATGTGCAAGTAAAGGACCATAAAAAATTCACTAAAAATTTAATGACAAATTTCATGAATGATTAAAATAAATCCTAAGTCAAGGGACTTACGTTGTATTTTTTACCTAATGAGATTTACACGCTAAAATACTTGTCTTTTATGGTTGCATTTATTATGCAGATTACTTATATATCTATAGTGATTATTATCTATTATAATTGATTATTGGCCATAACAACTTGTTTAGCAGTCCAGAAAGTACCTTACATCTGTATTCGAGGGAAAAGGGTAGTCACAGGTATAGCCTGCCAACCAACCCTGGAATTCTATTCACAAAAAATGCCATCGTTGAAGTGGAGAGCATTCCCACCAACCCTGGAATTGTTTGTTGTAAAAGGGATGCTCGATTTCTCGATGAGGTAAAAAGGATGTTGTACAAGCATTCCCACTCATCAATATGTTTGATGATGCTTTCCCTCAACCATTTATTGTAGTGACTTCACTACAAGCATACAATGACAAGAGCGACAACAACCTCTTCCATGATGCGTCATCAAAATCAGGAAAAAAAAGCACCATCGTGAACTTGGAAAGCAATCAGCAACATGCTGTCTGATACAACCTCGATTAAGACCACCCATTGAAGGAAATGCGACAAGTTGAAGCCCCGATGAGTGCAGGAACCTCAAACAATCGTAAGGAACAATAAACCTTCAATTGACTGAAAACCCCAATAGTACACCAGACCCCCCTCATCGATGAATACAAAATGTTGTTATTGAACTATCACAACCATGGGAATTCTCGAGTTTATAGAGGTGCCGCGTCTAAGACCATCTTTGAACCATAAATCGGTGGGATCAGTTTGGGAGCTACGGGCCACTACGTATGTCAACATAACTATGGTGGTTTACAGGAAAACTTCATCCTTATTTAGCCCAAGAAAGCAGCGTCCCCACTCTTACAAGCAAGGCTACACATGGAGAACCAATGTGTTGTTGTCAACGGACCTCCATCCACCACCCTCCCCCATTACCGCCCTCTCCTTTTATGGCATCCTCCTCCCATCACCATGTTCTCTCCATCTTTAGATAACTAAAGTTCTCCCACACTAGGTAAGCTAGAGAAATCAAATGAAATTAAGTTATATTATTGAATAATCATAAGAACCAATGCAATAAAATTCATTCTTAGACCCCAAGGATCAGATAATATGAAATTTAAGAATGAGGATGGCAATGAATTGAAATGAAAATTCCCCAACCCTATCCAAGTTTGAGCTTGTGGATTAGAAGGGCCCAATCGAGATGCAAGACCACTTTTAGAAGTATCTGAACTCGAGATAGAGATGGGAGAGATCTGTTTACCCACCTAACTAATACCTACTCTCAACAATCCCGTCTGCACACATCCCGAATTTGAATGGTATTCAAATAACTGCAATCTAATCAGTGATTCCGGCATATTATATCATTTCATTTTTACAATCTGGTCACGTTAAAATGGATTTTACGTGAATAATTAGATCACCCGAGAACAAACATTGGTTGCTTGTCGTGACGTTCACTTTTTTCTGCTGTCATTTTCCAAATTTACTCTTACAAGGCCCCCATAGTAAGACTTGTACTTTTCCACACAAATCCATTCGACGTATACAAATCTTATAATTAAATGTTTTTCGATAAGAACAAAAACCCACAAAAATCCAATGGAATTGATCACGTCATAACGGCATACACGAAGATTTTGCAAGATTTTACAAGGAAAGGACACGTGTCAGAATCCCACCAACCTGGACCAGCCTTCGCCAACACTCACCAGCTGTTCATGACTGACCACCGCCCTCTGCCGCCATTCTCGCCGGAACCATCAGAACCCACCAACAGGATCAGGAAGGACGGACCTCCACCACCTTCACCATCAAGAACACGGCACAAGAAGAACGAACCCAACAAGAACAACAGAGGAAACAGAGAGCTATAATAATCACCGATGATTCATCTCCCATCCACTCGAGGGTGAGGATGAAAGATCCAAACTTTCCACTTACCCAAATCCAGAAATCGAAAATCTACCGCAATCCAACTCGTAAAATCTACAGGTTCCTTCCGCCCTTGGTGTACCCGTAGTAGGAGAGGTACCACTTGACGAACTTCCGCAGACCGCTGTTGAGATCGGTGGCGGGCCTATACCCCAACCCCCTCCTCGCCGCCGTGATGTTGGCGTGCGTGAAGGGCACGTCCCCGTTGCTGGGCATCTCCACCACGTTCTTCTTGGCCTTCATCTTGAGGTGCTTCTCCAATATGGTCACCAGCGCCGACACCGTCACCGGCTGCGTGTTCCCGAGATTAAAGATCCGGTAGGGAGCCGCCCCCTTCTTCTTCCCGCTGCTCCCGGTGCTCCTCTCAGCGGTATCGATCGCCGCGACGCACCCCTTGACCACGTCATCGATGTAGGTGAAGTCCGGGCGAGGTCGGTCCCGTCCTTCCGCTTGAAGACCGTGATGGGCTTCCCCTGGAGTATGTTGCGTGTGAAGGAGAAGTAGGCCATGTCGGGCCTACCCCAGGGGCCGTACACTGTGAAGAACCTCAACCCAGTTATGGAAAGCCCATATATGTGGTTGTACGTGTGCGTGATCTCCTCCCCGGCCTTCTTGGTGGCGGCGTAGAGGCTGGCGGGGCGGTCGGTGAGGTCGGATTCCGAGAAGGGTACCTTGTCGTTGAGGCCGTAGACGGAGCTGGAGGACGCCCACACGAAAGAAGGTTGTGGGTCGGCGTTCTTGCATGCTTCAAGCAAGGAAACGAGTCCAGCGACGTTGCTGTGAATGTAGGATGATGCAATCTATGCGTGCATTATCCTAAATGACGAAATAAGCAACAGAGCTATTGAAACAAAATTGACGAACGAGAGAAATGGTCCCGGACAAACCAAAATCAGCAACAAGGATTGGTAGGTTATTCGCGATTTAGCACCGATTTTCGATCCACAAAGTTAGGGCAACTAGATGAGTTACGAGTATTAGAAAGTTTATCACAATATCGCAGCCCCAGGGGTCTCAACGATTCACCAAGCCAAATCAACGATATAACAATCCACACTATATTATGCGGTGGAAATAAATGGATCAAATAACGCTCATACCACAACCGGCAGGGGTCCGTAGATTGCGCTTCAGATCTGGTCGGCTGCGGAACTGACTGTAAGTCGATGGTCACGTCTCCAACGGGCTGAGCGCGGCGCGGCGCGTCGAGTTGGATCGGCAGGGGCTGTCGACGGGGAGGGAGTGACTGCAGGGGGGGGTCAGCCCTGGAAAGTGGGCGGACTGCGGAACTGGGCTGACGGGTGAACTGGTTGGTGAGGCGAGATGGGAGAGTGTCGAGAGGCGGCGCTGATGCGGGGTAGGGAAGGATGGGGCGGGGGGGGTTTGCGGCTACGGGAGGGTAACGAGAGGGGGCGTTGGGGGAGATGGCGCGGTTGAGGGCTCAGAGTAGAGGGAGAAAGGAGGGAAGGTCGAGGGGGGGAGAGGGAGCGGCGAGCCGAGAGGGGGGCGAAGAAGGAAGCGGCGGTGGCGAGTCGGAGCCGGGAAGGCGAAGGCGCGGGGCGGCGCAGGGCAGTGCTGGCGAGCGCGGGAGGAGAAAGGAGGGCGCGGAGCGGTCGGTGGAGGTGGAGCAGGGATTGGCGGGTGGAAGAGGGGGGTGGGGAAGGCAGGATCGAGAGGGAGGGAGGGGAGAAAAGAGAGAAGGCGGCGGGTTAGGGCACGGGAGAGAGGAATCGGGGGGGGGGGGGGGGGGGGAAGAGGGCACGCGGGTCTCGAGGGAGAGAGAGAGAGAGAGAGATAAGTGGGAAAAATTATACTTCATTCAACTTAATTAAAACTAATACAAAGGGAGCCCTTTTATAGAGGCTACTCCCCCACAAAAGGAGCAACCAATCCCTAAAATTAGGGAAGAAGAAATCAAAGGAAAAATTATAAAAGAGGCCTTTTATAATGAGCCTTTTACATGGGAACTAAATAAAACAAAATAAATACTAATTGGACCAAATAAATGTCTACTAAAATTAAGTTGCTATCATGCTGCATCAACTCCCCCCTGCTGAAAAGAATCTCGCTCCGTCGAGATGGCATCGTGGAAGTTCTGAAGTATATCGGGGCAGAGTTGTTGGAGTTCGTCTTCGTCGATCCAGGTGCAATCGGTAAGAGGTCGTCCCTTCCATTTGACTAGATATCGTCGGAAGAGACCGCGTCTAGTCGTCATATCGCGGATATCTGCAATATCTTCAATCTGATCGGCATCGGTGGCGGCTGGCGGGTGGCGCGTGTCATCATCAGGAAGTGCTGGAGTAGTGGCGTCCGTCTGTTCATCTCCATGATATAAAAAGAGATCTGATACGTTGAATACTGGCGATGTCTGGACGTCTGGCGGCAGGTCGAGTAAATAAGCATTGGTCCCAATCCTCTTGAGGACTCGGAATGGACCAATCTTTCGTTCGCTCAATTTTTGGTGGACTCTCAGAGGAAATCTCTCTTTTTTCAGGTGGACCATCACTAACTCTCCAACTCTGAACTCGCTCTCTCTTTGGTGTAGGTTGGCTTGGGTCTGGTATTTCTGGGTCATAGATTGGAGTTTGGCTCGGATTTCAGTATGGATGTGGGTTAGATGTTCGACCAGGTCTTCAGCAGCTGCACTACTTCTCCCTTGCACGGTTGTGGGTTTTAGGTCAAGGAATTGAGTAAGTGGAAAGCCGTACACACTCTCAAAGGGAGATTTTCCGGTGGACCTATTGGTGGAACTGTTATATGCAAATTCAGCTTGGGGAAGATTAGATCCCACTTGGACGGAGAGTCCCCTGCAAGACATCGCAACAAATTTCCTAATGACCTGTTAACTACTTCCGTTTGCCCATCTGTTTGTGGATGATAAGCGGTGCTATACTGCAAACGAGTACCAAGACGGGACCAAAGAGTGCGCCAAAAATGACTCAAAAACCGAGTATCGCGATCCGAGGTAAAAGAACGAGGGACACCATGCAAACGGACGACATCACGAAAAAACAAATCTGCGACATGAGATGCATCTGAAGTTTTCCTACATGCAATGAAATGAGCCATTTTGGAAAATCGATCCACCACCACAAAAATGGAGTCAACTTTTCGCACAGTGAGGGGTAATCCTAGCACAAAATCCATGGTGATGTCTTCCCAGGGTCGCAGAGGAATGGGCAGGGGTGTGTATAGTCCAGTGTTCTGTCGGTGGCCTTTGAATCTTTGACATGTTTGGCATTTCTGTACAAATTTCGTCACATCCTTGCGCAGTTGCGGCCAATAAAAACGCTCTTGAAGTAGAGTCAAAGTTTTGTCTCGTCCAAAATGTCCAGCTAAACCTCCGTTGTGTAGTTCTGAAATTAAGCTCTCACGAAGGGACGTGGCAGGAATGCACAGTTGGTGGCCTTTGAATAGGAAACCCTCATGAAGAACAAAAGTGGTTGTTGGGTCCTGTCCGGTACCAACACAGTCGGCATGAATTTGACCGAAGTCAGGGTCAGTAGGATAGAGGTCTTTGAGAGTTTCAAATCCGGTCGTGCTGACGGTCATTGTGGTCAGGGCATGCGCTCGCCGGCTCAACGCGTCGGCCACACGGTTCAGGGTTCCAGCTTTGTGTTTGAGGTGGAAGGTGTATTCTTGGAGGAAGTTAACCCACTTGGCATGACGCTTATTAAGAGTTTTCTGGGAATTCAAATATCTTAGGGCTTCATGATCAGAGTTAAGGATGAATTCTCGCTGGATCAGGTAATGTCTCCAATGCTTGAGGGCTTGGACCACGGCATAAAATTCAATATCATAAGTGGAATACCGTGATCTGGCATCGTTCAACTTCTCGCTGTAGAAGGCGACAGGTCGTCCTTCTTGACTGAGGACAGCGCCAATCCCGACATGTGAGGCGTCACAATCGACCACGAAAATCTTGGTGAAGTCGGGGAGTGCCAAAACAGGAGCGTGCGTCAACTGATGTTTTAGACTTTGAAAGCTCGTTTCTGCTTCGAGAGTCCAGGCGGGTGCGTCTTTCCGCGTACAATCTACCAACGGAGCTGCACAAGTGCTGAAGTTCCGTATGAAACGTCGGTAGAAAGAAGCTAACCCCAGAAAGCTGCGAATTTCCGTGAGTGTTTTGGGTACGGGCCAGCTCTGAATGGCCTGAATTTTTGAGGGGTCAACTTTAAGTCCATCCGCGGTGACAATGTATCCTAGGAAGAGGACCGTGTCAGACATGAAGGAGCATTTCTTGAGGTGGACGTACAGTTTTTGGTCTCTCAGGGTTTCTAGGACTTGTCGCAAGTGAGATAGGTGGTCTTCTTTGGTCAAACTGTAGATCAGGATATCATCGAAGTACACGACCACAAATTTGCCAATAAAGGGTCGCAAAACATGATTCATTGTCCGCATGAAGGTGCTTGGGGCATTCGACAAGCCGAAGGGCATGACCGTCCATTCGTACAGACCCTCTTTGGTTTTAAAAGCTGTCTTCCATTCGTCTCCAGGTCGAAGGCGAATCTGATGGTAACCGCTGCGGAGATCCATTTTGGAGAACAGTTTGGCACCTGATAACATATCAAGCATATCATCAAGGCGTGGAATGGGAAAACGATATTTAATCGTTATCTTGTTGATAGCTCGACTGTCCACGCACATTCTCCATGTGCCGTCTTTCTTCGGGGTCAGCAGAGCAGGGACCGCCACGGGGCTCATACTCTCTCGAACATACCCACGTCGCAGCAGATCTGTGACCTGCCGGTTCATCTCTTCATGCTCGCTTGGGCTCATTCGGTAATGGGGTAAGTGAGGGAGGCTGGCTCCAGGGACTAGATCAATGTGATGTTGGATGTCCCGCAACGGGGGTAGTCCTTCAGGCAACTCTTCAGGTATGATGTCAGCGAACTCTTGGATGATGGGCTTTATCTCAGGTGGGACTTCAGGTGGAGTTGACTCTTGGCTGTCCACTTCACGTCCCATCAAGGCATAGATGGTGGAGCTCTCCTGAATTTCACGTTGGAATGTTTGGGCTTCCATCAACAACACGGAGCCCGTGGTCGCAGTCTTCGGTGGGGTCTTGTTACCGGTTTGGTTGGTCGCGGCTCGAAGTGTAGCCACTTGGCGAGGGCTAAGGGCGTCACGTTGCGGTCTGAGGGTTACACGAACCTTGTCTATGAGAAAGGTGTACGTGTTCGGTTTTCCTCGGTGTTCGGTGTCTCGATCGAATTGCCACGGTCTCCCTAGAAGTATATGACAGACATCCATAGGGGCGACATGGCACCACACCTCGTCCTTATATGTGGGACCAATGGAGAAGCTAACGAGGCTTTGACGGTGGATCGAGATTTGGGTACCACCTCGAAACCAGGCCACGCTGTATGGTTTTTCGAGTGGTTGCGTTGGCAGTCCCAACTTATCCACCATTTCTTGGGAAACGAAGTTCTCAACGCTTCCTCCGTCAATGATTAGAGAACAACGTCGTCCTCCTGAGGTGCAGGTGGTTCGGAAGATGCTGCGGCGTAGCCAGCTATCAGCATCGTGGACAGCGGGAGTGAGCAGAATGTTTGTGGGTGCGCTGTCGGGAGCGAGAAAGTCTTCGTGTTCAATCACCAGGAACGGGCCAGAGTCGTCTCCATCCACTCCTAGAGGTTCATAGTCATCGGCTCCCATGGTGTCAGTGGTCAACGCAGTCGGATTCTCTTCAGGAGATTCTTGCTGGTCAGGGTCGGGGTATTCAGGGTCGTCGGTGGTGCATAGATGGACGGGTCTAGCCCTAGGATTTGGGCATTCTGCGGCACGATGGCCCTTCTGATAGCATCGGAAGCAGGTATCGGGTCCTACAACAGGTCGGCTTCCCAAGATGCCTTGGCCGGGGTTTCCAGTGGGTGGTCGGGTGACGGTCGGGGTTGATGGTTTGGCTGGGGTTTTACCTGTCATGACAGCTGAGGAACCCATGGGTTTGGAGTAGGACGTCGTGGTACTGGTACGAGGAGCAGAGTTCACAGAAAAAGGCATCTTCCTCGTCTGGGCTTTAGCAAGCTTGATCTCAGCTCGTTCAACCTGCTTGTAGGCTTCGTCGACATCTCGGCAATTGTGGAGCTAGAGTTCATCCTGGATGGCTTGGCGGAGGCCTTGCATGTAGCGGGTGACTTCCTGAACAGGAGTCTCCTGCAAACGGTTGCGGTGGACTAGGGATTGGAACCCTTCGGTGTATTCCTTAACGCTCATGGTGCCTTGTCTCCAGGATTGCAGTCGCGCGTACAGATCGCGTCTGTAATCTTCAGGCACGAATTTGGTCTTCAATTTAGCTTTCATTTTGCTCCAACTGCGGATTTTGCTTTTCCCTTTTCGTTTGCGTTCAGATTGCAAACGGTCCCACCATAGCAGCGCATGTCCTTTTAATTTTATAGTGACGAATTGGACCTTACGTTCGCTAGGCATGGACTTCCACACAAAGAAGTGCTCGACGGCTTGGAGCCAGTCCAAAAAAACGTCAGGATCTCGTCCTCCGTCAAATTCTGGGACATCGAGACGGATTCCTCGATCCCATCCATCGTCGGACTTGGGTCCGTTTCGGGGTTGGAATTGATGTTCACCATTAGTTTGTGGAGTATAGCCATAGGTGTATTGATATGGAGTTTTGGGGAGGAAAGGGGTGTATTCTCTGGGCTCGTCTTCTTCACTCTCCTGTGAATGATACTCGCTATCATGTCCGTCCGAAGTAGAAGAGCTAGAGTCACGAGAAGTGCTATTCTGGGAGCGTGATTTCCGGCCAGTGCGTCGACCTTTGTTGGGATTTTCATCACTGATGTCTGGTCCTAGCACGCGACTATTCAAGGTAGCAATTTGTTCATGGGCGACAGTGCATTTACGATCTAGCCCGGCGATTTGGGTACTTAGTTGATTGTTCATGAGTTGTAATTGGGCAAACAAAGCTTCTAAGGTTAATTCAGGGTGTGTGGTGTAGGGGGGTTTAGAGCCACTAGGTTTGTCGGCCATGGATATCCTAGGGTTCTGCTGTCTTTGTTTGGGATTTTTTTTTCTTTTTTTTTGTGGTTTTGTTTTGTGGTTTTTTTTTT
The DNA here is from genome assembly GCA_037367405.1 of Ottelia alismoides. Lineage (NCBI taxonomy): Eukaryota > Viridiplantae > Streptophyta > Magnoliopsida > Alismatales > Hydrocharitaceae > Ottelia > Ottelia alismoides. Next base: position 142,282 of record JAZKJV010000569.1, read on the forward strand.
ATGCAATGAATAAATGGGATGCAGACGAAATGCAGAATCGAGAGGCTCTGATACCAAATTGATGCAATCTATGCGTGCATTATCCTAAATGACGAAATAAGCAACAGAGCTATTGAAACAAAATTGGCGAACGAGAGAAATGGTCCCGGACAAACCAAAATCAGCAACAAGGATTGGTAGGTTATTCGCGATTTAGCACCGATTTTCGATCCACAAAGTTAGGGCAACTAGATGAGTTACGAGTATTAGAAAGTTTATCACAATATCGCAGCCCCAAGGGTCTCAACGATTCACCAAGCCAAATCAACGATATAACAATCCACACTATATTATGCGGTGGAAATAAATGGATCAAATAACGCTCATACCACAACCGGCAACCGGCAGGGGTCCGTAGATTGCGCTTCAGATCTGGTCGGCTGCGGAACTGACTGTAAGTCGATGGTCACGTCTCCAACGGGCTGAGCGCGGCGCGGCCGGCGTCGAGTTGGATCGGCAGGGGCTGTCGGCGGGGAGGGAGTGACTGCAGGGGGGTCAGCCCTGGAAAGTGGGCGGACTGCGGAACTGGGCTGACGGGTGAACTGGTTGGTGAGGCGAGATGGGAGAGTGTCGAGAGGCGGCGCTGATGCGGGGTAGGGAAGGAATGGGGCGGGGGGGGGGGGGGTTTGCGGCTACGGGAGGGTAACGAGAGGGGGCGTTGGGGGAGATGGCGCGGTTGAGGGCTCAGAGTAGAGGGAGAAAGGAGGGGAAGGTCGAGGGGGGGAGAGGGGAGCGGCGAGCCGGAGAGGGGGGCGAAGAAGGAAGCGGCGGTGGCGAGTCGGAGCCGGGAAGGCGAAGGCGCGGGGCGGCGCAGGGCAGTGCTGGCGAGCGCGGGAGGAGAAAGGAGGGCGCGGAGCGGTCGGTGGAGGTGGAGCAGGGGATTGGCGGGTGGAAGAGGGGGGTGGGGAAGGCAGGATCGAGAGGGAGGAGGGGAGAAAAGAGAGAAGGCGGCGGGTTAGGGCACGGGAGAGTGGAATCGGGGGGGGGGGGGAAGAGGGCACGCGGGTCTCGAGGGAGAGAGAGAGAGAGAGATAAGTGGGAAAAATTATACTTCATTCAACTTAATTAAAACTAATACAAAGGGAGCCCTTTTATAGAGGCTACTCCCCCACAAAAGGAGCAACCAATCCCTAAAATTAGGGAAGAAGAAATCAAAGGAAAAATTATAAAAGAGGCCTTTTATAATGAGCCTTTTACATGGGAACTAAATAAAACAAAATAAATACTAATTGGACCAAATAAATGTCTACTAAAATTAAGTTGCTATCATGCTGCATCATAGGTAGATGGGTTCTCGAGGGCGTATCGGACGCCGGCCTGTGCCGCGAGGTGGAGGACGTGGGTGAAAGGGACGGCGCCGAATAGATCGGAGAGGAGCTGCGCATCGTTGACGTCGCCGTTGACAACGAGGACACCGTGGGAGGAGAGGAGGGAAGAACGGGCCTTCTTGAGAGACGGGTCGTAGTAGGAGTTGAAGTTATCGAGACCAACGACGCCGTCGCCGCGTTTCTTGAGGGAGAGGGAGACGTGGGTACCAACGAAACCGGCAGCGCCGGTGACGAGGACGGAGAGACCAGCGTGGCGGCGGGGGAGGGCGGAGGAGCGGAGGAGGTGGTGGGAGAAGGGAGGCGATGCCTTGTGGGGAGGGTGGTGGCGGAAGGAGAGAAAGGAGGCGGTGAGGGCGAGGAGGAAGAGGGACCACAGGAAGAAGGTGGAGCAGCGGTGGAGTTGGAGATGGCGGTGGAGCTGCTGGCGGTGGAGGTCGACCTTGACCTTCCCCGGCGTCGAGGGGAAGTGCTCGTCCTCGAGGGTCGACGACGACGACGACCTCATGCTTTTGCTTTGTTCCTGTCTAATCCCGGTATGAAGTTCTTGATATATAACATCCAACCTTGAAAGGAAGGTGAAGAGAAGATGAAGAGGAGGAGAAAGAAGGAGAAGATGAAAAGACGCGTGAAAAACGCTTTTGGTATCGTAAATTTTGGAATTTATTATTTGTTTGCCCCTGAAAACTTTCCTTATATCACATCAATCCCTGACCATGTTAGCATGTTTGTTATCACGCGGTGGATTTATGATATTGATGAGTTTTCCACATTTGTACACCCGGATGCCCTTAAGAGGTAACTTGCTCTCTCATTTTCCCATTTTTTTGATAAAGAATTCGTGGAAATATATCTATATATCCTTATATTATGACATTGAAGGTTCGTGTCAAGCTGAGACTCTTACAACCTTCATATAGACAATCATTTTTTAAGATCGTTTAGTATTTGAAATTGACCCCATCTAGATAGAGGCTGTAAGAGTCTATGTTTCACACGAAATTTGAATGACAAAATATATGGATATAGTTATGATAATCAACAAAAGTATTCTTCAAAAAAATAAAAAATAAGGAAAATTGAGGTATAGGGAGCTAAGTTAGCTCCCTTAAGGGGCAGCCCCACTCTAGGGAGCAACCCTATTTTCCTCATTATATATGTATGTTTATATATATGCACGCGTGCCAACGGGCTGCTCCTACCCTATTTTTTATTTTTTTTGAAAAATAAATGTCATTTATTTTCATCATTATATCCCTCTAATATGCCATTCCATTTTTCTCAGAAATAGAGACTCATATGCCTTCCATCCAGAAAATGTCGATTACAACAATTTTAATACCGTTAGAAATCAAGAGTCTGGATGGAAGGAATAAGAGTCTCTGTTTCTGATGAAATTGGAATGGCATATTAGAGGGATATAGTGAAGAATATACATTGCAACATTTTCCAAAAAAAAGTGTCAAAAAACAGGACGGGGGCAGCTTGTTCGATGCCCCGATGGAGCAACCTCATTTTTCTCTTTTTATGTGTGTGTTTGTTTGTGTGTGCGCGCATCAAGGTGCATATAACTTGACATGCATCGGTTCCACAAATATCTAATTTTTTGAAATGAAACTATGTAGGATTTAAATAACCATATATCGCCATGATGTTATTCAAAATTCAATTTTATTTGAGACTCCTAACCTAATCAAGATTGTCAAATTTTAACGGTTTTAGAATTATTGAAATTAAATCATTTCGATTGAACATGAAAGTTTATTTCATACGAGATTTGAAACATATATTCTCCTCATCATTCTAAGTAAATCTTAAGGTTTCACTGTAAAAAATAAAAAAAACAGACGTTTATAGTACCGGCGCATGTCAAATTATATGCACCTTGGTGCAAGTTCCCTCCTCCCCCTCCCCCCCAAACACACACATGGTTTAGCGGGGCTACACCCAAGGAGATCCAACTTTGTTATCTCTATCCTTATTTTTTCATTACTTAAGGTATAATATGAAAAATAGGGGTACACATTGATCGGATTTTACCTTAATCTATGCCCAATCCAACATTAATGGATTATAACTTTTCTCAATCCAATCCAATACATTGACTATTCAAATCAAATCAAATATGATACATCTGATTAGGGATTGGATTGGATTTTTGATACGTATACGTTCTCACTCTCATGGTATATCCTCAAGTTAGTAGAATTGAACATTTGGATTATGTTTTTGATGGTGAATCGATGTAAAAATGTATTTATTGCAATGAATTTAGTCCAATTGATAATTCAACTACAATAAGTATAAATTTTGATTGAAAAGTTATTTTATTATTAAATTTTGTTATCCAATTGATATTTATTGCAATGAACCGATGTAGAGTTATTTTATTATAAAATTTTGATTGAAAAGAATGTAATCGAAATGCAACACATACGAAGAACTTGCTTTAGAAGACAACAAGATCAACATATGATGTATGATTTGCATTTTATGTCTAAAAATGATAAGAGATAGAGTACAGTATCCTACATCTCCAAATAACAAACGAATCCAGTGATAGTGGTCTTCGAGAGTTTGGATTTGAGCATTTGTAATTGATCTAAGATGAAGTAAGCTAAAATGAGATGCAAGGTTATCGTGAATTACATCCATGACCTCCGAATAAGTACTCTGTTTTACACATATAACCTCCGTTAGTTTTAGTTCATTAACTTAATCAGATAGTTGAGTTAATCTAACTAATTCCTAATCTAACGGTTGGGATTAATCAAAAATAAAAAAAAGGGAAAAAGTGGATATCACTTATTTGGACATTGCAGGCTTGGGGACGAAGGAGACATAGCGTGGGGGTTGCAGGCGACGGAGGTGAAGAGGCGGCTAGGCGGGACGGAGAGTCTTGCAGGAAGCAGTTGCTTGCAGGGGGGTCAGGGAAGGTCCTGGGCAGCGGGCGGCGAGGGGGGGGGGGGGTAGGGAGATGGTAGGGCTCGCAACCAGGGGGGTCGAACGTGGGGGGAGGGGGTGGCTGGGGGCAGGGCAACTGCTTGTATGGGGTCGGGGAAGGGGGATCGGACTCGATGGGGGATCGGGGAAGGTCCCTGCTTGCCTGGGCGACGAGACGAGGAGGCTTGTTGCAGGCAGCCAGAGGGTTGCACTACGGGGGGTAGGGAGATGACGGGGCTCGCAACAAAGGGGGTTCGAACGGGGGTGGGGGGCGGTGGAGCAGCTGTTTGAAGGGGGGGTCAGTGAAGGAGAAGTGGGCTTGACGGGGGGAGGGTTGGAGGGGGGTCGGGGAAGGTCTCGGCCGGCCCTAGGCTGGAGGAGGTAGGCGGGGGAGGTCGAGGCCGTCTATCTGTTGGAAGGAGGCGAGGATTCGATTGGGGGGGGGGGGGGTGACGAGACAGCTGCCTGCAGGGGGTTGGGGAAGGGGAAGCTGGCTCCATGGGGACTGCCTTCACTAGAGGAGGAAGGAGGGGAGGTCGGCAGTGGTGGGGTGTTGGCAGGGAGGAGATGGTGGTCAACCGGTAGGAGGGGGAGGGGAAGGGGAGGAGGCGAGGGGCGTACTCATTTGTAAATAATATAACTTAAAAGGTAGAAAATGTAAAAGTTTGACGGATACCGTCATAGTTAACAGAATATTAGATGGAAGTTAACTCAAGGGTTGTGGGTGTAAGAGTTAAGACTGTTGAGGGTTTTGGATGTAATTTATGATTACGTAGGGTTATGATTGTAATTGCAGAATTACTCAGAGTTATAGGTGTAAAAATCCCTCAAAATTAAAGTGACACGTGACTAAGGATGATGTGCATGGAATTCATAAAGCAGAATAAGAAAGAAAGTTGCAAATGTTAGTAGTTATCATGTATAACGATAACGGATTAACGGATTGGATCATATTGGATTTAGTAACAATTCAATCCAAATCACAATTTAACAAATTTTCAAATTCTCAATCCAATCACATCTATCAGAACGACAAAATTAAACAAATCTAATCCGATAACATCATATTGGACCGAATTACAGATTTTATCCTATCCACGTGCACCCCTAATGAAAACACTTGGGAATTTAGTTAACTACATGGCGGTTTTTTATCATTCAAATTTTACACGAAACAAAATCTCTTAACACGTTCATCTAAAAATAGGTTGATTTCAACACTTTTGATACCATTAAAGTTTGACAGGTTTAATGGATGGGATATGAGTATTGAATCGGGTCGAAATTTGAATTAAAATGTGGTGTCATATATACATAAAAAAAGAAAAATAAAGATGAATGTAGCTAAATTAGCTCTTTCAGTTGCTAATGTGTGTATACCACATGATTTCTACGTTAGATGACGTTGACAACGTGAAAGAGCAGCTTGCAGTAGTCTCCTCTGCACATGATGATGGGAAGGGAGATCGATCCATCCGGAGAAGGGCGCCCATGAAAATAATGGGTGCAGTGGGAGCCTAATCCGTTGCAGAAAAGCAGGTGGATGAGTTAGAGAGCAGGTAAATTAATTAATGGCAGGTCACTTATTATTTTGGTGGAGTCGTTGTCCTCGAGAAAATGACCGCTACTGCTTCGTGCTGACGACTCTTCTTCATGTGATTTTTCCTAACGTAATTCTGCTGCATCTTTAACGAAGATGATTGGATTTTCTCTGAATAGGAAGGACTCAAATAAGGAGGATGATTAAAAATACTTAGCTTATTAAGGTTTATATTTGTAGACATATCTCCCAAATGTTTAGATTCTCAAATCTCCATAAACATGAAGATCTTCATTCCCTTAAGAGAACATACAAGATAAGAAACGATCACACTGCAACAAAACTAGCTTAAGGCTTATTTTTTTTTGATATATCTCATGTTGTTAAATATATAAAAGTATGTATATTATTTGCTACTTAATTCTTTAAATTCGCAATGAATATCGTATCGGTGATATATTTTTAGTAACGAATCGTATAACAATTGTTATCCATTTTTTTCTATTATTAATTGCCGAATTTAACAATGACTTAATACGAATTTTAACGAATAAATCAATGTATAAAATCTTCGTCATATGGATTTCTAGCAATGAATATGACGATCATTGCTAATCATAAGAACATAAGTTAACTACGCAACGGATAATATTCATTGCTAAATAAGGCAACGAATATTCAAATTATTAATTGTCATAAGTCAATTTTGCTGTAATGTCAAAGTCCAAATGGACCATATGATCAATTAGGATCGAGATGGATTCTACATAAATATATACAGAGATTCCTCGAGATAATTAGAATCGAGATGCATCCTCACATCAATTTGGATCCACAAAAATGGTAATAATGACAAGACCCACACTCGATAAAAATTTATTTATTGCAAAATAAAGATGGCACAAACATGGGGACTGCCAAAAATACACCACGTATAGAGGGTTGGATCATCTAGGTAAATTTACTTTTAAATAGAGTGGGTAAAGGGTTCTAGATGGAAGCCACATCATCTCCATTCCATATGGCTAAAATCTGATCATATAACAATGATAATAAATGCCAATTTATATTGTAGCATTAACCATCAACAACTAAATCCATGACAAACAAACCTAGAGCGTTAATCCTTAGAAACTAAGTCCTTGCAATACAAAATTATGCCATGCAAAATTAATTTGAAGTTAAAATATAACAACTAATAACTATATGCACATATATAACAACCTCTACATAAAATATTTCATTTTCGAATAAGGCAAGTTAATTAGAGTTTAAAGTTGATCGGTCTCAAACTAACCCATTTTATGGACCTGCATTGATTGAGAAAACCAAGAACAAGCAAACCCTATGTTTGAAACCCTAACCCATTCGACATCCATTCCCTGAACCCATGAAACCCTAAACCCATCTGACCTTGATTCCCTAAGCCAATTAAACCATTTTTTGCGACGGTTCTCGGCGTGTGATGAAACCACGATTCTTCCACTATCGATGGAGGCAAGGCGAAGAGTTTCCTGAAGTCAAAGCAGACTCGATGAAGTCAGAGCATAGTCAAAGAGGAAGGAGAGGTCGAATGGGAAGGGGTGTCGTGTGAAGAAAGTCAAAGGACTTGGCGCCTAAAATCTCTATAATCGAGCCGTCACACATAAGCCTCGATTTAGGACACTTGGTTGACATGTGGCGGTCCAACCTTACACGGGTTAACCACATATACTCTGGTTAGGTTAGAAAGAACACAACACACGAAAGGAGTGCTTGTTGCGTTAGATAGAGCAATTTTACAAAATTGATGATTATGAAATTTACGAAGGTAATTTGCAAAGTTTCTAAAATTCGCCTAGCAAAAAAAGTTTCTAAAATTCATGTTATAAAAATCCCTTAAATCTAGTACAAAATACACGATGGGTCAATGCAATGTTACTTGACGTGAGAACACACATTCTAATATATTTATTATTTATTATTGGTAACAATTGGTGGAAGGCAACCCATTCTATAACTGGTATATATTAATTTCGAAAAAGAAATTTGTGGAAATTAAATAATAATATGTGAAGTGGTAGAAGTCGTGCTGAGCATAACCATACGGCCTCAGAACACAATGATGTGATGTGATGCCCCTCGAGATTAGTTGATTGATTTACAACAGAGTCAAGAAGATAATCTTCTCTCTTTGGAACGGGAGAAATGATTTAAGTCCTCCCAAAACTATCTCTATGTAGCTAAAACCCAAAATAAGTTCTCCCCTAATTTCTTGATTTTCTCTAAAAAATACAAATAACTATCTCTTCTCAAACAATCTTATCTACATAACATTATTATACCTCTTTGTTCTCTCACTTCTACCAAACAGAAATATTGTATTTACCCATTCTTATCTCTCTTCATTCATTTTCCTTATTACTCTACCGAACGTCGCTGTCACTTGACCCATTGATCCCTTGTTTTTTTTATGATTATCAAACAATTCCCTAATTTTTTCAGGCCGTTTAGAGTAAGCTTTTTCCCAGATTGATTAAGATAAATCATCTTTTTGTAAGTGGCAGGTATTCGAATGGTGAATGCAATCTGATGTGTTGTTATTTTTATTATGTAATCAGGTTGTTAGAAACAATGGCGGACCTATGCTTACATATAAAGGAGGGCACGTTTACAAACAATTGTAATGATAATAATAAAAGAACTCATAGCTTGACAGTACGACATGTATAAGAAGGAAGCAGAGTGAGCCGTTGAGCAGGTGGGGGAGGAGTCGACATGGACACATGGCACACCTATGTATATATACGGGATTTTTTTTAAATAATTATTTAAAAAATGAAATTAATTAGATAGGCATGAAGTAAAAAAATTTTAAAAATTGTGTATTGATTGGCACCTGAGGTGCCGATTTGGGGCGATCGGCCCAAATCGGCACCTCAAGTGCCGATTTGGACATGGGTAATTAACAGAATACACCGATTTCACATTTTACTTCATATTCGATACTATAAATGAGAAAATATTAATATTTTCCCCTATTACATATAAACGAGAACCTCTGAGGAAATATTGTAAGTAATTATTAAAAAAACAAAATAAATTAAATAGACTTTCGGTATTTTCCTATCGCAAACTTTTCGATCTATCACTAGGAGCTTCGTGCTCTCATCTTTGGAGGTGGAAAGATGGATTACCGTTCCTTCTGCACCTCCTCCTCGTCTCGCTTCTCCACGATAACGTTATTTTAAAATATGATGTATATCTCTATTTTAAAGTTATTCTATACTTGATATATACTAAGAAAATTTTTAGTCGACATATCAGGAATATTATAGTAAATATAAAGAAATTGAGAGTGTGCTCAACATTCTTTACCATTGACATACGGTAACTCAACAACGTACAACTTGACATCAATAAAGGTTTAAGAAAAAGGCAAGTATTTTATTAGATTCATAAATGAACAAAGATGTGTTTACAAATAATAAGAAAAAAATTACAATAACTTATAGTTTTCATATCTTTAGAATCCCTTCAGACCTCCTCCTCCACCTCCTCCTTTGTCATTTCCTTTTCCCCATCTTCCATTTTTCTGTGACTCTCCTCATGTGCCGTCTTCTTCTTCTTTTGCTTGGCGATTTGCTCCGAATGTGTTGGAATGTGCCCTGGAGGATGCGGCCTAGCTGACGACTTCCGTGGAGGTTCGATTGTTTGAGTTTCCTGGTTTCTTGAAGTCCGTACACTTGTTGACTGACAAGGCAGCTCTAATGGAGGAGGCTCGGTGATCCTTACTTAAGGAGAGGGTCTTTGAGGCATCTCCGGACGTTGTTGTGGTATTATCGTGGGTAGACCAAACAACTGTCTATCAAAATTAGTTGTCTCCATTTGCCGAACACTATCAAATATTTGTGATTGCAAATCTCCTGAACTATATTGAGTAGACGGTGTGAGCTGAGAGGGTCCAGAGTCAAATTGACTCGAAAGACCAAAAAGTGATGGTCCTACAAAATTGAGACATTTATATTCTAGACGTGCTGATCTTTGCACCCCTATCGAGCTCTGAATACATATGCGCCAAAGCAGCAGCACCCCAAGCAAGCTGAGCGCAATCTTCCAGTTCACGTAAATGTAATAGGTATCTGTAAAAATTGTTTAAGCGTTATCTCTAAGAATGCAATAACACATGAAAAATTTAGCTTTGACTCGATAGCGCATACCTTAGAGGCACCATATCTCCGCTGCTGTCTGCAAGAACACTACATCCTATATGATAGAAAATCAGTGCTCTAACCATATGAGTCGCTTGTTGTTCGTCTTCAATATCCTGCAGCGGATGTTCTGTGCTGAAGAAGACGTCGTGTATCCATGTCAGCTTCACTTTTCCACTCTTTATCCTGGTGGGTACTACTCTTAACAAATTCAGGCACATTGCATCCCATCCACCTGTCGGAGTATATGGCCCAGTGACAGGTAGACCATCAACTCTCAGTCCACTAATTAATCCCATGTCCTGTAGTGTAATGGTAGCCTCCCCAAAACGTAGGTGAAATGTGTGTGTCTCAGGTCTCCACCTCTCTAGCAAACTGGTCAGTAACGAAGGATCCATTTGGACTCTTCCCATGTTCACCACACATGAGAAACCAGACGCTTCTAACAATTGTTTTACTACGACACTCTTCTTGTCAGAAATGATGTTTAGTAATTCATTGTGTTCTACAAATCGAGTCTGTAGAATATTTTGAATAAAAATAAGCAACTTTATTAACAAATAGGAAATTTAAATAAATTTGAAATTACATACTGAGCTAGTAGGTTGTGACGATCGATGCTCATTCTGCATATACAATACGGAGGTATCTACTGGTCCAGGAACTCTATCCATATGTGCCATCTACATTAATAATTGTAAATTTCATGAAAACATTAACTATCAAAACAAATAATTAACATCTTATCCTTAACAAATAATTAATAGTGAACTCAGATCATATCTCTCTTTTCAATAAACTCACACCATCTCTCTTCGATCATTTTCTCAAATTCCAATAAATTTATATCAAAACAAATAATTAACATCTTACCCTTACCAAATTGGTTTACTATTTTCTGTTTTGCACATACTCCCAAGTACAAGTACAATTACAGTTAGGGATTTTTACCCGGCAGACCCTACAATCTTTTGCAATTACCTCTACGACCTTTGAAACATCATAATTCCTCCCCCGACCCCGTAAACTTGCTAACCCTCACCCTACAGACTCTGTGATTAACCCCCGTTCATTTATCCGTTAAAAGTAACCGTATTCCGTTATATTCTTTTATATTATACCCATTTTGTTTATCAAATTTACATTGAGTGCCATTCCATCATCTAAGAGGAGTTGGTCCTGACTCCCTGCCGATGCTGCTCGCCGCTGATGGAGCCTCCCCCCCTTGCGCCGATGCTGCTCCCCCCTCCTTCCCTTTTCCGTTGATCCCGAGCTTTGCAAACCTCCGATGCTCCGCATTCCCACCCTCCTCTTTAAACTCAGCATGCTCAATTTCCACCTCCCTAGCCTTCCTCTCCTGCTCCAACACAACTGGCTTAACAAGTCCCTTGAGCATGACGACCGTCTCTATGGGGGTGTCAGGCTTAACCACGTCGGGCTCAGAGACGGCAGGTCTCCCGAGAGGACGAGCATTCTTCTGGAGCTCGAGGAGCCTCTCCTTGGTGTATTCTCCAGCCTGGGGTTGGTAATTAGAGGCAACTGGGGGCGGAGGGGCGGCGAAGGAGGTGCGGTCTTTGGCATTGGTAAGCTTGTGCACGGCGTGGTGCCTGGCAGAGAAGGAGAGCAACTGCGGTTTCGGGGCACGGGAAGGGGCGGGTGTGGCGTGCTCTTCGTCGTCGTTGGCGAAGCTCAAAAGCTAGGACTTGGAGGGTTTAGGCTTGAGCTTGGGGGGATTCGAGGTGACGGAAGGGGCTCTGTCGTCGTCGTTGGCGTCATCGTCAGATCGACGGCGGAAGTTCCTCATGCCGATGCTGCCCGCCGCTGATGGAGCTCCCACCTGCTTCCCCCTCCCGTCGATGGTCGCAGCTGACGATGCCGCTACCTGCACCCCCCCCCTCCGCGCCGATGCTGCTCCCCGCATCCCCCCCCCCCCCCCCAACTGCTGATGGAGCCCCCACCTGCTTCCCCCGTCGATGTTGTTGCCTGCACCTCCCTCTCCCCCCCCCCCCCCCCCCGCCGGGCTTCCCCCGTCGATGGATGCTCCTCTCCCTCGTGGATGGAGCCTTCCCTGCTTCCCCCGTCGCGGATTTTTCTTTCTATTCTTTTTTTTTATTATTTTTTGGCTAATCGTAACCGTTCGATGGTAAATTGGTTAGATTAACCCACGACTAACCCAAGTAACTGACTCAAATCTAGTTAAAATTTATGGGAGGGTTTGTTGGGTAAGACGAAGCAAGTTTACGAGGTCAGGGGAGGAATTAGGATGTTTCAAAGGTCGTAGAGGTAATTGGAAAAGATTATAGGGTCTGCCGGGTAAAAATCCCTTACAGTTATACCCTACCTTTTTCGCAACAATACTTGTGTTCTTGTATTCTTATAAAATTCACAATACTATCATTTTATTATTACACTTATGCCTTTATATTATCTTAATGGAAGATCATAACTGTGAATTTTATAAAAATACAAGGACACAAGTGTTATTGCAAGAACAACATGAGAATAACTGTAATTGCATAATCTCATAGGGTGAAAGTGTAAAAAATCCACCATTGTAATTACCAACTCCAAAAAGATGGTGGAGCTGACTTTGATGTTCCCAAAATATGCCAAAAGTATTCCTTTAGATCTCAATCACAACATTATAACAAATTAGGAAAATTATCTTCTACTCTTCTCCAAACGAGATCCCAATCATCCAACAATGATGGATTTAAGAAGCATATATATACCGATATTGAATGGCATGTTGAAATGCTTCACATGAAGGTGACTTCTAAGGTCAATTTCCTTCGAGGTTAATATAATCATATCTGTGCTTTCACAATGCAACCTATCACACACTGCAATACTACGATAGATTACTCTAATAGCGTCTAACGTGCAAGGAGAAGAATTACAAATAATAGATATTTTTTTAATAAACTTTTGCAAGGTAAACATATATTTCATTTACGGGCTCCTTATGTGCGCCATATAATAAATTGTTTAATAAGTTTGCATTCAATGAGATGTTATATGCAGTCAAATTAGCAGCCTAGGTCAAAACCTAACCTTACCAGGCACATGATCTCACTCAATTATAGCATCAAAACTAAAAGCTAGACCATGAAGTCTTCCACCCTAAAACCCTGTTTTTTCCTCCCTTAGCCCTACCTTCTTAATCATAGTTAGATTCCCTCACTAATCTAGGTTAAGCATAATCTAACCCCTGATCAAACAACGAACAAAATCTAACTAACCGTAATTGCACTAAAGCACCACTAACCATAATTTTAAGGGATATTTACACCCGTAATCCTGAGTAGTACATAACCCTCGATAATCACGAATTACACGAGAAACCTCGAATAGTCATTTCGTGTCACACCCACGAACCTCTTTTAGTTTACTCAATTAACTCAACCATACCATTGAGCTAATCTAACCAAGCTTTAATCCAAAACCTATCAATTAACTAAAAAAAACAAAAAAAAGGAATTGGATTTGCCATCCAAAAGAGATTGACGGCGCAACTTGTTGCTCTTCTCCCATCAATCTCTCTGTGAAACCTTTTTATAGGTATGTATTCCTTCTCTAACTTAAGCAAAGATTGAATTTCATGTACAATTACATAGAGGGAAAAAAACGCTCTCCCCCTTCCTCCGCCCACATCCCTCTCCCCTACGACGACCTCCTCCTTCCCCACCTCCTCCCTCAACATTAAGGCTTGACAATAAAGTTCAAAAAGTATTTATAAAAATAAGAAGCGATTCAATTTGAAATGAAAGAACGCCCCATATTAATACCATAAATTCATTAAACTCAAAACTTTTTAAATGCGTAGAAATATTTTTATATATTTACATTTATGTATTTTTGAACTCAGATATTTATCGAGCGAAAATAGATTACGTCCGTGTTTGACTCATTAAGCTTATCGAACTAAAATTTGAAGTTCATGTTTTGTTCAATAGCAATAAACATATATTTTATGAACTTTTATCGATAAAACTCTAAAAGAACACGAACATATTAAGCATTTTCAAATGATTGCAATGATTCTAATCGTGTTTGTTCATAATACTTAAAGCACATGATTTTCCCACATCATTTTGCATTACATTTATTATTAGTGGCTTGAGTTTTGCAAATTCACATCCATACTTAAATGGAGTTTGTTGTGCCCACTTAAATGGTCTCGTGTTAGTTCAATATGTCTACCACCCAAATAATCAGGGTTCAAATCCCCCCTTGTGGGGGTTGCGTTAGGTAGTCAACAACCAACGTAAAAAATAGTTGAATCTTTCAACATGGATTTGAGCAAGAATCCATGTAACTGATCCTACTTATATTGGGAGAAGGTTCATTATTTTCAGGAGTGTTAATCAAATCGAATATCTTCGAAGCCACGAGGATTCTGATTCAATTCATTATAAAAGTTCCGAATCCGAATTCGAATTGAATTTCAAACGAATTTACTAACTTAAATTCAGATTCAATTCATTTAGAGTTTCGAATATTCAAATTCGATGCATTTTATTTCGAATTTGAATAATATAAATATTATATGAAGAATAACATAAATATTTTATTATATAAATCTAATTTTAAAAGTATATTATTAAGATAAGTTGAAAATAATATAAAATCAAGGAAACTATCAAACCAATACAATACAATGGATAAAAGTACATAATTTTTATAATTATTATGTCTTTTACAATCTAAACATATTCTTTTTTCTATGACGAAGAAATGTATAAATACAATATAATTATACGAGCCTATCAGAGAGATATAATATCATTGACGAAAAAGCTGAACACGTTATAATTATCACTGCATATTAAAGCAAGACAAGATCAAACTTATATAGAAAGTTGATACAAATTAGTATTATTATTTGAAATAATGGGAATTGTAAAAAATAATGTAGCAAGATAAAACCTCTTTATTAAGCGCGAGGATCTTCAATATCAAAAAATCGAGCCATGAAAACGAAATATATGAATTTTTGATGTACAAAAGAACAATTTACATTATGGTGAGAAGAACTTGTATATTACTCATGTGATGATAAATGTCGCCTTGACAATGATAATCATCATGGATTGCCTTACATGAATCAAAGCAACAAAAAAGGAAAGGAGATATATCTAGATAAATTTCGAATCATGATAAATGTTAAGGAGGAACACGAAATAACAAAATCATCATTTTCACGTGCTAGGAGTAAGGCCATCATAATCTACCATGGGTATTTAGGATCTTTGGTGGATAATGAAATGGAGAATGAAAAAAACAGTGTAGCAATGTGAGAACATGAAAATAAATGTGTGGGTGAGGATTTAGAATAACAATCAACATTTGATCTTTTTTATTAGATTTTATGACTAATATTTTTTACTCTTTCTACCTTGAACGAGACACTTGTAGAATCCATGATGATCAATTTAGATACAAGAGAATTTTCTTTTCTCTCATCCTCTTTGAAACAATGTGTAGGGCATTAGAATGATGATTTATTCCTTGCGTAATATTCCCAACTCTCAGACCCACAATTTTCATTTTGTTTCTGCATCTTAATAATTTTCTGTATTATGTAGAAAATGTTGAGAAAAACGATATCAACATACATACATGAATCAGATTATCAACATATTTCCAGTTTAAATCAATGTATGTATGCATCCAGATCATCATTGACAAGAAAAATATCCGTTTTGAAAACAATATGCATGTTAAAGCAAGGGAAAAATACGGAAACAAACATCACGACAAACAATGCGACAAAGAAAAAGAAAAAGTTAGAGATCACAATCGAAGCGTCCAGTTGTAGGACTCCCCTTAGAGAGACAACGTCCCCCACTTTACTAGCGCACAAGGCCTTGACGTGCCGCTCCCAGGGTCCGACGGCTCCACGCTCGTCGACGGTGCGCACCGTACGTGAGCATCCTCGAAAGTCACCTCCGTAGACGAAGCCCGAGATCGTAAGAGGGAGAAGAGAGGCGGTGGAAATGAGAACTCTGTATGTTCGTAACCCTCGCCGACGACTTTGAGAGACACTTAAAGCCGTCCGGGCAGTTACGAATCGTGAGAGGATAAAGGGACACGTCCCTTGGAATTCAAACGTGCGGTTACACAAAACTGACTCGGTCTTCACGCTGCTGCCGTGGTGGCCGCGCATATGTGGTGGTCCAAAGTCCTCTCTAGTCTGTTTCCAGACTGGTCTCATGACTTCCCATATAAAAACCAAGTATCAGTCTTGACTCTCCACGATGTGGGATTAAACAGCACCCCACATGGTTGAAATATTGAATTCCAGGAATTGAGAGACATTAATACAACCTGATATTGACATCAAAATATCCCAACAAAGTTAATACTAACAAAAAATTTATTCACAACTTATTATATAAAAAAGTAACTTTAATTCCATAGAAATTACTGCTAAGCCAAATAGATGCGTTAGGTTTAAAATTGAGATTACATTATTTCATCGATCTACCAAGGTTATTCATCTAATCAAGTAGAACACTAAAATTGAAAAACAACACTGTGCTTCACATGATATTTGCTTGAAAATATAGCACTCTCGTACCTACTTGTTAATGAATTTTGTGGCACATGTATGACACGACATCACAATACACTAGCAATGAACTAAATCTATATAGCAGCATCCCAAATGAATTACATAACACCCCGAACATAATCCGCAACCAATGCTCAGAAAGTGTTAGAGTTGTTCATAAGAGCGAGTGGATTACTATTTAATAACTCGAGCTTAAGCATTTTGTCTAGTTGTCAATGGGACTAGTTGAGCATGAACCCACCAAATTGTCTGAACCGATTTTCCTCGATAACTGTTTGGAGATCTAAGCCCATAGTGTACAAGTCAAGCAATCTCTCGACTCTGTCAATTCCATGCATACTATCTCAAATGAGAGGAACTCTAACATGACAGCATTGGATCGAGCAGAACATAATATTTTTCACCTACTAGCTTGAGATGATGAGGCAACTCAACCTAGTTAAAACCACCACTGTTATACTTTAGCTTAAAACTCCATCATTTGCTCGGTTTATAATTGCATTATCACTTAAAATTATATACACAAATGATAAGCCATCAAGCCCACATAGAATTTTAGGCCAATATAGAAGGACTTGTTCAGGATTTTGTACAGGCAGTTTAGGGTTCTTCTAACCGATCTATCCTCAAACGCTATCCTCACTAACCTAAAACTAAATGTAATAGAAGAGGCCCTGTTGAAAATGATGTGACTATTAGTAAGCAAGAATCAAGATAGAAATATCATAGAGTGAAATCTAAAATAAAAGATAAATCTCAAAGATTACAACATCAATTACTCCCCATGGTAATCATCAATCCTCTAGAGTTCAACGCGAGACTAATAGAGTCAGTTTCCCAGCTTGGGACTATACTGATACTTTTTTATCTTAATTCCACGTCTTCCTCATCAACCGTCAATTAGAAAATTAGCCAAAAAGGAAGAGTGTGAACAAATATGGCAAAGGCTGGAATCTCACTATATATCTGTTTTTCCTCTAGAGTTCAACCCTAGACTTCAGAGAGTCGATTTCATTCGGTTTAACCCTACCATACACATACACTAAGATCTTGGTTTAACATATATCCCGTCAAGAGTCGCTTCACCTCCATCCCAATTCTACCAAACTCTGACCTAACCAATTTTAGAGATGACCACATCTGGCTTGAATCCTAACCATATGTTACACTAAACCTAGTTGAAGAATCATTTTTGTATAAACAAATTTCTTTTCTACATGTGTAATTGAAGCCGTATGTCTCTGGGATCCGTTTGTACTGGAAAAACTATAAACTCCCTAGGAATAGGATTTTCCAATATCCTATGTATTGTCCTTCTGCACATAGTGAAATCGATCATTGTCGCGAGGATGTACCCCAACTAAGGACTTAAGAGTGAACCTCGTAAATCCGTATGCATGTATGTTTGCTTGTTCGCTTCCGCTACTGGCAACATCAATCGACATTCTCCTTGGGAGTCTCATCACATCCACCATATGAAATCTTATCCTCGCTGAGATTCCCATAAATATAGAGTCAAGCCTTCTACCCTAGCAACTTTGACAATCTGCAGAGTGGATATTCAACTGAGAATTTTGAGATCTGACCCAGCCTCGACTCTGTCGAAAGCTATCCCTGATGACACTCTTCCCAACAACAGCCAAAAATGACGTGTATCATAACCACATGCATGGAGAGCCATGTCACTATTATGCCGCCTTTTACATTTCATGCATTGTAACTCTATAATGCTACCACCATATACAAACATTTCTCTAAATGTTGCCGAAGGACTTGAAAAAGAAACTGCATTCTGTAATATGTTTCCTGCTATATGGTTGAAAAACAATGCTATATAAATACATAACTTCTACCATTCAAGTAACATGTAATTACTATTCCCAGTAATATCATTATATGTTGATATATGCTTTCCTGTAATAGATGGCTTCATTGCTGCAAGAGAAGAATCTCTCCTAAAAATCATGCCAGAGATTTGCTTTCAAGGTTGAAGCTACGGCAAGAATAAATGTCCATGTCTGACCCTCCATCCCCCATCTTCCGCTCACAGCCCATGTCTGACCCTCCGATCTTTTCAATCGTTTACATGTAAAAAGCAAGATTTAATACATTTTTACATGTCCGACCCTGCAGCCCCTGACCTCTGCCATGCACCCTCGATCTCCTCAACCATTGCCCACCCCGACCTCCTCCCTTAGTTGGCACCCATTTGCGACCTCTACCCACAGCCCCACAGACTTGCACCCTCCATCTGCAGACCCCCACACCCTGATCTCTTCAACCGTCACCCACCCCAACCTCCCCAGTCTTAGCTCTGATCTCACCCTGATTTCCCCTAGATGGCTAATCCAATCTTCGACATGATCCCCTCTGCCTTCAGATGGACCGATAAAGAGAGCAGACCACCATCCTCTAGGATTATTTTTCCCAAATCAAGAGATCCACCATCATCGTAATCCCTTGGAGAATGACCTTAAGGTTGAACAATCACCGCAAAACATCGACAACCCCATAATTGATCTCCACTGCCTACAATCAACTCGACATGGACCCCCATTCAGACCTACCAATTATAGATGCATTGATCATTGATCTTTAACACCTTTAGATGGTTGTGGTAGAGGTAACTCAAGAGTGATCTCTTCTTGGTGGTTGTGGAGGAAGGCTTTTTCATTTTGACGAGGAAGTGGATGATGACGATGATAGGACAAGGGTGCAATTGACAACGCCTCCACCGACTATGATATAGTGATAGGAGCAGCAGCAAGCAGCTGACAGTGCCTTCCTGATTGTCTGAGAAGCGATGGAGGAGCAGGGAAAGCGATAGCAAAAGTGATGGACATGTGGTCAAGTCTTAACCAGATCATGGTTTGAACAAAACATGGTCCGGTTTCTCACATACGACCAACCTAACGGAACGACACAAATGTTAACTGTGCAAGAAGGTAGGGTACCCTTGCCATTGCAAAAAAAAAGTAGGGACAAAGTGTAACTGTGAAAACTCAGAGGGCAAAAGTGTCAAAATCCATAGAATAAATAGATGGTAGATATATGAATTAGTTAAACAACACTGACGAAAATGCTTCACTTGGAAGACATTTGTATCTTCAAAATATTAATTCTCTAAAAAGCTATGCGAATGAATTTTTTGTCAAAGGTATCTTGGAGATATATGGATTAGCAAAACAATTTAACAATAAAATTTAAAACAAAAAAAGAAAGAAGGACTAATGCAGCTTCCTTTTTCTTCTTAACACAATCTCAGCTGCCCAAGCTTTACCCACATCAGTCTGAAATTTCCCTGCATGAAAAGAGAGTTGTGAATCATCAAAACAGGAATAATCTCCCGTCTCGCAAGTAACAACAGTTTCAAAGGCTCCAACATTTCAATTGAGGTGGGACTTGGCGGGAGGTTAAGATTTCTACTACAAATATATATCTGAAGGAGCAAATAAACACATCTTTTTAGCAGATAAGGAGGTCTAGATAAAAAAAGCAATTTACCCCACAGCCAGTTTAACACTGCATTCAAACGCAGCCTAATTCTAGTGGAGACATTTCATATGGTCCAATTATCTAACTTAGGGGACCATCACTAGGAGACTTTTGGAAAGAGAAATGTTCATTCATTTGGGCCACAGCACATTCGGAAGAACGATTACTCAACGGAATAAACCTCCAAACCCAAAACGAAAACCACACTAGGCTCCTGTTTGTTCAAACCTCTGCAGCTCTCATTTGGCAGCAATTAGGTGCCCAGCTGCTTGCCTCGCATCACCCATCTAATGTCACAAGGAAGCATTTATTAAATTTAAACTTAACACACATAAACCACCCAAAAATCACAAGCCAAAGTTCGTGAGCTGTAATGATTCAGTTTTTATTTTTATTTCCAAAAAAGAAAGGATAATCATTAAAGGTAAATGGTATAACCATGATTTTAAAAATGATTTTTATCAGTTGTGCCCCTCCGAGATATTGCAATATCAGTTACGCCCCTTCCTTTTTGGGAATATCGTTGTGCCCCCGACTTCATGTCGCTCTATCACTTGTGTCCCTATGTTACTTTGGTCGACAATAAGTTGAACTTAACTATGGTTTAATCAAACCATGATATAGTTAAGAGGGGCATATCTGGAAGAACACCCCCCCCCAAACTCCTTCACCCCTTCGATCCCTCCGACCTCGGTGCCTTTTACGTGTGGGCCGCTGCCGACGACAACAAAGCTTGGGTACGTGCTAGCAAGGGAGCATTGGGGGAAGGGGATTGCGACGACGGTGGTGAGGAAGGCGATACAAGCAGCGATGGAGGAGTGGTTCTTCTGCTGCCTGAGGGGTTGGAGGATAGAAGGGGGAGGAGGTTGGCCTGGGGAGGCTAGGGGTGAAGGAGAGTGGGACTGGGGCGGAGGATCCATCGTTGGCGAGAGCTATGCTCCGCTACGATTCAACCTCCTCCGTGCGTCAAGGCAAAAACCTTGGAGCTCAGCCAAGCTCCGCCCTATGCGATATCACTCATCCATTCTAGGTTGGGATTTCTCTGTAGTTTCACCTTCTCCTCCAATCTCCTCTATTCTCTATGTTTTCCTTCGATTTTGAGTCAAATCCACTCTCAATCAGACTTCCTATCACCTCATTCCAATCGATTCGCTTCTCCACAATTCCATCACAACTGATCAACTCAGATCGGTATAAATCTGAGACTCTAATCCTCATCATCATCATACCGAGGATCATTATTCATTTGCCACCCTTCGCTCTTAACGATCAACCGAGGATTGAACACCTCGAGCATTTGTTTCAAGCACTACATGTCCTTGTTGATCATTAACGGTTGGAGCAGCCGATCATCCTCGAACGAGCATGCAACATCAATACCTATAGATTGATCGAGATTTTTCTGAAATGCGAGATTCAACATCTGGAGCCGAGCAGAGGAGGGGGAAGCTGAGGGCGAAGGAGGGGGAGGTCGGGTGAGAAGAGGATGGGGGCAAAGGGGGAGGTTGGGGCGGAGAGGGTGGGACAGAGGAGGGGCTAGGTTGGGGTAGAGGATTGGACGAGGTGGAGGAGAGGAGATGATGGGGACGGAGGACAGGATAGGGTATAGGAGGGGGAGGCTGAGGACGAAGAGGATGGGGCAGAGGAGGGAGGAGGCAGGGGCGGAAGAGAGGTGAGGAGGAGAAGGATGGGGGGCGGAGGAGGGAGGGGAGGTAGGAGGAGGTCGACCTGGGGAAGGAGGGGAGGGAGGAGGAGGTCGGCCTGTGAAGGAGGGGAGGGAGGAGGAGGTCAGCCTGGGGAGATGGAGAGGGGAGGAGGAAGATGGTGAGGATGGTCAACAAAGATCTCTCATCCCTTTTTTCATAATTTAATTCCGTTTGTGTCCCCAAAGTTAACGTCCATTTGCGTTGGGGATGGACGACAAGTAACCCGAGGGGCACAAGTGATAGGACGGCAAGAAGTCGAGGACACTCATGATATTCCCAAAAAGGGAACGACATAACTGATATTGCAATATCTCAGAGAGACACAACTGATAAAATCTTTTAAAAACATGAGGTGGATCATGCACTTTTCCTTTGACGAGGCGAGGCGTAAGCCTCGATTTATATAAGAAAATATACATAAAATACAATTGACCAAAATTATACATATTTATAAAATAAGAAATTTAGATACTTCCCAACATATTCACCATATATTCTATGAACATGAGAATATATAATATTCTTTGCATGATTTCCTTTGAGTCCTAATTCGTATTGTCATCCATATACAATGCAAAGCAGACCTCCATTAAATGTCGGCGGGTGAAGTTATTAACGATATACAACACTTCCCTTTATGTGCATAGGTGAAGCAAAATTATGTGATTAACATATATTATTAAGGAAAACGTGAGCCTACACCCAATGGTATAGGTAACTACCTACACCCGGCTCTTTTTTCATTATTTTTTAATTTTTTTGAAATGAAACATTGGGGGATTTAGATCACTATATATCACTATGGTGTCACTCCAAATTCAACTTAGTTCAGAACTTCTATCATCTCCATCAAGACTACCAAATTTTAACGGTCTTAGAATTGTCGAAATCAACCCCTCCTAGATGAACGTGGTAGGATTGTTTATTTTGCATGAAACTTGAAATACATACCCCCCCAATATATTAAGCAAACCCCCCTAATGTTTCCTTCAAAAAATACAAAAATAATGTAAAATAGTGTCAGGTATAGCCGTATAGGTAGTTACCTATACCCCCAGGTGTAGCTCCCACCTCCCTATTATTAACATACACAATATACAATATGTTTATGTTATATGACTAATATATATATATATATTGATATACCTTGAATCCTAACCATCTGATTTGCTAAACCCAGTTGAAGAACTGTTGTATGCACTCCCCTGTCGCACCATACCCTACCGGTATGGGGGTCACGCTGGCCGGTCAGCGAGCCTGAGGAGGGGCTGGGGGGAGCAGGTGCTCATGAAGATGTTCATTTTCGATTAGATGTTCATGAAGATTCTAGGGTTCCTGAATTAATCATAATTCTCCAAGACTGTAAGATCCAGAGCACGCGTGGATCAACGACGACCCGCGAAGAAAATATTATGTGTTCTTGTTCTGGGTCGTTTGTCTCTAGGCGATCTACCATCAAAAAGAAAAGGGAAGAAGAGGACGAAGAAGATGGGTTCCCATACCCGCATCTCCAGGCAGGGCTCCTCTACAATCGCCAACAATCAGCTCCCCTCATCATCTCATCTCAAGCGACGCATCAACTTCACTAGATCTACAGGTGTAATCTCGCGGAGACGGGCCACGAGGCACTCTTCTTCCCCGAAAAAATGTCACCCAATGGCGGTAGAACATCCTTCGCGCCGCCCAACCCCTTCCTCTGTGTCGTTGCATATCTCTAGGCGTTGTTGGAGGCACCTCCGTAAATCCAGGAGGTGTCTCCCCTCCAAGTTGCACATCCTCGCGACACCCCCTCTGGATCTCGATCTCATCAGCCCCTTCATCGACCTCTATTGCACATCCACACTAGGAGTGTTCCACCACTCACCCACAGGCTCAAGCGGCATCGATCCTCAACACGAAAGCAGTGCCACAACTCGCAGTAGAGCTCCTATCCTTCCCCTTCGTGATCTCCAAGAGCCCCATCGCATGAGATGGATTCCACGAAGGAAATCCTACATCTCGTGCATTAGGCATAAGGAGGTCGCATACCCCATGTTATTTAAATTAATAGAGAGAAGGCTCTATTCATGCCGAACGGGCCCATCCAGAAAAGAGTGAAAGTTTAGGACCCAACGTTGGGCAACAACTATCAAAAAAATGGGGTCGAAGATAGAAAGCGAGAGATAAAAACGAGGCTGATCAAAATAAAAAAAAAAGAGGAAAGAGAAGAAAGAAAGTGGATGTCTTAAAAAAAGTGTGATTGTACAAAAAATCGCATGAAAAAAGAATAGCAAGAAAAAGGAACGGTTACACAAAAAGAGATTTGTGCAAAAAACACAAAAAATACATGTTTTGTTTTCTCCCAACTTGATGATCCATGCTCTTACTCTATCAAGTATGGGAGAAAGGGGGGGTTGAGATAAGGCATGTATTTCTTCTTTTTGAGATGTATCAACAGGATTTCTACTACCACTCCACGACTGATAGACCAACACTACGAACTTCTACTCCTATCAGCTGTCTTCACCGAGCATCGACTACTTTGTCGGGGTGTCTTTATCCCTAACTACTATTCCGTGATAGACTTTCTTCTTCTATAGCGACTCTTCTCCATGTATGACCTGGCATCGCAACAACTACTACATGCACGACTGAGGCTCTTTCTCCGTGACTTGAAAGTCGCAGATCCGTCCTCGAGTGAGGTCTTCTACCAGCAGCGGTTCTTCAAATGGAGTGTCACTATCTCCGTCTCTCTCAAATGTATCAAGTAAAAATGAGTTGTGTACATTTTCTTTTTATTGCAAGCTGCAACTTTCTCAGCTCCAGCTTGAGGGGGAATGTTGGAGTATGCAATAGAGGGGTTATTGGATCTCTCCAAGATCCAATTACCCCCGCTCATATTTAGTCCCGCATGGATGAGTGATGGGACTCTGATCAGTCTATGAGACTATATAAGGAGCCCCACACCCCATGTACTCATTGAGAAAATTAAATAGAAGATTTGGCTCCTTTGAGGCCTTCTCATGTGGCTTCATCTTGTTCATCTCGAAGTAGAGTTCCATATAAAACAAGATGTTTACGTTTCATTTTTGTCTCTGATTATCGATTTGCTTCTGCATATATTTAAACGCCGGCAAAGTCGATGAAGTTGATTGTTGATCACCCTTCCTGCCTTCCTTTGTTGGTTCCGATCATTTTTCCTTCCTCCGAATAATTTTCCGCTCCTCATTGTTGTCTTTATTCAGCTCACTACACCCCAGTTCCAATACAACAAAAGCACTTGAATTGCCGTCCCATCCTCGCCCTCCTCACAATCTCCCAACTCACAACATTGACTTTACAGAGTGGTGATCGACTCTAGAGAATCTAATCATCCATGTGCCAATAGAGAATAATTCACCTCATGTAATTCGACTCCTCTTGGTCAAGTTGTCATTATTGCGATGGGAGACATTCTCCTATCACAAGATAGGGGGAGATACGTCTAATGGCCTTGATGCTTCTGTGGAACGTCTTACATGCTTCAGATTTTTCTGTGAAGTCATAATATACTAACTAGCTTATTAATGAACTCAACTATCATGCCATATATGATCCATCTCTTGTATGTCAGGATATATTTATGGACAAGGTGATTGGAGGTGGCCTTGAGCAAGGAGGTCTTTCGGCTGCAAGATTCCTGAGATTAGTGGCGATGGTGGAACATCTAGACTCCTCAGTGGTTGAGGTATGGGATGGACACTCTTTCTTTCCGCGGTTTTGATTTGAGCTCTCAGATTAACGGCTGGAGGAGTTTCTGACTTAACTTGCAGAGCTTGATGAGGTGGCTGGACCCACGGGTGGACGTGATTGCTGGATTTGGTGTGATGGTGCATTTTCAGTTGGGAAGGCTTACAGGACGATGAGGGGACCGACGATCTTTGATCCTGGAGGTTGTGTGGCAGATTGCAGATGGATTTGGAAGTGGAAGATCCCAACATGTGTGAATGTCTTCTTGTGAAATTTTAGAAGGGGTATACTGTTGACGAGGGACAAATTGGCGCATTTTGTCCAAGGGACAGAATCGATATGTTCAAGATCCATGGAGACTATGGAGGATGCTGATCAACTATTTTCTCGTATAGTAATTCGTTGGAGGTCTGGAACCGATTCGGAAACTCGACAGTGGATAGTTGCAGCACCTCTAGCTTATGGTGCTCAATAGGGCATATTGGAGTGGCACTGACAAGGAGAAGTCAAGGTGTGTGGCAACCATTTGGTACTTTAGCTGGCTCGAAATGAAGTGATATTTCGCTAGGATTGGTTCTACGCTGAGAATGTTGTGGCGCATGCTAATGCAATAGCGAGAGTTGGACCGTGTAACTTGTAAACTTCTTTTCTCTCTTGAATATGTATCAAGTTCCTTTTTCAATTGTGTTTCTTGATAATAATTTGTTTTCTTAAACGTCGCTTGCCCTTGGGCATACTTCTTTACTTGACTCCATGTCAAGACAAGCAATCTCCTCGATTTATCAAGTGCATTTTTCTTGGATAAGCAACAGAAATGGATACCGTTGCTTTCACCTGGTCAGACAGAAGTACTACATGGGTGCTGATGTCGCTTCTCTAAGTCTATCATGTTCTCTCACTAGAGACTATACATTATTCGCATCAAACACAAAGGTTTACCTGCCATCCCCTCCTATGATTCGTCTCATCCTACCCAAGTTGAAACCCTTTCCCATATTTCTACTAAAAGATCAAGAATTATTGAACCCCTTTATCTTATAACTTCTCCATCATGTAACATGTCCAACGTAAATATTGAGCACTTATTTTCTACAGATGGTACAATCGATCTTTCTGTTCAGCAGGGCGATATTGTACACTAAGGTGATGTAGTTATCTAAGAGCTATAGTTCAACATCATGGGCTTTATGATCCCTCTGAGGATCTCATTCAGCCAATTGCGCATGTGTGCAATATATGCTCTCTCCAAACATCTCTCTCTTGATCATCTCTCGAATGACTACAAGATGTTTGTGGTGAAACTAATGGTTGTTATCATACCACGTACACATCAGGAGGCATTACAAGATAGCTAGTGGTCGTTGGCCACGGAAGAGGAGATGATAGCATTGCAATCTAGAGGCACCTAGAAATTAATCATTGCCTATGCTAGTGTATTTATAGTTGAGTGCAAGTGGGTACTTACAGTGAAGCATCAAGCACATGGTAGCGTGGATCGTTACAAAGCCCCAGCGGTTGCGAAAGGACTCACTCAGACATATTATGTGGACTACTAAGAAAACTTTTCTCATGTGTCACGACATTCTATCCTTAGGATTCTTCTCTTTGTTGCACTTACCAGATATTGGTCATTGTTTCCGCTTATTTCTATATGAAGGCTTGCATGAGGAAGTGTATATGTAACAACCAACCACCTGGGTTTACTACTGGGGGGTTTCAAAAGATATGTAGGCTCCATTAGGCTATTTAAGCCCTTAAGCAGAGCCCCGACGCATTATTTAGGACGCTCTCGGACTTGATAAAGCAGCATGGTTACACCGGATCTACTGACAATCATTCACTATTTGTGTACTGATGAATTGCCATTCATCTACTCTTTTCTTCCATTTTATATTTAAATCCCTATCAAAACAACCATAAATATTACTAACTTGTGTAAATTAACATTCAATAGTCACATGTGATTAATACTTAAATACATGTTATTTAAATCCAAAATAAAGAAAAGAAAAATAAATGAAGTCTCAAAGATACTGAATGACCCTAAACCCTACACCAAGTCAATATTGACTTGGTCAACAAGGAATAAGGTAGGGGGAGATAAAGGCCAATACAATGTATAGAATAGAAACCATGATGTTATACTAAAAATAGCCATTTTACAATATTTTATTCACACATAAACACACCTCAAACAATAAAATGTTCAACATGAAACTTGTAAATGAAAATATATAAAAATTATAAAAATAATTACCAACAAAAGTAAGGCACAATGCAACTTCTACACACATGAAAAAACATCAAATCAAACTTCACTGATCAATATCTACTCCATACAAGCTCAAATTGAACCAAATTCACCTCCATTATATTCCAAATTGAACCATCTATCTAATGAAAGTGGTTTCATTAAAAATGAAGGTAAGATGCAAAAGCCAACTTTCTGGGATATTATTCTGCTGTGTTCTGTATATAAAATTAATGAATTTTTACCCGTCAGACCCTATAATCTTTATCAATTACCTCCACGACCTTTGAAACAACCTAATTCCCCCTCGACCCTGTAAACTTGCTAACCCTTACCCTACAGACCATGTGGTTAACCCCCATCCATTCATCCGTAAAAACCAACCGGATTTTGTTATGTTCTTTTACATTATACCCACTTTGTTTATCAAATTTATATTGAGTGCTACCCCCCCCCCCCCACCCCACCCTCCTCTGAAAGAAGCACCTCCGCCCTCCGGCCCGAGCCCTCTGCCCCGCCCAGACCAGAGCCCTCTGCCCCAAGCATCCCGAGCCCTACCATTCCCCCGTTCGTCGCCCCCGAGCCCTGGCCCCAGCTAGGGCTGCTAATCGAATCGAACTGTAACGAACGTATCTATGTTCGAGTTCGGTTCGGTAAGGAAGTTCGAAAGTTCGAGTTGGAGTTCGGTTCGATAAATGTTCGTTAGGATATGTTCGAGTTCGTTTAGAAAACGAACGTCAAGTTCGGTTCGATAATAGTTCGTTAACAATTTAACTTAACTAAAATATGTTTATATGAACAAGTTCGAAATTGACGTTCGATAAGAAGGTTCAATAAGCAGTAAAAATAAGAAATTATTCAAATTAAAGTGATAATAAAGACCAATAAACACCACAATTTCTTTAACTCGAAATTTATCATGTGTATAAATACCGAGTTACACAAACAAATACAAATGTATATACATATATCGAACTCGAACTTTTATCGAACGAACATATGTTATGTTCATGTTCGGTTCGTTAAGCTATTGAACTAAAATTTGAAGTTCATGTTCAGTTCGTTTAGAAACGAACGAACATCTTTCGAACTATTATCGAACGAACTCTAATCGAACATGAACATGTTCAGTTCGATTAGCAGCCCTAGCCCCAGCCCCGTTCTCCATGCCACTCCGAACCCTTTCCCCCACCCTGATCCTTGTCACCCCTGTCCCGAGCCCTGCCACCATCCCGAGCCCCGCCCTAAGCCTTGTCGCACCCTCCCTGCCCGGGCCCCCCCATTCCCGACACCCAGCCCTAGGCCCCCCGCAGCCATCAGCTCCCTCGAGCCTAACGCCCAGCAACCTTCCCAATGCCTGTGCGCCCAACCACCCCTCCCGAGCAGAAGCAGCACAAGGAGAAGCAGCGCCGCCCCTCCAACCTCTCCTCCCTCCAGGCCTTTGACCTCATCGGCAATCTTTTCTCCAGCCTATGGAAAGTGTTAGAAAATAGGAAGTGAAAGTAGAATAAGAAATAAAGATAAAGAAATTAAAGAATACAAGAATTTTACGTGGAACCCTACTCAGTAAGGAGCGGGATGAAACCACGGGAGAAACCCTCAAAGGGGCGGATATTGCATTCCTTTTTCTCAATGGATACAGGAGGTCTAGGGCTCCTTATATAGCCTCCACAGAGCCTCCAAATCCCACCACTAGTAGATATGAGACTAAACACTGGGATGGGGTAAATGGATCCTGGAGAGATCCATTTACCCGTCTCCCTCATATATGACGCATACAACTTATACTCCAACAACCCCCTCAAGCTGGAGCATGCAGTGCTCAGCTTGGACAAACAGAAAGAAACTCAACTTACAATACATGACACTACAGACAATATCAACTCAACGCGCACAACTGTTGCAGTCAAGAATGTTGCTTCTCATGCCGTGCATGTGAGGAGGACGAACGGGCTGGAGTGTGAATCAACTGAATCTCCTCGTCGGAGAGCATGTGCTCTGAACAGCACATGTCAGAGTCACTGCAACTGGAAATGGGTCACCTCGTCAGAGAACTCTGGCCCGCCACAACAATGTGGACAACTGCTCCATCTTTAAAAAAGGGCCGAACTGAAAAGGGGTCGTGGAAGTGCAATCCTCGTCGGAGTCCACGGTCGCTGGAGAATGGAGTCTGAAAAGTCTCCTCGTCGGAGAACTGGGTCTCTCCCATCTGGCACAGAAAATGGTACCCTACTCTGGAGTCCATATGAAACCACATGAAAACCCTTGCCCACATGGCATAGGGAATGGTCCTCTACTTTGGAGTCCTTATGGCTCACATGAACACTCTGACCGACAAAACAAGAATGATGGGGACCACGATAAAAGATGACAAACATCTGCACATCTGAATGAAGATCGCATATATGTGCGAGTCTGAAATTGAGGACTCGGAATCAATCGTCGAGTCTGAACCTGTTAAAAAACTGTATAGTCTGGATATTCTGGCTGGCCTGGAATCTGGATCTGAATCTGCAACAGACCTGTGACTCTACACAATACTCCCTTTCTCCCATACTTAGTTGGAATACATGACATCGACTATGTTGGGAGAAGACAAGACAAATGGGGGAACAAAAACCAATAAGTCGATCACATGCATGTTTTTTTTCAGCTTTTCAAACTCTTTTTTTACAGGAATCTTGCGGCTTTTATCATTTTTTTAAATAGCCGCCAAAAATTTTCCTCAAATAAGCCATTCACACGTAATTTTCTTTATCGGCTTCTCAAATCATTTTTTAAGCCGCTTCATTCTCTCTTTTTTATACTGCTCTTTCTTTCTCACATATTTTTAAAATTTATGAACGATTTTTTTTTGTTTTTCTCTATTTTTTTAAACAAACACCTTTTTTTCTCTTTCTTTCGTTGTAGCACCTTTTTTTGGCCCCTTACAAATAGCAGGGTTTTTTAACAGGACTATCAATCTCCTAAGGTTCCCATCGTGGGAACTCACAGCCGCCTCCCCTCGATGGGGATCAAGAGCATCACCGAGTCTAGGAGGAGCGGATCTGGAGGGTCGTGAGGAGTGGGCGCGGAGGAGAGGGCCAGAGGCTCCTCCGAATGGGACTGTGTGATCCACTCTCGCGACGCCTGCGTGAGAATCAAGATGCGGTGATGGAGATGGGCGCTTGGAGCGAAGAAGATGCGCAATGCTGAGGTGCGTACGATGCGCGAGGGGGTCGTCGTCGCTGCCAGTGGGAACCTTGACGCAGCTTAGGTCGTAAAGTGACTCAGCGGTGGCGAATCTGCTCGCTACCCATACTGTTAGGTGATGCGCATGATGCGCGAGGGTGGTTCTGTGCTGCTCGGAGGATGCGCTAGGAGCATGCCATCGCCTGTAGAAGAAAAAAGGAAACCGCCCACTTGTGTGGTGCTGCCTACCTGTAAACGATGAAGGGAGGGCTAGGAAGGGGTGTCCCACCTCACGTTGTGCACGTGCGATGGATGGGGCACCCTTCCCGTCTCCTTCTAAGATAGAGGGTTGGAGCTTGTCGCGTCTGCGCGCTGCCGGAGGATCGACGAGGCGAGGAGCTGCTTCAGGGTGACCTTGGAACTTTGAAAAATGGCCACGATGGTGGCACGATAATTAAATCGTCAGGTGAGAGCAACACCAGATTGCTTTTATTCTTCGACAAAACCCCTTTAGCAGAACCTTCAGACATTTTTTTACAAAACACATGGAATACAGATTCAATAGCTTCTCCAGCAAATGGGATCCAAAATCCCTACATGATCCAAGCTTGAACATCAATATCGCTCCAGATCCATAAGAGGCGGCATCACCCCCATTTTCTTTGTGAACTTCGAAAGTCTCCAGAAGGACATGGCAGTGGTTGGATGCGTGCGGAGGGTTGCGCACCAACATAAGATGCAGGCCGACTGAAACACTGGCTGAAATTAGGGTTCATGATATTGAACTCTAGAACCGAATCTGGATCTTTAACCAGTCATACAGATCCTCGAACAACCGAAAAATTGATTCTTGAACATATTATGAACATACTGAAAACCCTCCAGAATTAACCTGGTTCTGATCAGTGTTCAGAAATGCGGGTCAGGCGGCCGCATATGCGGAGGCGGTCTCTCTAGCGAACCGCATATTCTATATTCGTTCAATATTCGGGAAAGGCGCATATGCGACCGAGTATACCGCATATGCGGCCGCATTTGTATTAGGACCTAAACAATGCAACTTAAATAGTGACATGAAACCTGCACTGAAAATGCTTGTTGCTTCTACTCAGTAGGTCAGTTGAACTATTAAAGATCGCGCTTCTTGCTTCTACTCAGTAGGGATGATATGAGAGAAACCTGCACTGAAAATGCTTGTCATTCTTCCAATCAAGGGATGCTCTCTCGCATTATCTGGCACTTAAATACCCTTAGAATGTGGCTTCTCATGTCTGTTTTGGTTCTTTACTGTTGAATAAAATGCAAATCATGCTTACCATTCAAAAAAAACACTTTAGCATTTACATAATTTTAAATTTTCAAAGCCATATATAAGGTGAATGACACATGTTATTGGATTGTAAAAACAAATTAGTTTATTAGTAGCTTATTATTGTTATAATAATTAATATTTTTTATAATTTAGAAATTTTATTTCCTTCATATTTGATCTAAGAAAAGAAAATATTTTCTATTTTATTTCATATAAAATAGGTTTGAAATTCAAATCTATGTAAACTTAAGTTTTTTAAGGTAGATTTTTACATTCAAATGATATTGCATGAATTTATAATAAATCTTGCAAGGTAAAATTTTCTAATATTAAAATTTTAATCAAATTACAATAGCTGTTATGATTTTTTAGTCTTATAAGCTGCAAATTGAGATTATTTTTTATATTGTAGTTGTTTTTTAAATAAAAAAGGATTTAATAATTTATTGAAACCAATTAACTAATCAAACTAAATTAAAATGAAAAATAAAAGATAGTGAAATAAAATTTTAACAAAAATCTATAGAACTCAACATCATATAATCATGAGAAATGACGCATAAAACTATCAATTATATTAGTGGTTAACTGGTTAGTTTTTAGAATTATTCACTTGCATTCTACATTTGATCTTGATGGACTGTGGTTAATTTTTAATACATTTTTATTGAAAATTCTGTAATATTTATAATATCTCCTTTTTTAGTATAAATGATCTTAAACTAATACTTGAGCAAGTGCATAGGTAGAGGGAACATTGGTAGGTTCACTTGGAAGTGGTTTTGACATACGCTTTCCCAACCAATATTCTATGCTAGATGGGTACTTTGAGAGGGTGTACTTGCAAAAGAAGTTCATCATAGGTATTTCATCTATATTATATATTTTTATAACATACATATCTAAAATTTGAAATTATTATTATATCTATTATTTATTTTTAATTAAAATATTACAAACCCGCATAATCCGCATATACTTCCGCATATACTTCCGCCTACCCGCTTACTCGCTTAAAACCGCATGACCGAACGAATACCGCATACCGACTTTCTGAACCTTGGTTCTGATACCATGTTAGAAAATATGAAGCGGAAGCGGAATCAGAAATAAAGATAAATAAATTGAAGAACACAAGAATTTTACGTGGAACCCTGCTCCGTAAGGAGCAGGATGAAACCACGGGAGAAGCCCTCAAAGGGACGGATATTGCATTCCTTTTTCTCAATGGATATAGGAGGTCTGGGACTCCTTATAGCCTCCACTGAACCTCTAAGTCCCACCACTGGTAGATGTGGGACTAAACACTGGGATGGGGTAAATGGATCCTGGAGATATCCATTTACCCATCTCCCTCATATATGACGCATATAACTTATACTCCAATAGAAAGAACATGGGGGTGGAATATCCACCGTTGGATTTCCATTGGTTAGATTAACTCAAGACTAACCCAAGCAATTGACTCAAATAAAGTTAAAACTGACGGCAAGGTCTGTGGGGTAAGACGGAGCAAGTTTACGGGGTCGAGGGGGGAATTAGGTTATTTCAAAGGTCATGGAGGTAATTGACATTATAGGATCTACCGGTAAAAATCCCTAAAATTAATATATTTTATTCTTTACAATTTAACTCTTCTTATATTTTAAAATAATTATATATAGTATATAAAACATATTAAAATATAAACATAAATAAAACATGTAAAAAGATATTAAAATAAATAGTATATAGAGATATATAGGTATACTACACCTATAATAAATATACATGTATTTATGTATGCATATAAATAAAATGATAAAAATACAACAAAAATCTTATAATAAGTATTATAAATATATAAAATATGTAAATATGGTAATAAGTATTAAAAATACAAAATAAAAATTATATATATAGTACACGTAGATATACCTATGAATACACATGTAAATATTAACATCTAACAAATAATGTTGTAAAAATAAAAAAATCACAGAAAAATAGTTATGAAATTATAAATATTTTTTTGTTTTCAATTTTAATAAATAAAATCATCTACTATTTATTATTGAATTGATATGGGTTTTAATTTCTATTTTGTTCTGACTTGGTCCAAGTTTATCAATCAGAATTCAGTTTTGTTGAATCTAGGTCAACCATACGCTTCCTAGCTTCTGACTTTATCAGAAGCACTAACCTCCCAACTTTTCTAATTTCTCATGTTCCCCCCTCACCTTCTTCCACCTCGAGATCTCCACCCTGCAGCTCCCTCACCCTCTTCCATGCAAAGACCATAGCCTTCACCGACCCATCCACTCCTTCACGCAATCTCAGTCACGAGATTGCCATTTCCTTGTGTATAAATAAAACACCCAATCTCCATTTTTTAGTTTGATCCTTCTTCGATAAATGTAACCCCAATCCATTGCATTGTTGAGCTTCCTGGTGACAACAGCTAGCCCTGGTAGGTGTCAGTGTGGACAAAGGCGTCAGAGAAGTGATCCATCGTTGTCGAGCTTCAGCTCCGGTGAAGGTCATCTGCTCCAGGTAATCTCATGTCGAGTTGCTAGTTTAAGTAGTTCTTTAGCTTGCATTTTTATTTCTTACCGTAGTATTAGCCTTAGTTTCGCTTGATTTAGCCTTATTAAGTGTAATTTATTAAATTCGTAATTCGTCAGAGCACTAGCCTCCGATCATCCGTTCACTGTGTTAGACCATGTTTCTGACTCGCATTCACCTCCAATTTATGTCCCTACATGTTCTACATCTGATCCTACGCCAGATCCATCCCTGGTCTTGCTCAGATCATCAGGCGATCCGTCTCCTCCTACCACCCTTCGCCGGAGGCTACTCTGCCCCACCTCATCTTCAACCTTTTTCCCACCAATAACAGCCCAAGAAGCTTCGCGCGTGCGCCACCCATCTTCCTATGCAGGTTTCAGCTCCTGAAGACCCCATCTGAGGGGTGTCGTGTTCAGCCAAGTAACTCCATGTGCATGTGCTCTCATCGACTTCCAGGCCTCCTCCGATCAGGATAGGACATCTTTGAGCCCTCCAGTAGCCGTGTAAATTGTAATCATTCCAGGAACGTCAGGAGGTCAGAACGAGAAACATCAAAGGATTGAAGGTCAGGGCCCATTCTTCCAGGCAGTGCCAGAACCGTTAGATGAAAGTTCGTGCCCAGATCTAATCTAGGCCCTTGGATTAAAAGACGAAACGAAGCCCTCTGCAATCGTTATCTTAAGTGACCCACACGTGGTGCGCGTTGAGCCGCACAACTCCGTCGTACGTGCCAGGCACGAGAGCCTTGAGAGGTATATTGTTCAGACCCCCTCTGTTTTTTTGGATTTCATTTCGATCCTACAAATATATATGTAGTGTAATAATTTTAGTGAAATTTGCAATTAGATCCCTAGCTTCTGTCTATCTACACTTAGGTCCTCCCGCCTTCCGTGTTACACGTGAGGCGTGGTGAAAATTGCATGTATGTCCTGAAATTCCTTGGACTTGTTATGAAATAATTTGTCAATTTATTAAATTACAAAAAGGTCACTGCAACCTTTTTATTTCATGTATTTTATACATATTAATTATTTTTATTGCTCTAAAATTATAAGAAAATTATGTTAAATGCCTGATTCCATGCTTGTTCACATAGGAATCTATTTAGCATTTTAAATAATTTTCTTATTTTCTAAAAACCCAAAAACACGCATTTTTTCCAAGTCTAAATACAAAAACCCATAAAAATTGTAAAACCTTTCCCAAAAATTCCAAAAAATTATATATCTATATTATAGTATATTATAGCACATATCCAAAAATCACTAAAAATACAAACACATAAAACATAAAAATCACAAAAACCTAAAATCCATATAATATTTAGCAAAAATTATATAAAAATCTAAAAATAGTTCTTTCTATTTTTATTTTTATTTAATATATATACCATATATTAAAAATAGTTTTGGGATTATATTGAACTTATTTATATTTATTAAACATAAAAAATCTCAAATAAGTATTTTATTCACTATTTTGAATATTTTGCAACTTTAAAAATCCATAAAAATTTGAAAATTATTTAAAAATTACCAAAAACATAGAAGAATATTAAAAAGATAAAAACATTTATTTTCTTAAATTTAAATATATTTTCACTTATTTATAAACATTACCTATATACACTATATATTACTTATAATATATACAATATCTATTATATTATATATATTAAAATTAAATTAAAATTTTAAAGATTAAAAATAAAGAAAATTAAAAATTAAAAAATAATTAAAAACAAAATATAAAATTAAAAATTTTTAAAATAAAAATGTAAAATAATTAAAAATCCCATAAAATTAAATATAATTAACAACCCACATAAAAATAAGAAAAAAAACAAAAAATATACAAAAATAATTATTAGTTAGAAAATTTTATCAATAATTAACTACCCTACCATTTTGCTCCTTGAGTTCGACACTCTACCTACTTACATTATACACACATTTTGTAGGGTTATAATAAATTTTTTAACTCACATGCATTGATTTATCTATCACAATTGTGGGTTATATGTTGCTTATTTGAGGGTTGGACATTACAATGATTATTGATCTAGCTTGTTAGGTCAATAGATCGTCTTTCGGGTAAACATGTACTTGATACATAAAGGTACTTCTGCCATTCTAATGCACATAGATGGTATTGATGAGACAAAAGAATTCCTTGGGAAGTAGTTCATCACTAAGGATCTCGAGGAGCTTCAATTCTTCCTTGGTATAGAGTTTGCCAGAAATCCCATAGGCTTGTAATGAACCAAAGAAAGTATGTGAGTTATCCTCTTTCAGAGACTGGAATGGTAGATTATAGACATTCTACTATTCATATGGATCATGGTATGAAACTTCATGATGATACAAAGGAAGTCGACAAGAGGAGTTACAGAGAGTTAGTTGGAACTTGGAAGCTCCTCTACCTGACCATCGCCAGACTAGATATCTCCTTAATTTTAAGTAAAGTCAACCAGCTCATAGAGCAACCACGCATGCTACGTGGATGCAGTCACAATGATCCTTAGGTACATGATGTCCTCACCAGGTACGAGACTGGATTTCAGCAAGGGGACATCCTTGCCCTGATAGGATGTGCATATGCAAACTATGGTGGTTGTCCTATGCATGATTTTAAAAAACATGAGGCGGATCGAGGTGATTTTCCCTTGACGAGGCGAGGCGTAAGCCTCGATTTTATAGGAAAATATACATAGAATACAATTAAGCATAATTATATATATTTATAAAATCATAAATTTAGATATTCCCCAGCATATTCACCATATATGCTATGAACATGAGATATATAATATTCTTTACATGATTTACTTTGAATCCTCATTCGTATTATCATCCATAAGCAATGCAAAGGTTATTATGACCTCCATTAATGTTAGAGGGTGAAGTTCATGTCGATATACAACACTTCCCTGTATATGCATAGGTGAAGCAAAATTATGTGACTAACATATATTATTAACATACATAATATACAATATGTTTATGTTGTTTTATATGTGTTATATGAATAACAAATATATATATCGGTATGCTTTAAATCCTAACCATTAGGTCCGACTAGTCTAGTCAGTAGGGTGGCCGACCGAGTACCGACGAATTCCGACTAGGCACACTAGTCGACCATTTTTTGCTTGGAGATACCATGTTTTTTTATGTTTTACTTTTTTTATAAGCAAAGTTATTATAATATGCTTGATATTTTATTTAAATTCAATAATTTCTTTTATTTTATTATGATAGTATAAAAATGTACAAAATCTATGTAAATATATGTATAAAAATGAGCTATATATTTAAAATAATCATAAAATTCAAAGCTGATTAAAGTCCGACTAAATCCGATTAGTCCCTCGACTGCCGATTAATCCTTAGTCAGTGACCCGGCCGACCGAGTACCGACTACCGACTTTTGCAACCTTGCATTCCATAAGATGACTAAGCATATTGAGGTCAATTTTCATTACATTAGGGCATGATTAATAATGACATTATGTCTATTTAACATGTTAGTTCAACATAACAGGAAGCTGACATGTTCACTAAAGAACTCGCCAAGGAACCATTCTAAAAGTGTTCCTTTGAGCTGAGCATGATAGACATTTATGCTCTAGCTTGAGAGGGAATGTTATAGTAATAATGTTTTTATAATATTATGGCGCACTTTCCTTTCCTTTTATGTGTAAACCCAATAGGCATCCATATAGCCCAATAAGACAACCTCCTTTCACCTCTAGGATTTCCTCTCTATATAAAGAGAACCCCATGGCATGGAATAGATTATTCACTTTCCTTTTTGCAAAGACTGATGATGGGAAACAAGGAGGGTTTTGTTTTTGGCTCGATGGCTAGACTAAGTAGGATGGTTTCTATGGTAGGTTCCTAAGACATATCATGTTGTCTTAAGATTGGTTGGCTCTGGTTGCATATTGTTGGTCTTCATCGAGGTACAAGACTGACACTTGGGTGTCAATCTTTTCAGCGAACTTCTCGGATTAATAGTTTATGGAGTTCAACCAGTCGTTGGGTGACATGGAGTAGGTTGACGGCCAAGTATATACGTTTTTTACTACTAAGATTGCATTGGGGGATGTGGATTCAACAAAAGATTGCAACATTATCTAGAGGGGTTGAGCACCATTGAGGATGACAATCTTCATATAGTTTTGAGAGGAGGAGGCTGATGACGGTACACTTTATCCCAAGTAGTATTGTTGTCTTATGTTATGTATGTGGCGGGGAGGACCTTAGGTCCTTAACTACTAAGATTGCATTGGGGATGCGGATTCAACAAAAGATTGCAACATTATCTGGAGGGGTTGAGCACCATTGAGGATGAAAGTCTCCATATATAGTCTTGGGAGGAGGAGGTTGATGACGATACACTTTATCCTAGGTAGTATTGTCGTCTTATGTCATGTATGTGGCTGGGAGGACCTTAACCATATGCTAGTTCGTTGCACTAGTGTTGATGAGGTCTAGAGAGGGTTGTTATGAATTAGTTGGAGGCATGAAATACCGATCAGTTTTGGAAGAGTTTAAGGGAAGATACTTACCATTTGAGAACCTGGAGGGCCAAACCCTATGCTTTTTTGTAGATCATCTAGCTAGTAGCTCAAATGCCATTATTTTTAGGGCTCGTTTGGTTGCCCGGTTGCCCCGAGGTAACCCTGCATACCCCTCTGCATTCCTGGGTTGGAATTCCATCACAAACAAATATGGCATCACATCACATTTTCTTGTTTCAACCCTCTCCAACCATCCCAACCATCCAAACAGCTACTATTCACAGAAGGTCACTCCAACCCAACCCAATAACCAAACGAGCCCTCAAAGAAGAGAGACATTATGTTGAGAATATTTGGCCCAAGTGTGCAACCATGTTAAAACTCGGTCACTCTATTGTAACCTTTTAAAATTGATTCAGTTGGGGCTTTTGGGTGTACATCTACCAAGGATGATCACCCTTTTCTATCTAAAAAATATATATATAAGACTAGCATGTCATTACATTCCAGAAAGATTTTTCAACTCCCAGACAAATTTATGGCCGTTTTCACATCCTTTATGGCTATAAATTAGAGAAGCATGTAAATTATATTTGTTGACACAAAAATTCATAAGCATGAAAGAGAACGAACCTGCGGTAGACTGGAAGAATTCATCCAAATCGCTTCCTTGCTCTGCATAATCAAATGCAGAATGTTGAAGTAATAAAATGGTTGGTACATGCTAATCCAAATATAGTATTAAAATGTCCATTTAAACTTGTAACATTACATAAATATAGTATTAAAAGGACTTTTTTACATAAGTGTCCATTTAAACTTGTAACATTACATAAATACCCTGCAAACTTTGTATTCCCAAAAATACCCCTTCAAAGTTCCCTGTTTAAAAAGTACCATTTCATTAGTGCAATACAATAACAACAAAGCCTTTTCCCACAATTAATAGGGTCGGATACATGGATTCTTCGCCTCCATTCAGATCTATCTTGGGTCAATCTCGGCCAAAAAACTAAGATCCCTTCGTATATTCTCTTTCCAACACTTCTTGGGCATTGAAAATATCCGATTGTCATGAGGCAACTTCCTAAATAGTATATTAAAAAAATACTATTTAGGAAGTTGTCTCCGACTGTCATTAGTGCCATGTTAAATCAAAATTTTTGGAGACAAAATTGACCTTTACCTTAATAGTACCCTCATTTCCCCTCATTTTCCTTTTTCTCTCACCTCCCCCTTCCCCAGAACCACCCCAACCCATTGCCTCGAAAAAGGCAACCCCTAGCTCTTTGCAGATCCACCCTCCTTTTCCAATCTCACCAGAGGTCCTCTCTCAATCTCATTGTGCTCCATATCTCCACCCCTACTACATTGTCGAAGCAGCCCACCCACCAACATCCCTAAACCTCCACCCTCACCTTCCATCCAAACTTGTTGGATCCCCGCATGGTTTTGGCACATAAAAATGGAAGAAAGGTGGTCATGTAAGTGATGGCAGTGAAGGCGTTGGGTGGAGGTAGATTACATATAGAAAGAAGAGGAAGGATATCAACAAATGAAGGAATACATGAATGGAAGATGTTATTTCTTTGTGTGATTGTCATCCTATCTAGATGTCAAGGGCCGCATTAGGACAAGTGTGTACAGCTAAATGTTTGGTTTGGTGGAGGGGTGCCCTCTTGGGTGGACGACCGGGAGACCAAGTAGCATCTACCTTTCTCCTATGATAACACGAAGGAAATTTGACGCATGTCTGCACTGGATTGGACGGATACCTCTAGAATGGCTGCCTTCAGGGAATCGTTCCGGGAATGCTCATCGAGGAATGAGTGTCATAGAAACCTCTGACAATTGTTTGAGCCATGTGGCTAGCTCGGACTTTATCTTTAAGCAAGACCTTTTTTTTATGTGGAAAATGTAACTGAGAATGCGAAGGCTCTTGTTGAATATTGATCCTTGTGAGTATTGGATGTGCACCACTTTGGGTGCATATCCCTTTTTCCTAAAATAAGTTATTTTCTTTTTCTAATTGAAAATTGTTAAATTTAACATCATAACAAATATAAGGGTATTTTAAAATCAGAAAATTTTATAGGGGTATTTTGTGGATACACATTTAGCAGGTGTATGTATGTAGTGAAAGTTTGCAAGTATATATGAAAACCCTCCACAATATAGCAGGCAGCAAGGAATGTGTAGATCAAAAGACTAAGACGAAAATGAAGAATACCAATTTCATATTCCAAAGCCTGAAGTATCATCTCCACCTGGACGAAATTTATAAAATCAGAAAGTTTCCTGAGAAATATTATATATAATTGCATCTACAGAGACATTAAAATTTAGGAGGTAGAGCACTTTGATTTATAATAGCAGAATAATAAATAACAGGCATTGTTCGGACATTTAGTTTAAGAAGAGTTTTATTATTTATCTTAGCAGGGAAGATACATTCACCTAGCCATATAATGGCAAAGATTGGCAAGGTATAGTGACAACTGTAAGTCAGATGTCAAGTCTAGAACTTAACATTTGTTAGTGACTTTTTAGATTTTTACAACGAAGCATCAATAATCAATAGCTACAGTTTTTCAGAGGATTAAAAAGCTGAATGTAGCAATTGTAGATAACCAAGGAGATCATGAAAGGATTTACCGCTATCATCTTATTATAGCAATAACATGTGACGAGAGAACATTTTACACAGCATGGCACACAATGTCAATCCTTGATACTCTACCAAGACAAGGGCCACAAAACAGAAAAGACGGAATAGAATGCACAGAAACATGTAAATCTCTTAGAGTAGTTACTCAGTACTCTATCCATAATATGTTACAGAAGACTATCCTTGCACCATTTTATTTTTAGAGAGGTAGTATTTGAATATTGCGGAAGGTGAGACTGCTCAACCACTAAACCAATTACCCACTAATATTTTCTGTGCGAACGAAATATATTCTAGATGGTATCTTGGACATTGCAGAATCAGATGTAAAAAAAATCCCCTCGATGCAAGATCAAGATCAAAAAGAGTTGCCATGTGAATTTAACATATTTCACTGCATTTGTGTAATACACTCATACTTTTATATTATAGCAAATTCACCTTGTCAAAATCCTTCACGATCTTTGCTTCTAGGGTTGCATTCATCTCATATTCCATCCATAACTCAGCTAATTCTTTTGCTGAAAAAAGAAGAGGTTCAGTTATCTTCTTAGAAAACCAATTAGAAAAGATGCAAAAAAACATAGATACAACAGGAGGGTACAAGGAAAAAGAGTAAAGTACTAAAATAATCCAAAAGAAGGTAACCATGATAAAAGATCCCCACGGCTTTTTGCATTAATATAGCACAAAATATTCATATATGTCATATTTAATGAAACATGGGACCCTAAATTGATGTATAACACATAAAGGACCCTTCTTACTAGTTATTATTTGTCCTAAATTTTGGGATTGTTTTTTGCAATTTACTCAAAAAACCAGATGCAATTTGGCAACCAACTAGAACAATTATCTACTAAAGAATTGGAAATGCGAATACGTATCCCATTTAACTGGTTTGGTGGTTGAGCACGTAGACTTCCATCTTATAGACCAAAGTTCAAATTTACTAACAACCATTTAAAAATGTGGATAAGCTACCTCTTGATCCATCTCCCAGTATCTTAAACATGTGATCCAATGCTTCCTGTTCTCTTCGGTTCTTTTCCAACTTTGGTACACCATCGGAGGGAGTGATGTCACCAACTATGGCTAACATTGATGCAAAGAGAGCGTTTACACAGCATGGAATAACAAATATATCTCATGGGAAAAAATAAATACATATACACATATCATATGGGACTTACGGCATAAAGAAAACTGCAAAATGAATTCTGTATGGAGATGCTAATATTATCACAGTTCGAAAGAGAGGAATACTAATTGGCAGTAATAGTCCTAATCTATCATAAACTAGAACAATAACAGTGTGAATAGAACTAAAAGTACCGATATTGACTTTAAGTAACTCATACATCGAGATGAAAATGGCAAAACAATGCCATACTGCAGCAAGATATGACAAGAAAAATGATTTTAAAATACTGTGCTAATTGGTTGAATTCAATGAATGGTTCTTCGATAAAATCACAATTGAGGGAATACACATCACGCTGATAACTGACGGCAAAAATGGCTAAAGCTGTTTCACAACGTACAGAAGTATATGAAGAAAGTAGGATTTTTATCAGTTATGCCCCTCTGAGATATTGCAATTTCAGTTGTGTCTCTTCCTTTTTGGGAATATCAGTTGTGCCCCCAACTTCTTGCCATTCTATCACTTGTGCCCTTAAGGTCAGTTGCCGTCCATTTCCAATGCAAACAGACTTAACTTTGGGACATAATGGGAATTAAATTAAAAATAAAAGTTGAAGAGATCATTTTTTCATCCTATTCTTCCTTCCCCATCCTCTTCCTCCCCTTCTCTTCCTCCTCCCCAGCCTCATGCTCCTCCACCGTTTCCTCCCCCTGCCCCCAGGTGCTCCCTCCGCCCCCGAGCTCCTCCCCCTGCCTTCATGTTGCCTCCTCTGCCTCGAGCTTCTCCTCTTCGCCCACTGTCGCCCATGAGCCTCTCCCTGCCCTCACGCCTCCTCCCCTGCCACCCTCACACCTCCCCCTGCCCCCGCCTTCAGGTCCTCCCTCCGCCCCGAGCTCCTCCCCCCGCCTCGAGCTCTCCTCTGCCCCCGTGCCTCCCCTGCCCTCACCTTCTTCCCCCGCCCCCAGGTCCTCCCTCCGCCCTGAACACCTCCC
This sequence comes from Ottelia alismoides, assembly GCA_037367405.1. Lineage (NCBI taxonomy): Eukaryota > Viridiplantae > Streptophyta > Magnoliopsida > Alismatales > Hydrocharitaceae > Ottelia > Ottelia alismoides. The sequence continues at coordinate 186,415 of JAZKJV010000569.1, forward strand.
CTCACCCCCTACCCCGAGCTTCTCCGCCCATGTTGCACATAGGTCCTCCTCCCCTGTACATTCGCCCCTCCTCCCCAGCCCGCCGCTCCCTCCAGCCCTGAGCTCCGCCCCCTCCTCTCCAGTTCGACCCACGCACCTCTTCCTCCCCCATCCTCCCCAGTCCAACCACTGCTCATCCTCCTCTACCCCTCCTCTGCCCCCTCCTCCCCAGCTTGTCCCCTCCAGCCCCTCCACCAACCACCGCCTCCTCCCAATCCCACCCCTCATGCCCAATCTGTCGAGCTTCTCCCCTTTATTGCAGTTGTCAAGAACCTAAAAAGGAAGGGGATGAAGTAGGAGGTGGTCGGTCTCGTCGTCGAGAACCCGTAGCCTCGTCGTCGACATGCTGATGTTGATGGTGAATGACGGGGGAGAAGAGGATGGAGGAGGAGGTGGTCGGAGGAGGAAGGGTTAGAGGGTGAGGAGAAGGGAGGAATGGGTTGAAACATGGACCATTCAGCATTTGTTTATTTAAGATAAATTTTTGATTAAGTGATTCATGAAAATTCATCGAAAAATGCAATAAAATTCACCATTTGATCCGCAATGAGTGATATATCCGTGAAAATGCAAAAAAATTAATGATTTTATGGATGCGTGAAGGTGTAATTAAGAGAGAAATTATGAAGAGAAAGGAAGAAGAACAACTGGAGGAGGAAGAAGATGAAGAAGTCTGGACAATTATACCCCTCTTAACTACACCATGATTTGAAAAAACCATGGTTAAGTCAACTCATTGACGGTTAAACTAACGGAGGGGCACAAGTGATAGAAAGGCAAGAAGTCGGTTAAACTAACGGAGGGGCTCAAGGCAGTAAATGTAAAATTATCTTGATGACATGCCCTTCTGTATAGCTTGATAATTTGAAATTGGCGCTACACATCTTATGACGAGACACGAGTAACTAGTGCTGCACTGTTTAAGACACCACGGTGCACTGACAATTGATTAAATCACCAGTGATCTTACAAAGAAGAAAATGATTCGATTCAAAGAAAATCCACTTTATCCTGTAATAGCCATAGGTTATCTACTCAGTGAACTTGATGCTACAATTTTAACGAATGACCAGGATAATGAATGCTTTAGATGGTTAAATTGTGCCAATAGATAAGTACAGCTGGAGGAGAATATCTTAAATAAAGAAAACAACAGTGAAAATAAATACACAAGTTTAATAGCTCTTCAACAACAACAAGAAGCCTTTTCCCACATTAAGCTTAATAGCTCTTCGAGGAGACTTCATATGATATCATAGATCTTATTAACATTTCAATGAGAAGTTCCCCCCAGCTCTCAATTTCAATTATTCTGAAAAAACAAAGCACAAATTACCATACAGCGTCCCACCTTCAGCAATATCATGAACAATCGCCATTTTGATACACCTAACACCAAAAAGAGAAGCAAGATAAAACGTCACAATGGTTTCACTTAACACCAAATATCATTGCGCTTATTAAAAAAAGTAATCCTGTATCAATTGGTAGAATCAGAGTGAAACAAAGAAAACAAACTTGTACCAACAGCCACGAGATGACATTACTAAAAGATTAATGCTCCTGGTCGATCCAGAAAAAGATAAGAAAGGAGCGCAAAAATGCACCTGTCACGGTCAATCCCAGGGATATCCTGGAAGATGAGAGCCATCACCCCCATTCTATGCATGTGGTCTGCCACGGACTCTGGTTCCTTCACCCCCATTTGCACCCATCCAGCTCGCTTTGTTGTCTATGATGGTTTACAAAACCACCCGCTTATCAGTATTAGTTGATTCTCAGATGATTTTTTTCAAAATCTAAATTACTTAACTGAACCAAAAAATTCTGGAGTTTGTAACAGCATTTACTTAAAACTGAACAGGTGATGAATGGAAAATGAAAACCATGCACTCACTTTCAACTTTACATCTCAGATTTGGTGCTATGCTTACAACTGCTAATATGCAGCCTCTCTCTTTACATTGACAAATAAGTTAACATGAAGGATAGGTCTAAAAACCAGTCGTGCCATGCGGCTCCACTACAATGTAAGGGCATCCACGTGAAATCATTCGACAAAGTGGACAGATCCGACCATCCCTCAACCACTTCTCACTTTTCCTGTCTACAGATATGGGCCAATTCTCCAACACAGTAGTTTCTTGGAATTGAAAATAACGTACGGGATTAGTTTCCAAAGAATCAACAAATGATAATATCCTATATTGGCATTTGGAATTGTATTAGAATTCTTAATTACTGTCAGTTATATTTTTTCCCAAAGAAACTGCTTTCATGTGCATTACCTTAGTACAGCTTTTGCTTCCCTACCGGCGAATAGGTTTTTGAAGCAAAGAAGAGTGGGCACACAGAATGGTGCACACCCTAAAATTATATTAATAAATAAGCATAAAGATATTACAAGGAACATTCTTCTCATATCCCCCTAGCAATAGGCAGTTGTTCCAGACGACATGACCCAATTAAGGTGCCATGTTATCTTAAGTATGGCATCAAATATCGCCAAAATTCGATTGAATTTCGGCCGAGTTTCGGTTTCGACACATCACCAACATATGACCAAAATGGTCGATATTTCGTTGTAGAGGGTCCACTGAAAAATGAAATGGTACCGAAATGACCGAAACTTCAACCGAATTTTGATCAAATTCAATTTTGGTCGGTCAATGATATGGTGGCCGAAGCCGATATTGGATGCCTTGATCTGAAGAATGTAGAGGAGATGGTGGGGAAGAGTCTCGAATAGGGCAAACTCGATAAAAGTTAATGAGAGGTGAATAGAAAATGTAGAAATAGCTTCTACTCTTTATAATTGTTTTCTTATTTCTCTCTTTTATGTAGACGTTTATGTAATTTACCCTCAAGGCCTCTCCCTATATAAGAGAGCCTAGGGTTATTCTATGAATAATAACAAAGACTCTTTTCTTCTAACATGGTATCAGAGCCGCCCTAGGTCTCTCCACCCGCCGCCCCTCCCTTCCCCACCCGCCGCCCCTCTCTCCTTCTCTCCTTCTCTCGTCGAGCCGGCTTAGGGCTCCCAGCCGCATCCTTCCAGCGGCCCCTGCCGCCCCCCCATCGCTTCCAACCGCACCTTAGCGGCCTCCGCCGCCCCTTAGCGGCCTCCGCCGCAACCTCCGAGCGGCTCCTTGCCGCCGCCAGCGGCCCCAGCCGCTCACCAGTGGGCCCCGACGCCCTCCCCATCGGCCATCTGCCGCCGCCAGTGCCTTCCCGCCGCGCTCCAGCGGCCCAAAGCCGCTCCTAGCAGTTCTCCAGCGGCCCAAAGCCGCCCCTAGCCGTTCCCAGCCGCACCAGCGACGTCACAACTGCGGCTGTAGGCCCTCCTCGGGTCTCCAATAGTCCATAGCCGGCCGTCTAAAGGCGATTCAAGGGCTGTAAGCTTCATTCGAGGCGTGCCCTAGACTCCTCTTTCTCTGATTTATGGATTTGAGTACGTAAAGGTCTACACACGTACTCAAATCTAATGCAGTTGGTGTAGACGTTCATCAACGTGTCTGGTTTCCCTTCGTCTTCTTCGAGCAGCACTATGTCAGAATCGAAAGTCGATTTGCCCTCCACCGGCGCATTCAAAGGTCCTGCGCCAATAGTGAAGATGGACGGGTCTAACTATGAGCTATGGGCTATGCAGTTCATGAGCCTCATGAAATCAAATGGTAAGAAACACATTCTTACCGAAGATGAGCCTGCGGAGAAGACAGGGATTTATGCCTCATGGGAGGCTGATGACGCTTACGCGAAAGTCTGGCTATCTGGTACGTTGACGATGGAGATAGCTAACGATGTTCTACATCAGCCTAGTGCCAAGGCGATGTGGGACATCCTTGCTGCTACATATTCGCAAGTGCGAAACGAGACAAAGATGTTGCAGCTTCAACATGATATCTTTACGATGAAGCAGGCCGGCAGACCTCTCCATTCTCTATACACATCCCTGAGAGGGATGTTTGAGAAGCTATACAGTACCATTCCTCTGACATCTACACCGGAGCAGCAGAAGACGTTTCGGAACGCCACCATGGTGGGTGTTCTACTTGCAGCTCTCAATCCTGAGTATGATGCTGCCAGGTCACAGATTCTAGCAGATGCGGTTATTCCTCCGGTGGAGGATGTCTACAGAAGGCTCAGTCGCATTCCTGTTTCCTCCAGCTCTTCTACTCCACCACCATCTGCGATGGCAGATTCGCGTGGGAGAGGTGGACCGCCTTCTGGACGTGGTCGTGGACGTGGACGTGGACCTCCAGGACGAGGTCGCTTTAGTCAGATGTGCTCGTGTTGTCACAGAACTGGACACTCAGAGGAGACATGCTATTCTAAGCATGGGTTCCCAGCATCGGCACGAGTTGCAGAGCATTCACAGTCTCCATTACCGTCTACTGCAGATCATAGGTTTGACGAGCTTGTGGCCCGTCTACGTGATATAATGCCACATTCTTCTGGTGATCCTTCTGGTAGCTCTTCTGACATTGCAGCCACAGCCTCTGCCAGTTCTTCCGCTGTAGCAAGTAGCTCAGGTAGTTCATCATTACACATACATTCTCATGATATATCTGAATGGGTTATAGACTCCGGAGCTACACATCATCTTTGTCGAGATAGGGGACGACTACAGGCCTACAGGGATATTCCACCTGGCCGCTCGGTACAGATTGCAGATGGTACCCACTCACCACTTGTTGGACAGGGGGAGGTTTTCTTATCCCCCACTATGCAGCTACAGAATGTGTTACATGCAGTGTTGCAATAGTCGGCCGACTATCCCGAATAGTCGGTCCGACTATGCGGTGCGGGGGGGTCCCCGACTGAATAGACCTCCAGTCGGTCAATAGTCGGCCCGACCGAATAGTCGCCCGACTATTCGGCCGACTGGCCCGACTATTAGGCGACTGGAGTTTGACTTTTGATATTTTTATTTTTTTTATTTTAAATTTTCAGTTTTTATGGGTTACATTTTACCACGGTATCGCAACAAATGTCATATTCTATATATCTATTATATTGATTGGTACTTTTATCTTGGATTCATATTAACTAATGATCATATATGTATAAAAATATAAGAATATATATATATTATAAATGATTTTTATATTAAAAAATACAAAACCGAATAATTCCGAATAGTCGCCCGAATACCGATTATTCTCTATTCAGTGACCCCTCCGACTGAATACCGAATACCGTCTTCTGCAACATTGGTTACATGCTCCTGCGTTCTCACTGAATTTGCTGTCTATCAGTCAAATTACAAAGGATTTGAATTGTCGTGCTATTTTTGACCCGTCTTCTCTCATTTTTCAGGACATACTGACGAGCAAGGTGATTGGCTGTGGCTCTGAGCAGAATGGTTTATATAGGCTGGTTCGGGATTCCTACGCTGGCATCTCCTCTCACTCCGCTGGACCAGTCTCTCCTTACATCTGGCATCTTCGATTTGGTCATCTTCCGATCCAGAAAATGCGTCATCTTCTGCCCCAGATCTCTCCAAGTTCGTCGTTTCGCTGTGAAACATGTCAGTTGGGCAAGCATCATAGGTCAAGCTTCCCAGGTCGTCAGAGTCGGAGCAGTAGCTCCTCGTTTGAGTTATTACATATAGATATTTGGGGTCCGAGTCGTGTTCCCGATCACCAGGGGCACAGGTTTTATCTAGTTGTCGTGGATGATTTTTCTCATGTCTCTTGGGTATTTCTTTTGAAGAATAAATCTGAAGCAGGCGATGTTATCAAAAATTTGGTTAATGAAGTGCAGAATGTGTTTTCTTCCTCAGTCAAATATGTTCGAACTGACAATGCCCTAGAATTCTGTACACGCTCTCTTTCTCTTTTTCTTTCATCGAAGGGTATCATTCACCAAACCACCTGCGCATATACATCCCAACAAAATGGTGTGGCGGAAAGAAAGCATCGTCACCTATTGGACATTACTCGTACTGTTGGGAAAAATGAATGAGATGATCTATTCCATAAGCCCTAGGCTCTCTTATATAGGAGAGTAGCCTATGGGTAAATTACATAAAGAGAATAACAGGAAAAATAAAATAACAAAGAGGTACAGTTATTCTATATGCGTCAACACTCCCCCTCAAGATGGAGCATAGATATCAATCATGCTCAGCTTGGACGCACACTTCTGGAATGGGCCTCTAAGTAATGCCTTGGTGAAAATATCAGCAGTCTGATTCTCTGATGTGACGTGAGATGTAGCAATGAACCCCTTCTGAATCATGTCACGTATGTAGTGACAGTCGACCTCGATGTGCTTGGTCCTCTCATGAAAGGCTGGGTTATTTGCAATGAACAAGGCGGCCTGATTGTCACATTCCAACATCATAGGAAGAGGTATATCAAGACATAGATCTGCAAGTAAGGATTTCACCCACATCATTTCTGTGCTAGCCTGGGCCATAGCCCTATATTCGGATTCAGCACTGGATCTAGCTACCACTGTCTGTTTCTTGCTCTTCCACGAAACTAGAGCATCTCCAACATAGACTGCAAATCCTGATGTGGACTTCCTGTCCTTGGGGCATCCTGCATAGTCTGCATCCGCACATGCCGTGATAGAGATCTCCTTTCCTTTCTTAAATAGCAAGCATGCACCTGGAGATGATTTTAAATATCTCAGAATCATGTGTATTGCATCCATATGGGCCTGACGTGGTTGCTCCATGAACTGGCTCACACGACTCACTGCAAATGATATATCAGGTCTAGTGATCGTGACATACAGTAGTTTGCCTACCAGTTCTCTGTACCTTTTCGTATCCACCTCTTCTGTGTCATCATCATACAGCTTCATGCTAGGATCCATTGGTGTCGTAGCAGGTCGACACCCTAGCATACCTGTCTCACTCAATAGATCTGTAACATACTTCCTCTGTGACATGACTAATCCATATGGATTTCTAGCAAACTCCAGCCCCAGAAAATATCTAAGGACTCCCAAGTCCTTGGTGACAAACTCGGTCCCCAGCCTTTCCTTTGCCTGCTTAATGCCCTGGTCATCATCACCTGTAATCAAGATATCATCAACATAAACCATGATTACAATGATACCTCTAGCCGTCTTCTGTACAAACAAGGAATGATCAGCATTGGAGCGCTTATATCCTTGTTTCTCAAAGAGGTCTGAAAGCTTCTGAAACCATGCTCTGGGGCTCTGCTTAAGGCCATAAATGGCCTTATGTAATCTGCAAACCTTGGAACACTCCCCCTCAACAGCAAAACCAGGTGGTTGTTGCATATAGACTTCCTCCTGCAAGTCGCCATACAGAAATGCATTCTTCACGTCCAGTTGATAAAGTGGCCAGTCTCTAGCAACTGCAACTGATAACAGGATCCGTAGAGTGGAATGACGCGCCACAGGGGAGAATGTGTCAAGGTAATCTACCCCATATGTCTGTGTGAAGCCCCGTGCAACCAGGCGTGCCTTGTACCTGTCAATGGAACCATCTGCATTGTGCTTAACTGTAAACACCCATTTGCAACTCACCGGGCTGACATCTGGAGGTATAGGAACCAAACTCCAGGTTCCTCTAGACTGAAGTGCCGCCATCTCTTCTTCCATTGCTAGCCTCCATCTAGCATCCTGCAAAGCATCATGATGATTCCGTGGAATGTCTGTAGCTGAAAGTGCCAATGCAAACGTCCTGAAGTCTCCAGATAGCCTCTCAAAAGACACAGCTGCTGATAATGGATATTTGGCACAGCTTCTCTTCAGCTTGCGTAGAGCAATTGGAACATCCAGATCATCTGTGTTATCACTATGCTCCTGTAATGCATCCTGCTGAGAAATGTCGTCAGATCCATCAACATTAATATTTTCATTACATACCATAGGCGAGCTAGTTGACGGGTCAGGACCATGAGCTGGAGGAGGCCTGCGGGTGTAATGGAATGGTAGCGGGGATACTAGCGATGGCGGTGGTGGTGGCGGTGGCGGTGGTGGTGACGGTGGTGTTGTTTGTGGCAATGGTGGTGGTGGTGCCATGAATACGGCATCAGGAGATATAGGTGGTAGCTGCATGTTTCCAGATTCTGAAAAGTACATAATAGATTCAAAAAATGTAACATCTGCACTGATCATATACCGCCGATGCACAGGATCAAAACACTTGTACCCCTTTTGAGTTCTGGAGTACCCCACAAAGACGCACTTGACAGCCCTAGGAGAGAGCTTGTCAGTACCAGGCGACAACTGATGGACAAATGCGACTGACCCAAACACACGAGGGGTAAGAATGAACAAATCCTTGTCAGGGTAAATGAGTGAAAAAGGAATCTGTTCATTCAAGACAGACGAAGGCATACGGTTGATTAGGTAACATGCAGTAAGGACTGCATCACCCCAGTAGGAGTATGGAACATGACTCTGAATAAGAAGTGACCTTGTGACATCAAGAAGGTGACGGTGTTTTCTTTCAGCAACCCCATTCTGTTGAGACGTATGAGCACAAGATGTTTGGTGAATAATTCCTTTTGAGGAGTAGTAATTGGCTAGAATGTTGGTGCACAACTCTAAGGCATTATCACTTCTCACAATCTTGACAGATGTGGAAAAAACATTTTGAATTTCATTAAGAAAGTGGATAATAATATTTCCTGCTTCAGATTTATTTTTCATTAGAAAGACCCATGACGCTCTAGAGAAATCATCCACAAATACAATATAAAACCTGTGTCCCTGATGATCGGGAACACGACTCGGACCCCAGACATCGACATGAAACAACTCAAACTTGGAGCTACTACTCCGACTTTGACTACTGGGAAAAGACGACCTATGATGCTTTCCCAACTGACATGCCTCACACTGGATAGGTGTGTGAGAGAGACCATAGGGTAGAAATAGACGCAACTTCTGAAGCGGTAAATGACCAAAACGCAGATGCCACAGGAGAGGAGATACTTGTCCAGCAGGAGAAGATGTGGTTCCGGCAAATGGGGTCTGGTTCAGACGGTAAAGGCCTCCTTGCTCATAGCCATGACCAATCACGTTGCCCGTACGGATGTCCTGAAAAATCAAAGAAGATGGATCAAAAATAGCTCGACAATGGAGATCCTTCGTAATCTGACTAATTGACAACAGATTCATAGAAAAATGCGGTGCATGTAGGACATTCTTGAGCTGCATAGAAGATGTCAATCTAATCTCCCTCTGACCCGTGATAGGGGAGTGCGTGCCATTGGCAATCACTACTGTCCGTCCTGGAGGAATCTGAGTGTATCCTGTAAGTAGACTCTGGTCGCCACATAGATGATGTGTAGCGCCCGAGTCCATGATCCATGGCAATGTATCAGATCTACTACTGTGGAGTGCAAGTGTACTACCTGAAGTACTAGTAGAGGCAGAGGCAGAAGCAGCAGCATCAGTATGACTCTCTGTAGTCGGTGCTGGACCAGATGGTGGGATAATGCCCCTAAGGCGGGCAACTAGATCATCAAATCGTTGATCCAATGTAGCAGCAGATGGGGGCTCTATCTGCTCAGCGGCTCGTGCAGATGCAGGGAATCCATGCTTCGAGTAGCATGTGTCTTCATTATGTCCGACTTGGTGACAATATGAGCATGTTGGCCTAGTGCGGCCACCCCTTCCACGAGGAGTACGTCCACGGCCCTGGTGATGAAAACCGCGGCCTCTGTTGGCCGCCATAGCTGAGGAATTCTGACTCGCAGCTGCTGAAGGCACTGTGATCCTACTCAATATGTGAAAAGCTTCCTCCATGGGAGGAATAGTCGGGTCCGCCAAAATCTGAGAACGTGCTGCCTCATACTCTGGATCAAGTGCAGCGAGAAACACACCCACCATCGTCGCATTCCTGTATGTCTTCTGTTGTTCTGGCGTGGCGGTAAGAGGCATGAAGCTATAGAGCTTCTCGAACATCCCTCTCAGTGATGTATAGAGAGAATGTAAAGGACGGTCGTTCTGCTTTATTGTGAATATATCATGTTGTAGTTGCAGGATCTTCGTCTCGTTCTTCGCCTGAGAATATGTCGCTGCCAGGATATCCCACATGTCTTTGGCTGTGGGTTGATGTAGAATGTCATTGGCAATTTCAATAGCCAATGTGCCGGATAGCCACACCTTGGCATATGCATCATCGGCCTCCCATGAGGCATGGACTCCAGTCTTCTCTGCAGGCTCGGGCTCGGTAAGAATGTGCTTCTTACCTGTAGACTTCATCATACTCATGAACTGCATTGCCCACAGTTCATAGTTCGTACCATCCATCTTGACAATGGGCGCTGGACCACGAAACGCGCCAATAGACGGGATATCTGCCTTGCTTTCTGACATACTGGAGACGGAAGACTGGAGCGAATGACAAGAGATAATCTTTGTCTACAATGACATAGACGGGATTAGCTGCATGTGTAGACCTCAAGCAACTATCCCCATGAATTTGTGCGTGCTACAATCCGCACACGCACAGGAATGACAACGATGCACACAGTATGCGCACGCGGTATGTAGCCTTCACGCGCAGGTGCACTGGAGATGGAGCCCCTCACGCGCAGGCGCACTGGAGATGGTGCGCTTGGAGATGATGCGCGCTCGTGGCGTAGGCGCAGATGCGCTACCTCGTGCGCAGGTGCGCCTGTGCGCAGTTGCGCAGATGCGCAGATGCGCAGGCGATTGACACGCCGATCGATGTGCTGGAGAAGATGTGCGAAGATCGCAGGCGCGCCGGAGAAGATGTGCTGGAGAAGATCGACGCGCGAGGGAGGAGAGGCGGCGGTGTTGGAGGCCCGCCGATCGAGGGAGAGAGAGATAGGGCCGGCGGGTGGGTAGGGTTAGGGTTTCGAGAACTCCGGTCTAGGACCGTCGCTCTGATACCATGTTGGGAAAAATGAATGAGATGATCTATTCCATAAGCCCTAGGCTCTCTTATATAGGAGAGTAGCCTATGGGTAAATTACATAAAGAGAATAACAGGAAAAATAAAATAACAAAGAGGTACAGTTATTCTATATGCGTCAACACGTACACTGTTGATTCAAAGTTGTGCTCCTATTTCCTACTGGGGGGATGCTGTCCTTACTGCATGCTATCTAGTCAACAGGATGCCGTCCTCCGTCCTTGGAGAGAAGATACCTATCTCTCTTATTTTTCCAGACAAGGAGCTTTTCTCTCTGCCGCCACGTGTCTTTGGCGTTGTAGCCTTTGTCCATCGTCTTTCTCCTGGACTTGACAAACTCTCTCCCAGAGCTGTCAAGTGCGTCTTTGTTGGTTACTCCAGAACCCAGAAGGGATACCGGTGTTATGATCCTACAACCAACAGGTACTTTGTCAGTGCGGATGTCACCTTCTTCGAGTCAGTCATGTATTTCTCGCCAGCTGGGGACAGAATGGTACCATCCACCACCACTGATGATATTTTTGTTCCACCACCACCTCCTGTGTCAGCTCCTTTGCCAACACCACCACCACCGCCACCACCACCACCTCCACCTATTCCACAGCAAACCATATCACCGTTTCCTAACCATTATACGCGTCGGTCAGGTCCTGCTCTGACGACGGTACAACCAATTACTACGCCTCAGGTATGTTCAGATGAGGTTACTACTGACGGGTCAGGTCCTGTACATATGCAGGATGACTCATTACAGGTAGACCCAGATGATGATCTTGATGTTCCGATTGCTATTCGGAAACAGAGAAGGCAGTATGCTTCTTATCCATTTGCCTCGCAGGTGTCCTTCCACCGACTCACAGGTGATTTTCAGAAGTTTGCCACAGCTTTGTCTTCCGTGGACATACCACGGACATACCAGGAAGCCTTGAAGAGTGAGTGCTGGAGATTAGCTATGGAAGAAGAAATGGGGGCCTTGCAGTCCCGTGGCACATGGTCTTTGGTCCCTGCACCTCCTGATGCATCCATTGTGAGCTGTAAATGGGTCTTCACCGTCAAATATCATGCAGATGGCACGTTGGATAGGTACAAAGCACGCTTGGTCGCCCGTGGATTTACACAAACATATGGCGTTGACTACATGGATACTTTCTCTCCAGTGGCGCGACACACGACTCTCCGTATTCTCCTGTCTGTTGCAGTGGCTCGTGATTGGACCATTTCACAGCTTGATGTCAAGAATGCTTTTCTGTACGGGGATTTACAAGAGGAAGTCTACATGCAGCAGCCACCCGGGTTTACTGCTGAGGGGGAGAAGCATATGGTCTGTAGACTTCACAAGGCCATATATGGCCTCAAACAGAGTCCACGAGCATGGTTCCAGAAGCTGTCCAATCTAATTGAGCACCAGGGATTCAAGAGGTCCAATGCTGATCACTCATTGTTTATCCAGAAGTCCTCGGCAGGTACGGTTGTCATAATGGTCTATGTGGATGATATTCTTGTTACAGGAGATGATGTTCAGGGCATAGCAAGGGCGAAGGCATTCCTAGGTCGTCAGTTTGTTACAAAGGACCTTGGAACCCTAAGATACTTTCTGGGGTTGGAATTTGCAAGGAATGCACATGGTTTGGTGATGACACAACGGAAGTACATTACAGACTTTCTGGTTGAGACTGGTATGGATGGGTGCAAACCATCAAGCATCCCCATGGACCCCAGCATGAAGTTATATGATAATGATACTGATGAAGTGGATAAGAGGAGATACAGAGAGATGGTGGGAAAACTCCTCTACATCACTATAACTCGTCCAGACATTGCATTTGCAGTTAGCCGGGTGAGTCAGTTTATGGAGCAGCCAAGACAGGTTCACATGGATGCTATACATATGATATTGAGGTATCTGAAGTCTTCTCCAGGCTTAGGGCTACTATTCAGAAAGGGCGCAGACTTATCCATCTCAGCGTGTGCAGACGCAGATTATGCGGGATGTCCCAAGGATAGAAAATCAACCTCAGGGTTTGCAGTTTTTGTTGGAGGCTCTCTGGTGTCTTGGAAAAGCAAGAAACAAACGGTGGTGGCAAGATCCAGTGCGGAATCCGAGTACAGGGCAATGGCCCAAGCCAGCACGGAAATGATGTGGGTCCGCTCTGTATTAGAAGATTTACATATAGCCGTACCTCTACCTATGAAGCTTCAGTGTGACAATCAGGCAGCATTGTTCATAGCCAACAATCCAGCTTTTCATGAGAGGACCAAGCATATTGAAGTTGACTGCCATTACACCAGGGACCTGATCCAGAGAGGATTGATATCCACGGCCCATGTTAGCTCAGGAGATCAAATTGCTGATGTGTTCACCAAGCCATTGCTCAAAGGACCTTTTCAGAGATGTTCATCCAAGCTGAGCATGATCGACATCTATGCTCCACCTTGAGGGGGAGTGTAGAAATAGCTTCTACTCTTTATAATTGTTTTCTTATTTCTCTCTTTTATGTAGACGTTTATGTAATTTACCCTCAAGGCCTCTCCCTATATAAGAGAGCCTAGGGTTATTCTATGAATAATAACAAAGACTCTTTTCTTCTAACAGAAAACAACAAAGTGCTAGAGAGTGAGCATGATTGATGGCCACCAAGGGTAAAGCGGAGAGAGGCAAAGGTGGTGGGTGGACCGAGGTTGTAGTAGGAGTAGGTTATGTTCACATTGTTCAAGGACAAAGTTGGAGGTTTCCTCCGGTGATGATGGGATCAATTGTGGGCACAGGTGGTGTCATGGAGGTTGCGACGCGGTGTATCGGGAAATATCAACATTTGAGTTTAAGAGGTGTTAGAAAATAGGAATGCGAAAGCGTATCAGAAATGATGATAAAACATGGAAGAACTCAGTGGTTTTTATGTGGAATCCTACTCCCTAAGGAGCGAGATGAAACCACGGGAGAACGCCTCAGAGGGTTGATAGCCTATTTATTTTCTCATCTGAATACAAGGGGTGTGGGGGTCTATATATAGCCCCCACTGAGTCTCCACATCTCCAAACTGGTAGATGTGGGTTTAAACTCTAGATTGATAAATGGATCCTGGAGAGATCCATTTACCCATCTCTCATATAAGAGATGCATAACCAAATATTCCAACACTCACCCTTAAGCTGGAGCATGCAATGCTCAGCTTGAACAAATAGAAAGAAAGCTCAACTCACGCTACAAGTCACTACAGACAATATCAACTCAATGCGCACAACTATCGGTTGTTGTCGAGGACATTGCTTCTCATGTCGTGCAGGTGAGGAGGACGAACGGACTGGAGTGTGAGTCAACTGAATCTCCTCGTCGGAGAGCATGTGCCCTGTACTGCGCCAGTCAGAGTCACTGCAACTGAAATGAGTCTCCTCGTCGGAGTACTCTGGCCCGCCACAATAATGTGGACAACAGCTCCAATGTTCAGGAAGGCGGTATGCGGTATTCAGTCGGAGGGGTCACTGCGTAGAGAGTATGCGGTATGTGGGAGAGTATAAGGGGAGTATGCGGTTTTATGCGGTTTGGTATTTTTTATTATTAAAAATATAAATATATTTTTAATATCACGTTAATATCATCTAAATATTATATCTCTTGAATATAATAATAAAGAATTGAAGGTACAAGGAACAAAACTATTGGGATGAAAAGTAATATAAAGTCAAATGAGCAAAAAGATCAATTAGAGCAATAGGTCGGGTGTATGAGTTTAGGTTTAGGTTTTACAGAATGTTTATTTGAAAATCGGTCGCATACTCGGCCGCATATACCGCATACTCGGCCGAGTATGCGGTCTGACCCGCCTAGATGCCGATCTGGTCATACTCGGAGTGCCAAGGCTTCCGAGTATGAGTACGCGGCCGAGTATACGGTATACTCGGCCA
>JAZKJV010000569.1:201332-391374 GCA_037367405.1 Ottelia alismoides
TTTTTGAGCTCTATATGAAAGTCATCTTTTTAGATCTTTAGTTGGATCACAATTATACATAAATTTAGTTCAGTTGTAGTCAATTTTGTATATATATTTATTTATTTATAAATACATAATTAGGAAACCGTGTAGAACCACATATACCTCGCATATGCCCCCGCATACCGCTTAGTCACTATTCAGTGACTTGTCAGAATGCATACGCATACTGCTTTCCTGAACCTTGCCCTCATCACACGTCAATAGGTAGGTATTGTATGATCGGGTGCCTTTAGCCATCCACCATCCACGAAGCCTCACATCAACCATCAGATCTACATCGTGGTTAGTTACCAACTTACCATGAAGCAACTTTTCATTATTACTTTATGTGAACAATACACCATGCACCACCTATGCTCCATAGTCGAACGCCCCAATATACGGGCACCATTTTAATACAATCAGCCGGTGTTTTCTCATGACTTTTTAGTTGTAGAAGATAAAGTCATTTCTTTTTAGTCCATGTTTACAATCTTTTTAATTACATTAATTTTCTTTTGAGTGCGAAAGTTTGATTTTAGCTTAAGCTTAAGTATAATAAGTTAATAACATTAATTTTCTGAATATTGAAGTTTGATTTTGGTTCGAGCACTAATTTGATCCATTGGAACTTCAACAAATTAGTGTAACCAACAAATGAGAAGCTTGAGGTTTGGAGACATGCACTGGAGACTAAAGGTTTTCGTATAAATAGGGCTAAGACGGAATATATGGAATACACCTTTGATGGAAGCAATGGTAAAGGAATCGAGGTGAAGATTGGTGACGATAACATTCAGAAGAGAGATTCTTTTAGATATCTGGGATCTATTTTGCAACATGATGGGGAAATTAATGGAGATGTTACTAATAGAATAAATGCAGGCTGTCTAAAGTGGAGAGGAGCCTCCGCTGTTCTCTGTGATAAGAAAATTCCTTTAAAAATTAAAGGAAAGTTTTACAAAGCAGCCGTGAGACCTGCTATGCTTTATGGATCTGAATGTTGGCCTGTGAACGATAGACATGTGCAGATAATGGCTGTAGCAGAAATGAAAATGCTAAGATGGATGTGTGGACATACACGTAAAGATCGGATTCGAAATGATGCAATCAGAAAGAAAGTTGGTGTAGCGTCGATCGAGGATAAGATGTGAGAAAACCGCTTAAGATGGTTTGGTCATTTGCAAAGAAGGCCAGTTGATGCACCGGTTAGGAGATGCGAGTGTTGGGATGTTGAGTCGGCTAAGAGAGGGCGAGGACGGCCCAAGAAGTGTTGGAAAGAGACTATACGAAGGGATCTTAATTTTTTGGATATAAGCCCGAGATTGACCCAAGATAGATCTGAATGGAGGCGAAGAATCCATGTAGCTGATCCTACTTAATTGTGGGAAATGCTTTGTTGTTGTTGTTGTGTTGTTGTTGTGTTCTTTTCTCAAGCAGTTTAGTCCTGAATTGTAACTTGCATTGGCAAAAATTCCACAAAAATCTAGTCGTAGTAGAAATTCGCCTAAGTCATGTTTCCCAAGATCACATCCCTATAGTTCAACTTGAAATTCACAAAAAGCTGCATTTTCGCATGAATTTTGGCTTTTTAGATTTATCGTCTTCCACATGTGTGGTTATCGACTGAAGGGTGTGTTGAGCTAACTTATGTGAGGCATTAAACATGGGTTTCTGCCAGCATCTATGTTGTTTGTCCTAGTTGCGGCCAGTATGACCAAAAGTGTGGCATGTGCTTGCAAGAGGGTGCTATTCTCGGCTACTTAATCAAGGATCCTAGATAGATTCAATGACAATTATATGGTGTGCAAAGGGCATGATTTCATATATGAAGCGTTTCGTGGCATGTGCTTGCAAGAGGGTGTTATTCTTGGCTACTTAACCGAGGATCCCGGATAGCTTTAGTAACAACTCGATGGTATGCAAAGGATGTGATTTTGTACATGAGGGTCTGGTTCAGCATGCATCGAGTGAGGATGCTGATGTAGATTTTTGGATAAATACAAGTTTTAGGATTAATCATCAAAAATCTTCATTCATGGTGCTTGAAATGGATAGCATGAAAGGGGGAATTACATGAGGTGACAGTCATTTAGCACGTGCGATTACCGTTGACTTACCTAGGTCTACTAATGAGCTCTTACTCTAGATAGTTTGATTAATGCATGGTGTGTGGTTGGAAATAGGCTCCAAGGCTAGGGAACTAAGCTACGGTCTAGCGATGGATATTTGATGTTACCGGGATAGATCCTATCTTTCTTTCCTTTAATACATATGTTCATTTCCAAGTTATCAAAGAAGGTAAAGAAGCAACAACTATGAGATACAAAGGAGAATTCTCTCTCGAAAGAGGGGCTCGATAGGAAGGACTAGGAACATGTTTGGTGAAGGGGGAAGATGTTTGTTAACCAAAGAGGTGGAGTGGCCTATGCCTTAGGAGTTTCAGATCATTTAGTGAGGTCCCTTTGACCAAGTTTGTGTTAATGCTAATGGGTTAAGATGAATAAATGTAGGATCGTAAAGGCTTTCCGTGAAAAGCGCTTGTCCTTCAAGGCGAGGATGCAACTGTCAAGGAGGACTTCGATATTGTGGAAGGGTTTGATGCACATGATATCTAGGGTGGCATTATTGTTGCAAAGACAACAGGATAATGGATGTAATTCAAGTTCCACTTGATTGGTTGGTCGGGGAAGGGTGTTGGTAAAGGTGTTTCCCAGGCTATTTTGTGATACAGAGGACAACCAAACAATGGTTTCTCATCGTTGGAGAAAGCTATGGCTGTCTATGCATTTGAAGACTGTAAAGGATTCAAATGCGAGTTTATCTCCCATTTGGCTATCTCCGCGGTTTGGATTCACTTCTGTGATGGAAAGGTTGACTTGCTTTAATCTTGTAATACATTGATTTGCTAATGAGTTTTGGATAACTACTCAGAAGCTCGAGTAACGATTTTTATTATCGTTATTGTATCCTTTAACCGATACAAATTTATTTCTTCAATGGACTCACTCTTCGATATCAGCACAGACGAAAGTTAACCAGAGTTTACAGACGGTAATTTTGTAAGACTTACTATTGTCATTGAACACTATATATAACTATACATCTCCCAGAAATAGGAAGCACATCGTGAGGCATCTCCAGACGACAAAACCCTAAAAATAAATCCATTACAATTAGAGAGCCGTAGCACAGAAGAAATGAAACCAAACTGAAAAATGCGTCATCCCGTTAGATATTTCGATCCAAAAAGATGATATATCTGTCAATGATCAGAAAAATGTGATTGGAGTGGAGAGGTGAGCTAAGAGGTGGACGTTAACCTTGAGGCGATGGCACAATGTGAGGAAATCGATGGCGGCGGAGGAGGAGGAATCCATCCTGACTGAGGCGGCACGGTGGCGGAGAGAAGAGGAGAGGAGAAAGGAGGGCCTCGGAGCGAGAGCTGCGAACGGCCCTCTCATCTCATCTGTTTGCTGCTCTTATTTGGTCTGGCGTTGTTGCCAGTTCTCCGCCCGGTTCCCGGTATCGCGGACATTGGTTTTTTGCAATACGACCCTCGTATTCTTTTCGTATTCGAAGACGGATCCCAATTTCTTTGATGCAACTAATTCTCCAGAGTAAGAATGCGACCAGGGATTATGCCGCAAGGTGATGCGACCATCCATATCATTCACATCACATGCCAACCCTGGTCGATCTTCCTTTGGCCCATGAACACTTTTTTTGTCTTTATTTTACATGATAGTAAAATGGTTCTCCCACCTAAGATGTCACTCCAAAATCTGTTCATTTGAATCTTTTTCTATATTTATGCGTAAGGTTGTTTATCTGAATCTGACACAAGAAACCTGCTTCTATTTTTGTAGATGATTCAGATTCAAGTTTATATGTCCATGGTGTGCCGACGATTGACGAAATTAATATTGAGAAGTTCTTCAATGATTGGCTCGATGATAAATTAGAGGTATCTTCTCGAGGGATTGGAGGGGAAGACAACAATAGTAATCCAATTTTGGAGGGGATGGAGCTGCCGATAAGAACTCGCTAATAGTATTAGTAAATGGTTTCTAATCAATTTCTTGTTACTCTCATAACAAGAGTGGAGCGCGACACAGTGCTATATCTTGCGGAGAGTGCGTGGGGGTGACGACAGGCTGCGGAGGTGGCTGGTGGGGGAGGAGGCGGCAGCAGTGGTGATGGCATCGAGGACTGCGATGTCGTCGGGGTAAAGATGGAGGGTGCCCTCAATGGACTTATCGGTCGGAGTCACGGTGGTCAATCATGCATCGGACTTGCTTCCGTGGCAGCCACGGTCGACGGCGAAGATGTCCTTTGAAGAGCTCATGCATATATGCCATGCAGCCATTGTAGCAGAGAGGATCGTCTGCTGTAGGGGTGTTTCTGCGGTAATCGTTTGAGCTGCTCTATCTTGATCGAGTAGTTCGCATGATTTTGCACGGTATGAGCCTACAAAAAATGCTAAATCGTGCGAACCGCTCGATCAAGACCGAGCAGCTCAAGTGATTATTGTAGACTCTGTTGCGGTTACTGCTACAACAGACGATCCGTGTCTCCATTATAGCAGAGGTATCGGGAGAGGCTAATGACGCAAGTCTCACCGCGACAAAGTGGGCTCTTGGATCGATCGGTCGGGGCGAGGAGGATGGTCAAGACTGGGGACCTCGCTTAGAGAGGACCGTAACCAGGGGCGGAGCCAAGATTTGTTCATAGGTAGGAATTGTGAAAAAATCAAAACACGAGTATTGATGTATGGATAATTCAAAGTGTTACTATTGAATTCTTATATAAAAATGATGAATAAATGTCTAAAGAAAATATACATAATGTATTGAAACTTTGCTCATCGATTTGTTATTACATAGAAATAATCAATAATATCTTATGTGTTGATTTTCCCGCCTACCTCCTTCTCAACGTAAATAATCATACAACTGCTAATAAATCCATCCTCCATCCTAATCATACAATATTATCTTATTCTAAACATGATCGATATTTATGAAACTAAGAAGCCTCAATTGACGATAATGATTTTCATGATCAGATGTTGTATTATTTGAAGAAAAATGCTGATACAATCCATTTTAATATATACATGTCGAATCATATCACGTTCATTTACTGCATACTCCCATTTTTAACATCGCAATCCCTGACCACGAGCAATAGAAAATCTGTCAATAGTTTTATTTTTGTCATCTTATAGAAACTATATCATTATTCCAAATAGTTAGACAATATGTAGAAGATTCACACAATATCATATCTATATTTGTGTAAACGATAAAAAAATATAATCCTATATGTATCTGTATCCACAAAAAAGTCGGTTTTTGTCAACCATATTCATATAGGTAAAATAATAATCATACATGCAAATAGAGTATAATGAAACATTCAACGTAAAGTTAATCATCTATCCAGCCAACTCATCTAAACAATCATCAAAAATAAAGTTAATCATTCAAATTCCACTAAAATTTAAATAATCATATAGAAAATATGAAATTTTAATTTATTCTTAAGAAGATGAATAACTCGACACATTAAAGACCACACCCTTGCTATTTGTGTGAATTGAGCAGTACGATACCATGAAATTTGCAAAAGTTGACCTTGAAAGACTCGTCAATCTGGATCACATGTTAATTAAAAGAAATCTGATTTTGGAAGTTGTGGGAAGAACGGTCGAGGTGAGATTTCATTGTATTCGCGAGGAGAGTAAGCAAGAAGATATGGATGAACTCTAGACATGAGATAATGAGATTGTGGGAAAAGAGGGATAAAAGGGAATTGGTCGGAAGGTAAGGGTTATTTTGTTGGAAAGCACATTTAAAGAAAAAAGAATTGCAATGAATGGCCTTAACCATGGGGAATATATTAAAAAAATAAATTTGGAGAAAATTGATCATAACATTGAAGAGCCGCGTACTACATTTGTTAATTCGATCAAATTAATGGTCAAGTTAATGTCGTGTCATTCGTTGTAGTCAGGTAAATACGGACTAATCAAAAACCACTTTTAATTAATGTCGAGTTAATCGCAAGCGGCAAATTTATTTTATTTGGGCAAGCCCAAGGTCGAACTCAGGGAGGCAGCTGTCTCCTTAGGTAAGTTTTAAGTGAAGTTCAGATGTTGGATTTTCAGAAGATGTTTTTGGTATTTTTCAACAATTTTTATGCAATTAAGAAAAGACACATGCAACTTTCAAGCCAGTTTACAAGTTAATTCAGAAAAGTACTCAAACTAAGTCCAAAAATTATGAATCTTGGCCAGAATGTGTCAATGAAATTAAGCTACACTAATTTTTTTGAATTTTTCTGACACTTTATGAATTTACTGCGAATTAAAAATGAATGCAAGGTGATTTTTACCAAATTAATTTTAATAAATACCAAATCACATTATTTCTATATGCAAAAATTATCTTAGATAGATCTAAGTGTGATCAATCCAGGAAAATTGATAAAACTAAAATTCTATGTGAATTGGACCTATTAAAAATAAATTAAGGAAATCACAATTTAATTTATTTAGGCCTCGAGATGCGTGCAAATGAAATTATTTTTAGAAACAATGTAAACTAAATTATCCTATGTCTAATGTGAATTTTTGGTGATTTTTGGAATAACAGAGAATTTAATACAAATTAAAAGGCATCAAATGGGAAAATATGAAAAATTTCACCAATTTAATAATAATAAAATCCACGGATGTCATAAAAATTAGACAAGCATCAATAGGAAAGAGGACAAGTTAAGCTACACAATGCAATTTTTAGAACTTAAAAATGATGCCAAATGGGTACCTAAATATGTGTGCAAAGACTTTGGGACCAATTTGCAATTACAGAAAATAAATTACTCAAAATTAAACATGCTGACAGGGACTCATATGCAATTACCTAGAATACTGGGGACATGTATGCAAAATGCCCACTGAACACATGCGCCTCACGTAGTGCTCCTAGCAGAGACTAATATGCAATTTGAAAAATGTCCAAGGGCCACAGTGTAAAATGCCCAGATCGCACGTGAGAAACACGTGGGGTCCCAGGCTCGGGAGACGTCGGAGGCACGGAGGTTGGCTCGGGGGCGCTACAGGCTCGGACGTGGCTCGGGCTAGCTTCGGGGCTCCAAGCCTAATGGTCGGGGAGGAGGCTCGGAGGAGGCTACGTGGCGCTCGCTGGACCATTAGATGGATGAGATCTAACGGCTGTTGATGGCTGGTGCGTGGCGCGATACGGCCCGTTGGATCAAGATGATCCAATGGTATCTGGAACTCGCTGGAGATAATGGCGTGGACGTTCAAGGGTTGTTAGATCAAGAAGGATCCAACGGCATCTGGAGCTCGGGGAAGCAGTGACGTGGCGTGATGCGGAGCGTGGGATCCTCTTGATCCGACGGTGGCGGGTTGATGGCGACGTGGCTCGCTCCAAACCGTCCGATCAAGGGGATCGGACGGCTACTGTGCTTCGTACTCAAATGGTCCGCCGCCTCCTGCGGCGGAGGTAGCTGTGCTCCGGAGAAGCCCTCCTGGCTCCGCCTCCTCTTCTCGGAGTCGATGAAGATCGCCGACGGCTCCCAAGCAGCTGGTGACGATCGGAGAAACGTCGGGGAGTCACTAGAGTGTCTGGATGGGACTGAGGAGGTTCGTAGGCCGGAGGCGATGAATGTCGAGGGAGCTCTGACGAGGCTTCCGGCCAATGAAAGAGTTAGTTCATGCAGGGGTTAGCTCAATAGCCGAGGCGTGCAAAGTGGTTGTGGGGTGAAGGCGAGTGCGGAGGGTGGCCTGGAGTGTAATGAAGGTGTCCAGTGGTGATCCTTCGCCAAGGTGGCGGAGCTTTGGTCGGAGTGAGGTGCGGTCGTCACTTGAAGGAAATGGAATAGCACGCGAGGGTCAGAGCTCCATGGCGGATCTCGGTGGATGATCAGATGGATGTGAGATCGATCGTGGGAGGCGAATAAATTAGAAGAAAAGCGAAGAAAAAGAAGAAGAAGATCGGAAGGGAGATGGAGGGTGCTACCTGGGAATGGAGGCTTGAGGTAGAGTCTCTGGTCGTCGCTCGAAGGCCGGTAGGTGTCCTGAGCTCGTGCAGCTCACGGGAGGGGCTGCGGCACGACGGGGTTGGCCGTGGATCTCGTCGGAGAAATACAGTCATCATCGCTCAACGTCTCTTCGAATTGATGTCACCAAAAGGAAGGTAGGAGCTAGGGGTTTCTCTCTGTAATGGCGGATGGGGTCGACGGTCGACGGAGATGGAGTATTTATAGGTTGGAGGTGACGGTGACAGGTGATGGATGGCGAAGTTGGTGGAGGTCGTGGGGCGACGTGGGTGGAGTTCATGGCGATTAAGGAGGTCGCGAGGATGAGGGTAGAGTGGGCTACGAAATGGAGGTGGTGGAGGGCGGAGAGGATGGCCGGAGTGGTGTCGAAAATAGAAAGGGGGTGGCTCGCACGCAAGGTGGGCGACATGGGTGCGGGAGCTGCGGAAGGTAGAAGATGACGTCTCGACCGTTGGATCTCGCGATCCAACGGCGGAGACTTAGGCGTTACGGGGCGGCTAGGATTTGATCAGAGAGGCGAGATCAAGGGTGCAGGGCGCACTACGTGGCGGGAGGAGGGTTTAGATGGAGATGGAGGGCTGTGATGAGATCTGGGCTTTGATCGAAGGGTCCAGATGTCGCACGAGATGAGTGGCCAGGATTGAGGGCTTCTGCGAAGATCGGAGGGTTCTTAGCGCAACATGTGTCGAGCTGAGGGCGAGGCGCGAAGGGACGAGCCTAATTTGATCTGGGTTTGATCGGGTGGCTGAGGAGAGATGCGAAAATGGAGGGCCCTGATCAGGAGAGAGGGGAAGAGATCGGACGACGGGGGATGGAAGGCGCGTGACGCGCAATGGAGCAGGCCGTGTGGCGCAATCAGAGGGCGCCACGTGGCCTGCTCTGAATGGCTGAAAGAGAATGGTGAATTAGAGAGAGAAGGAAGCCGAATTTGGAAAAACATGAAAGTTGTAGATCTCGATGAGATCTACAAGTTTCATGTTGACCAAAAATGGAGATGAGGTCAAATATGATACAAAAATACAAGGGTACAAATATACATACATATTGTACAAAAAGGGACCCAAAAACCTAAGTTTTGTATACGAGCTCCGGTTTAAATGAAATTCGTATCATTTTAAAGGTCTCTGAATGTATATTAATCTGAAAGTGAGTGGACCTAGATTGGAGGTTGTATGAGGTAGATATTTGCATTCTAAGGTCTGCTCCAACTGGGTTTGGGATTTTTATTGGGTATTTTTACAAGATAAAAACGGTGCACCTCTTCCTTGTATTATTAGTTAATAATATATAGAAATTAGGGTTGGTTTTATTGTACTTGGAGTCAGTACAAAATACAGATAGGTGAATATTTACAAGTGAATTAGGCTTCTTATTTAATGCAAATATGGATGCTAAAATGCATTAATTATGTGTGCATGTAAGTATGCTAATTATGCAAGATAAAAGGAAAATATGCTGCTACATACTCGAGAACAAGACTCTATTTTCAACTTTAAGAGTGATGAATTACAGATTCATCAAACACCCTATTTGATGCAGAGGGAAAGACAAATATTTAAATAGTTAGTGAGTAGAGGGACCACGATACGTGCATTTCTATTTTTGGAGGGTGACCACATGATCTCTTGTTTGGGGAGGGGGGGCCATGCCCCCCAACCTCCCCCCCCCCCCCCCCCCACCCCCCCCCCCTCCGCCACTGACCATGTCGCGAGTTCGAGGGATGATGGTTTCATCGAGGTTGCAGAGGAGCTTCCATATGATGGTGAAGAATACGGGGATGAAGGGTTGTCGGTGAATGAACATGTGGAGTTGGTTGCCATGTGTCGACTGCCATGGAGGCGAGTCGAAGTATTCTTGAGCGCCATACGTAAGAGACGACATGAGCATATGGGTAATTCTCCTGACAATTAGATGGTAAAATGGGAATGATGGTGAGAGACAACTAGGATATGTAAGGACGAGCAGATCCTCTGCAGTACTGCAGAGTTTGCTGTAAAATCAATGGATCGCCCGATCTTGATCGAATAGTTCACACGAATTTCCACGATATGAGTCCACAAAAACAACGAATGTGTGCGAACCACTCGATCAATATCGAGTGGCTCCAGTAATCCATGATTTTACATCAAACTCTTCAGTACTACAAAGGATCTGCTAGAAGGGCAAAGATTGTATAAAAAACTGAAGGCCAAATTTGGAATGCGTGGACCATAACATAAATGGGGGTCGGCCGAGAGCCCGTGCTTAATACGTAGTGAATGGATATGAACGAAAGAGTCTAAAAACACACACATGCAAACATCACTTTAATGCTTAATATATAAATATAACGGCAATCTAAGTCTTCGATCAGGTATCCATCATGCATGAGGTGATATGTTTGAGCAGGTTCCCAGTGGAGATGCCATTTGCATGAATCCGATCGAAAATAGATTCGAGCTCCGGTGGGAATTGGACAACAATGATGATGGCAGTTGCCATAATATTTGTGCTGCTGGTGTTAGTGGTTGTCGTGGTCAAACACAACCGGGAAACGTAGTTCCAGACTCTGGAAGTGGAGAACAGCTAGCAGGAACTACATGGCTGCGGTGGAGGTGGCACTGTCGACGGAGTCAAGCACGGGGAAGCTCGATTATGAGCATCAGCAGGCGGCATCTACGGAGTGATCGGGGGCGGGGAGCTGGAGATAGTGAATGACGATAACGGATTGGTATGTGATCATCTTACGACAATTAGCAGAGCTCAAACCCAGGATTGCAACGGCGGCGCAGACACGGGATAGGCAGCGGTGGGGGCGGCGGAGGGAAGGGAATGGGGAGGAGAGGAAGGAGAATGGGTGGGGGCGGCAGAGGGAAGGGAATGGGGGTGGAGAGGAAGGAGAATGGTATTGACTTGTAAATTTAGCAAATGGATAAATTTAACATATTTTTAACGAATCTGTTGCTAAATGGATGTGAGCAAGTCACAAAGTGTAATAGTTAGTAAGATTGTAGAGATTCTTGGATAACTACAAATACAGAGGGCGAGAGGGTTTTTCGACAAAATTTATAGACTTCATGGTGTAAAAATTCCTTTTAGATATATGTCAATATGTCGCAAGAATAGATTTTGAGCAATCTCTTAAGTATGTATTTATAGTATGTGTATGAACATGTTATAAAAGAGATGGATGAGGTGTAACCCAAGTAACATCAAAGGTGTTGTGATCATTTTATTCTTTTTTGCAAAATTGATTTCAAAAATCCGATTGTATAGAATGAATATTTTATTAGTGTTTTCATATTTTGCCAAATTTCGCAAAAACCCGATTTCATTTGCTATTTTATCTTAATGATTAAAGTTGCGGTCAACATTTAAACAATTTAAATCCCATTCAAAAAGGATCGAATTTTTGACCGTCAAGAAAATATAGCAAATGATTTCGGATTTGAGCAAATTTGATATATATATATATATATATGTAGAACATTAATCAAAAAAAATTCAATCTATGCGGTTGGATTTTTGGAATCGATTTCGTAAAATAGAAGAGGATCACAACACATCTACCATTTACTTGGGTTCAAGAGAAGGCCAGCACACTGAGATGGTGTGTTTAAGTGGACAAAAAGATACAATTCACAAATCATATCAATCAACATGTTGCAAGGTGAGGTGATTGACCTATTTGGATGGAGGCATATAACAAAAAAAACTAGAGCACCTTTTTACGTATAAGAACCATTTTCCTTGTTTTAATGAGCTCCTTTGCAATGAAAATACGGATAGGTGAAATTTACACATTGGGATATGTATATACACATGTGAAGAGCCATGCATACAATTGCAGATACATAATACTCACAGCAATCTCTAGGAATTCACTTCCACATACACACACGAACCCCGAGCATTCAACTGCTGCAATAATTGACCGTGCCAATAAGGCAATTGATGCTTGACAATCCAGAAACCCAGCAAGCATGCCGTAATATACACCCTTTTTTCTGTACAGTTTAAACAGAGAGCTCCTGTAGCTTCACGATGCAAGTTTTCGATATATCCCTTCACCGTGTATCTCCACAGTAACCCAATAGAACATGTATCGAATGGCAGATGCAAGAGATCCATGTTGAAATAGTTATGACTTGGTCTTAACGAGCAAAGGGTCATCACCTTGTGCGTCGAGGAGGTTGAACTCACGCTCTAAATTCCATAATGGCCCACCAGTTTTGCTGATGCCTAGCGAGTATTCCCGGAAGTATCCATTCTGGTCAATGATGAAGATAGATGAACTGCAAGAAAATTCCGCGCCGAGAGGATAAATGGGTGCATAAAACATAGAAAAAGCTTTATGTCATGTCAAAGTGAAAATACAAAACACAAATAATACAACTGCAGTTTGTAAGTGGCTTTTATACTTAGCCCGTAATTTGGATTGTCCTGATGCATGACTCCACGCAATGGAACAAGAATTGTACAGAAATTTCTAAGAAAGGGAGAATGATCGAGACATTTTAGAATAATCTAATTATGATTTGATCGAATAAAATTTAGGGTTTTTATCACTTGTGCCCCTCCGAGATCTCGCAATTTCAGTTATGCCCCTATCTTTTTGGTAATATCAGTTGTGCCCTTCACTTCTTGCTATTTTATCACTTGTGCCCCTCGGGTTAGTGACCGTCCATCCACAGTGCAAACGGACTTTAACTTTGAGGATATAAGCGGTATTAATTTTAAAAAAAGGGCTATATGGTCATTTTATACCCTCTTCCTCATCCTCTTCTTCTTCCTCCTCTTCCCCCATCCTCTTCCTCCTCCTCCAACCTCCTCCTCCCTCTCCGCCCGAAACTCCTCCCCAACCTGCACCTCTTCCCAGCTCCGACCCGAGCTCCCCGCACCTCCGCACCGCCGCGCCTGCCCCTCCCCCGCGCCGCCCAGCCGTGCACCGCGTCGCCCCCGCCCCGCGCCTGCCTCTCTCCCGCGCCGCCCCTCCCCTCCCCCGCGCCTGCCCCTCCCCCGCCCCGCCCCTCCCCCGCGCCACCACTCCCCCGCGCATGCCCCTCCCCCGCCCCTCCCCTCCCCTGCGCCGCCCCTGCCCCACTCCACCCACGGCGATCCCCACAACAAATAATAGTCCCAACAAAGGGGGAAACGAGAAAATTGTAGAAAAATCCCCCTGCTTATGAATGTGATGATGGCAACACGCAGACTCCCTCCCTTCTATAAATCCATCGACGCTCTCCAGACCCACCTCGATCTACAGAACGCCAAACAGAATCACCATGAGGAGCATAGGCATCACATCAGCCATGTCCAACGCACCGGAATCCGCGGTTCAACACAGCACCTCTCCCTTCAAGAACGCCAGGCAGGTGGTCAAGAAGGTCCTTTCGAAGCCCCAATCCGAAGGAGATGGAGCCACTGTCAGGAGGAGCATTGGAAGGTGAGAGGCTCTTACGATGATCATCCCTTGCTGCCCAATCGATCAAATTCTGATCTTGAGCACTTTCGTTGATGTGGGTCATCTCTCATTTTTCAGGCCCGAGTTGAAGCAGTTGGATCCGTTCCTCATGTTGGATGAGTTCTCCGGTAGATCGTCCTAATCGTTAATTTCAGTTCTTGTGATTTTATTTTTAATATCGATGATGGATTGTTGATGGATGATCCTTTATTGCAGTTTCTGCTCCTGCTGGATTTCCAGACCACCCACATCGTGGTACGCATTGACTAAAGTTTCAAAAGGGAATTGCTTTAATTTATCATAAATTGGATGACGCATCTTGCTTCAATCCATCTATGGTTTTTCTTTTGCAGGACTTGAGACCGTCACATACATGCTACAAGGAAGAAGAGGAGTCTGGACAATAATACCCCTCTTAACTGCACCAAGGTTTGAAAAAATCATGGTTAAGTCAATTCATTGCCGGTCAATCTGACGGAAGGGCACAACTGATGACGGAGAAAGAAGTGAGGGTCACAACTGATATTACCAAAAAGATAAGGGCAAAACTGAAATGGCAAGATCTCAGAGGGGCACAAGTGATAAAAACCCTAAAATTTAAGCCAGATTATAATTCAAATGAAACAGTATCAAGGCCAAAATAGTCGGATCAAAATGCACTGAAAGTCTTCTTAAAAAACGAGGACATGGACAAAGATAACAAGCTATCACACTACTACTTATGGCCTTACCGTAAAGCGGATGTTGGGGATGCTTTCTCCGTGTTAAGGACCATTGAGTAGCTGTACCATGATACCAAATTAGTGGTTACACATCATAAAGCCACCGGCATTTTCATGCAAAATAAATGTTTTATCTCAATAATCTCACCTTTTGACTCCTGCAGGTACCACATGATGGAGAACATGATGGTAAGACGGTTCGAGTGCATTGTTTAACTTGCCAGGAATCACTGATCCAAGAAAACTTTCCGATCTCTTAAGCCTAAAACCAAACCAAGATAGGCAGACAAGAAGCAATTTATGGGTCACAAAATGGCTTTAATAGAGGTGCACTCCAAAGTATTGTGACATGACAACAAAAAATTGGCATTGAGGACATGGGCATTTTATGCTTGAATAATATATACTTACTTTTGATCTATCAGATTTGGAAGGAAAAATGCATGAACAGATCCTGATGAACTAGTCGCTACAAGAATGTCCGGAAGCTCCACAGATGGCATAAACGACAAAGAATAGATAGTGGAAGGATATGCTCCTCTCCGGAAATTGTACGACTGTAAAATACAAAGTCAATAGTAGATGTAGTTTTAGATAAATTTTCTTATCGAGAAGAAAAACAAGGAAGTCGCCCACGAAAGATGATATATGATACAACCATGCACTTTGATATGGCTAATTTGCCGCCTTCCCGGTGAGACTAGGATTTCTAAAACTAAGCCATCCCCTTGTGCATCCGCATAATTACTGAATCTTGTGGCATTCAGTTATCAAATATAAACCACCTAAAGTGATTATCTACTATTATACTCCGCTGCTGCACATGCTATTCCACGTATGTTTCGACCCCAATATATTAGAGATCAGCCACCTTATTATTGCCTTTTTATACACTCATCTTAGTATTGTATATTGTTCGCATTTGTGCTAGAGCTTCCACACTATCCAAAGATATAAACCTCTAAATTATGTTGAAGGAAGAAAGACAACTATGTCCAAAAAAGCACATCACAAATACAAGTGTTTAGATTTCTATACTCACTTTCGTTGCTTGAGAAACAAGATGGACTCTGATTATTGTCCCCTGCTCAGATGCTGTTGCCATGTACATCCCACTAGACGAAAATGTAATTGCGGCCAATGGATTATCATGAGCATCTATCTAATGAAAAAAACAATATTCATCATTGAAGAGATCAAAAAGCTGGGTATAGATTCAGCCAAAATGCATATATTGAAGTTACTTAAGCACGCCGTAGAACAAGACTGCAATATATTGTGTGGCAACATGAAGTACGGGAATATATATAGATCGACTTTAGAGTATCATGGATAAATGAATCAAGAGGTGGTAGATATATCGCACTTACACAATATCAATGCTTATGTATCTCAGAACTGGCTAAGAATGTGT
Source organism: Ottelia alismoides (assembly GCA_037367405.1). NCBI lineage: Eukaryota > Viridiplantae > Streptophyta > Magnoliopsida > Alismatales > Hydrocharitaceae > Ottelia > Ottelia alismoides. Next base: position 217,027 of record JAZKJV010000569.1, read on the forward strand.
AATCTACTCACACAATACAGACTTTGAGGGAGAAAATCTCTGCATTATGCATGAAGCAAGGTTCAGTTTGGCAGATGTCAAGAGAGACTTGAGGAAAACAATTTGGACAGGCTCAAAAAAGAGCTCCAATTGCACTAGTAAAAAATATTGAGGCTTCTACCAGAGGGTGGCAAGATGAGATTTTTCTAAAAGTGATTAATATATTTTTCTAAAGAGCACCTAAGTGAAATAACCAGTAACCACATAAAGGAAGAATTACATAGTTGAATGACCTTGTGTTGTATATCATAAAGTAAGACTCCATTAATGTTATGTTTTTATGCACATAGATACTTGGTCCTGGAGAAAATATCTTTTCCAAACATTAGGATGGCTCGGGAGGTAGGTAGTCATCAACCTTACAGAAAATACAAGTACTGCACATATCCCCATTTTATGATAATCACATTGAGGTATGGCAAAAAATCACGGATAACACCAATCATTATAATTGATTCAAAGTAAATTTCTATTTTATTTCAAGAATAGTGGCATTCGTGAGTATCACTGCTAAAATCATGTCCTCACAACAGCTTTCCGAATGCTAATATCGAATAAAGCATTGAAGAAGTTTGTGTTCTAGTCCTGGATCTTGGTTATAAAAAGAGTTGTCACCCAACACCTGCTAAGGTGAAACTCGAATTTAATTCACTAAACAACCTGACAGAGAGGAGATAGTTGCATAGTATTGTATACTATAACTGATCCCTTGGTTCTACTTGCTGGGAGAGCCAAATAACAGCCTTCGGAATTCGCAGAGAATGCGCAAAGTCCTGTAACAAGTATCAAAAGAAGTTATTATCATATAATAACTACATATTTGATGGAATATGCGGACTGAAGCATTTCACGATTGATGGTCTATAGGAAAAAAGGTTATGGAGATGGGTTTAGAATTGACAACAAGAAACCTGATGTGAAGAGAATTATCGGCAATTACCTTTAGGATTCGCATCAGTATCTATTGTATCCAATATAGCAACACTATTAGAATCATATACATATGTTTTATCTTGCAATACCACAATGAGTCTGCAGTTCAAGGAGAAACAAAAGAATTCCATTAAAAATCTATGATAAGCAGTGCAAGACAGTCAATAACAAAATGTGTATTAAAACATAATAAACACCAATATCAAATTCTAGGGTATAATTTTGTTGACTAAGGCAAAATTATTTTAAGAGATCAACTGTAATATGATCCATTCAGCCTCAGAAACTCATGGTGATTATTCAAAGGATCTCATAATAAGAGATGGTGGAGTAACATCAACCTAATCATTTGGTTGAAGGAGCACCCAAAATCGCTCACTGGATTCATAACTGGGATAGAACAATTATTACAAAAATATACTTCAACCCTTGATCAGCAGATTCAGCACAATATATCTTCACCAAAAAATACATAAATGATAAATGTGATTCAGATACTTATTTCTGTAGACCTCTAAAGATGGGTTTAATATTATTTTTCAATATTCTAAATATTTTCACCCTTATCCCCATTTTTCACATCCCATGCTCGCATGCCCTATTTTTAAAGCCATTAGAGCAGATATAAATTTCATCTACCGGTAAACTCCTAGGTAAAACAAAACAAGCGGGTTCAACAAAACAAAAGTGCAGGGAACATGATTTCATTCAGCCATCACAACAAATCCAACAACAAAACCACACTAGGTTATGTTTGGAGAGAAGGCATCGTAGAGGTCCATGCATAGGTACGAGTTAAGCTTTAGACTATCAAACAAGCTTTGTATGATGCAACATATTTGTTTTGTTTGAAACGTGGATTTTGTTTATTTTATGTATTTTTACCAAGGGACGCCTTGGTTCATAATGACTTTAACATATAAACATCATGTAAAACTACTTTAAAAAGAGTGTTAACCTTGTTTTTAGGACATAAATGAAATATATGAGTTTTTAGTAGCCAATGGCTTCATCCCTCTTTCTCCTTGATTTTTGTTTGATTTGTCGGTCCTCCACTCCCTTCTCAACGCCCATTTTCTATTTACACATGCAACTTGGCATGTTTCTTCCCTCGTCTCATGCATTCCCACCCAAAATCTTACGTGGCCGGAATATTTCTCATTCTTTGTCTTACCCTCTCTCACTCTTTAGACCTCATCCTTCCCATCTGAAAATCTATGCTACATTAATCAGTATCATAGCATGGCACTTGAATTGTTTACGTGATACAACATTTCTCTCTTCACTCTTGCCAGCAATGCCATTTGGAAGATGCAATGCTATTTGGAAAAAGAAGTTGTCAGAAGAGAGGGTTTTCAAAACGGGGGGAACTAATACAACCATTTACTTAGTTTAATTTGAGTTTGTATCTTATTTATTTTATTTGAATTCTATTATATTTTATGTATTTTTTTACCATGGAATGCCTTGATTCATAAAAATACATCACTTCAACATGTAAGTGCACTGTGCACCATCTGAAATTCCTTTAAAAGTGAGCTAACCTTCATCGTAGGAATATAGAATGAAATATATGAAACCGCGTGCAAACTCCCTCAACCTACATATATCTAAGCATTTCCAACTGAAACAGCACACAAATGACATGTTCATCATTCTTCTTTGCACCTTCTCTCACTTTCTCAACCCCCACTATTCCCTTCAAAATTCCAGGCTATGTTATTGTATCTCGGAGCTGAACCTTTTAGATTATTCTTCACAATGAAAATCCACTTGCAACCAAGTATCATGCATCAGTAGGTGGGTCTGCAATGACGGATCAAGGCAACCATCTCCTCTTCCATAGAAATCTTCCATTGTGAAATCTTCATGGTCTGAGCATGTGAAGTGCATGTGTAATATTGATAGCCCCTTGGCAAATTGTTTGCAAGTAGAAATCAACTATTTTAAGTACGTTGGCTTAGAAATAAAATGCATCTTGCCAGTTGTTACTTTGCAGACACTTTACACGTCGGTTGGCTTCCCCTAGTGACAAATGGAATGTGGAAATCTCCTGCGTAAACGTCCTCGATTGCATTTCTCTCACTGTCAGCAAGAACAACAAGAACATCTGACAACCAATCTAAACTAAATGTCTTTAAGGGGTTTCCTATTTGTTCACTGAGGTGAAGACTTAAAGTGAGGGGTAGTTCTCCTTATTGTCGCAAAGGGAATATCCTCAAGAGCTATGGGTGGTGAGATAGGAGACTCAAGTTGCTCTGATTCTGAACTTATAGTAGGATTTAGATAGTCACGATTGCCAATAAAATGGTGAAGCCTTCTCCCCCTATTAAGTAGGGTCGGCTACATGGATCCGTGCAATATTGTAGAGAAGTTATTTTAATCCAAAAGAACTAATCCGAAAGATCCAACTTGGATTCCTCCAATATGGGACTCAAAGGTTGGCTTAGAAATAAAATGCATCTTGCCAGTTGTTACTTTGCAGACACTTTACATGCTGGTTGGCTTCCTAGTGACAAATGGAATGTGGAAATCTCCTGCATAAATATCCTCGATTGCACTTCTCTCACTGTCAGCAAGAACAACAAGAACGTCTGACAACCAATCTAACCAAGCGAGGGATCTCCTGATCTCGACATACGAGATCCGACGTCTTCTTCACGAGCAAGGCGTACCGAAGGAGACGGAGATCCATGAGCAAACGATCGGGCAGCATAACGACGACGTTGCGACGATGGAGATTCTCTCTAGGGCATCCATGGTGGACGGCCATATGAGAGAGAGAGGGGGGGCATGTAGAGAGAGAGAGAGACTTATGTTCTCATTAGCATATGAAGAGCAAGGGGTGCCCTTAGGATAAATAAACCAGGCGTCACTTCATTTCGTGATCTCTTTCTTGACCATAGAAGGCCGTATCCCGATATATCGGCGATATATCGCCGATATATCGATATCGACATGGGACCGATATCGAAATCGATATATCGATATATCCAATTTCAGACATTTTCTTCAGAAAGATTCCTAGATATAGCGATATATCGGCGATATATCGGCGATATATCGCCGATATATCGATATCGACACGATATCGAAACGATATCGATATCGATATGTCCTTCCATGTTCTTGACAACATCGCATAAGACGGGATTCAGCCTACGTTGAAACTCTCTGGAAGGTCTGCTGCCATGATCAAGATAGATATGATGAGAACACAAAGCAGGATTTATCCCACGGAGATTGGATACAGTCCACCCAATGGTCTTGCAGTTTCTTTCAAGAATCTCCATCAGACGGGATTCTTGTTCTTCAATGTCTTGATTGTACAGATTTTTAAACTAGTCCGCTTTACGTTAGTCAGCTATGTAAGGGTAGGAGTTGCATAATAATGTTTGATATTGTATATGCTTCTTTCCAGGACATCTGCATAGGGGATGACAATTGGTGGGGTTCTTTGAATGGGAGGGATCTATCACCTTCTCTAGTCATCTACTGTCATTGTTGTTTCCTTTTCAGTATTTAGTCTACTCTAGCACGAAGACCAGGTTACCCATCAGTGGCTACGCTTTGTCATGTCCCTCAGCTTCCACCTACCACTTTTGTTCAGCATGAAGCTTGTCTGTTGGGGATACATTAGTGGATTTTGTTTCCATCATTAGATTTGGTGTATTCAAAGTCGATTTTTGATTTCATTCGTATAATTTTATGGTATCCCGATTGTTATTTGGATTGTCGAGGTTTAGATGTTAAGTTATTTTGGTCAATGTTTTTCTTGTCTTTTATGGATGATTTTGCTTAAAAATAGGAAAAAAATGTCCGGAATAAAATGGAGATTGTCTCTCGAAGGGATGGCCAAGTTGTTGATAGCTCCAGTCTTGAAAATCAGTATTGTTCTGGCACGATCTGATTGGACATACGACCAGTATGCTTGGAGCAGCGTTGACCCTTACTACATATATAGTTGGATACATGAAAAAGACTTAGTTTGGTGCTTATATAAAGATTTTTCTACTGAAAATGCCCATGAGTTGTGCCCTTATTTCTTATGTGATTTTTTCCACTATTGTGATGTTGTATATTAGATAATTATGCTTACGCCTCCCAACAAGATGGAGTTGTCGAGTGTAAACACACACATTTTGATTGTTGCGAGGTTTTTGATTCATACAAATATGCCTATTGCCTACTAAGGCGATGTTTTCACAGCTACTTATCTAATCAATCACTTCCCTTCTTATGTCATCGATGAGAAAGCCATTTATTGAAGTTATGTTTCTTGATCACCTTATTTTAGTGTAGCTTCGTGAGTGTTTAGGTGTGTCACATGTGTTGACATTGTCAAATATGAAGGAGATTAGTTGGTTTTTTGGGTGGTCAAGTGCGTCGGGTCAAAGTATGCTTGGCATCAGAAGGGCTACTGCTATTATTTCCTAAGTTCAAGATGTTAATATGTTAGTATAAATAAACCTTTTGAGTCCCATATTGGAGGAATCCAAGTTGGATCTTCGGATTAGTTCTTTTGGATTAAAATAGCTTCTCTACAATATTGCAAGAATCCATGTAGCCGACCCTACTTAATAAGGGGAGAAGGCTTCACCATTTTATTGGCAACCATGACTATCTAAATCCTACTATAAGTTCAGAATCAGGACAACTTGAGTTTCCTATCTCACCACCCATAGCTCTTGAGGATATTCCCTTTGCGACAATAAGGAGAACTACCCCTCACTTTAAGTCTTCACCTTAGTGAACACATAGGAAACCCCTTAAAGACATTTCAAGAGTAACTGTCATGCCATTGGCTTCCTCCTTAACACCCTCAATGAAGAAAATTGTGTCATCAACATACTAAAGAAGAGGGACAACCAGCCCATCTGAGGTACCCTGTCAACCAAACAAGCAAGAACATCAGAGGTAATGACAAACAGTAAAGGTGCTAGAGGGCAGCCATGTCTGACTTCCCTCTGTGGCTGAAAGAAACCTCCCTCTGGACGACCATTAACGAGTACGCAATTTTTCATCCAGGAAATCCAGATCTCCGGAAAACCCCTCCTATGTAAAACCGACCAGAGAAACCACCAGTCCAACGTGTCGTGGGCCTTTGCAAAATCAACCTTCCATAACAACGCCTTCTCCCCTCTTCTCTTCCAATCAGCAATGATCTCAGAGGACATAACTAAGCTAACCGCAATCTGTCTCCCAGGAACAAAGGCCGACTGGAAGGGGGAGATAATGTGCTCAAGCACCCTGTTTAGCCTAGTAGCAAAGACCTTCGCCACAATCAGATATAAGGCATTAGAAAGCGCAATCGACCTAAAGTCTTAAATTCTTTCAGTTGCCTCATGCTTAGGAAGGAGAAAATCAGAGCCTTATTCAGCTTATCAAAACATGCATTACACCGACAACATTCCTCCATTATCTCCAGCACTTCATTACCCACAAGATCCCAGAAATCCTTGTAAAAAGAGACTGGAAACTCATCCGGACCAGGTGCCCCATCTGCATTCAAATTTCACACAGCTACCTTCAGTTCTTCCAAGGTAACCGTCTAAATCAAGCTACTGGCGTGAGCAGCTGACGGCTGGGAAGCGCCATGACCATCCTACCTCCACCGTCTGTCAAAATCTCTCTTCAAGAACTCATGAAAAAGATCCGCAATCGCCCCTCCCATTTCTCTGTTGCCATCCACCCTGACACCATCCACGATAATCGAATAGTGTTACTACGACGCATCCCACTTGCCACTCTGTGAAAGAAAGCAGTATCTGCATCTCCCTCCTTGAGCCAGTTATACCTGGACCTTTGTTTCCACTTTGTCACACATTTCTTGTCCTCATCAAAGATCTTCCTTTGAGTCGCCGCTCTTTGGGTCAGTTCTTCAGCATTCAGAGCTATGTCATCCTCCAATCTGTCAGGTCTCACATATCCCCTTTTGCCACCACCCTAACCGCACGACGAGCCTCTCTATATTCTTTCTTGAAAGCACACAGCCGCATTCGCAAAGAGGATAACTTCTGAACGAACCTTGATGCAACGAAGCTAGAAACCAGCAAAGAGGACAAATGGGATGAGACCATATCTCTGAACTAATCCTCTAGAAGCCAAGCCTTTTCGTATCTAAAAAAGCCCCTCGGGGGTGAAACCTCACCAGAATCCCATAGAATCGGAGTGTGATCTGACCTCGTTCCCGTTCTACTAGCAACAAATGACAAAGGAAACAACTCCATGACCTCAGCTGAGGCCAGGAAAAGATCAATGCGAGAGCGAGAACCAGAACTCCTCCAGGTGTATTTTGTGTCCCAGCGTCCAACATCTCCGGCTCCAAGAAGTCAATAATCTCCGCAAAACCGCTGAACACGGATCATGACCGCCACGTAGCCTCGGTCGATCCAAAGAAAAAGAGTAACATTAAAATATCCGCCTAGTAACCAGGCACAACCCGGGAAAGCAGTCCTCGCTTTCCTTAGATCATACCACAACTGTTGCCGAAAGGCGAGCTGACATGGCCCATTGACGCAAGAGAAAGAAAATAAGGTACTCGTACGAAGACATTCCAAAAGCACCGTGAGGACATGAGTACCCCTCGGCTCTATGCGGAACGCGTATGCGGAATCCTTCCAGGCAAAAAGCAGTCCACCCACAGAGCCAAAGGCAGAAATCGACAAAAACCAGAGAGTGAAGCCGCATCAAAAGAGCGCCAGACCCCATCCGAGAAAAAATCCAACTTTGTTTCTAGTAGAAAAACAACATCACAACCCCACTCTATGAATCTCGAGCCCAAAATCCTCCTCTTTTTCGTTTCACCTAGACCCCTTACATTCCATGATAAGATCCTCATTTAGGACCCGCGGTAGAACCCTTTAAAAGAACCCCTCATTTAGGACCCTGCCACCGCGGCCACGTGAGCTTTACGATCAGAGATAGGAGGAGGCTCAATATGCTGGACCTTAGAACGTCGCCTTCTTCTGTACCTCTTCCCGGACTTTTTGTCCGCAGCAAAACCACTCGCAGTATCTAACCCATGTGGTCCATGCACCACCAGAGCAAATCTCATGTCGCTAACAGAAGGGGTCACCAACTCTTGCAGATGCTCCGCATGAGCCTCCAGAACCAAGCCTTCAAGAGAAGCCTTAGAAGCAAGGCAACCATCCGGACGCTAGGACCCTACCGAGCAGAGGGGCTAGCAGAAAAAAGAATTGTACCCATCCGGTCTCCTCCAAAGCTGAGTCCGAACCAAAAGAGAAAGGATCGAATTCGCTAAAGCGAAAGGGTCCGCAACCGTTAACCGGATCAGGACCAGACCCGCTCGCCTGAGAGGAACAAAAAGGCACTCCGCTCGCAAGATCCAACTTCGAGAGTCCAACTCTAACGCCCGCATAAGAGGCGAAACAGACGGTTGAGCCTCTGCACCAAACAAAGGGAGTCCAAAAGGAAAAGGCGATACAGACGCCTCCTGAAATGTTGCCTCGGAAGACAAGCATTCAATATCTGTAAGGGGCTGACGTGGCCCCTGGCTGGAAGAGGAAGCGCCGCCTCCAACCTCCGACCGAATTGGCGGTGGTGGGGGAGGCAGAAAGCGAATCTGGAGGGTGAAGGAGAAGCGGCGGACTGTCAGCTCCGTCGCAAAAACCGACTCCACATCACAAGGACAATCCATCAACAAGGTGACATTAGGGTCCGATCCCGGCAACCTTCCATCGGCCAAGATCCGAATCACCGATCCCAAATGCTTAAGCGCTGACCCCAAGCATACCACTAATCGGGAGAGAAAAGGCACCCCCAACACTTGTGTAACCCGCCTGACCGAGTGGTCAACAGATCCATCGGCAAAGCGTGGAACTCTCCATGCGACATCGTTTTTTAGGCCTGAATCCAGGAGGTGTGTCATCTATTGCTTCGACAACCCTCTCGTGTTGCACCTCCGATCACCCAACTACGCAACATCCCTCGTGAAAGCTTCGCCAAATAGGAGCAAAAGCCCCAGCCACACCGATGACATCGACGACTCTTCAACCACGAATCCATTAAGAAGTTGGTCTTCTGCTCCGAAGAAGAAGCTCCAACTACATAGGCATACGACCAACTCGCCTGGCCACCGTTAGCCCGAGACCCCAAAGCTTCTCCCACCAAGGAACCCGAAGACGCTTCGGCTCTATGCTTTAGGACTGGCCAACCAACAACGAGCAAGAGCACCGGCAATGGCGGACCTACCTGCACGAAAAGCAGTGCGGAAGAGAAGTGCAGGCCGAGGCGAGGTGCCCCCCCTCGCCGCATCTGACGCACCTCTGCTTGGGCTTCATGTGCGAGACGACCACTCACTCTCCTCCTTCCCCCTTCGTTGCTTCAGAACTCGCCCGCACCTCAGAAACCCGCCTCCACCTCGCCTCTCCAGCCCGAATCGCCCACCGTGAACACTCTCGGCTTCACCTCTCCATTCGAAAAATCCCCACATCTCTAATCCTTTGGATACAAATAGATAGGTCGTAGAGAGTTGTACTTTTCGCATAAATCCTTAAATTGGAAGTAGCACTAAGACAAAGTCCTCCTTACTGCTTTAACTTTGCCATCTTATGGTAGGTCTAGAAGACATGAGATGCATTCTTCTTGTAAGAATAAGTATCCCCTTTATCGCTTAGATAGTATATGATTCATCCGAAATACAAAATATATTGATGGAAGCATGCTAATATGTACAGACCATAATGTTGTCCTTCACCCACGTAGTACATTTATTCATCTTTGCAACGGGCTTGAATTCCAAAGAAGATGCTCCTTCTCGTGACCCTTCACTGACATCACGAATATCCTTGACCATCTATCCTAGTTGGTCTTGTCCGACCTTATGTTTGTTTTGTATCCTCCTTGGCAACCATCATCTTTGAGTCGGTCCCCTAACATACCTTGGTGTCTAATCGAGAAGCTCAATGCATGTCTCAATCACAAGAATCCAAAACCTTACTAGGGAAGAAGATGGCCCTATGGTCGTCGACTCGCATAATACAAGTCGACCATTGGAGATGCTATAGGCGAGGGCACATGGAGAAAGCCATGCGTGAGAAAGTGGGCATACACGAGGAGTTGTCTATGGAGAAGGGGGTGCGAGATAGAGCATGCATGTGGAGGAGGAGCTCCCGCTGTGTCAGGATGATCATACAACAAGATCATGTATATAGGGTTTTTCTGTGAATGATGGTAGATGGGTTTGGTAATGGTTGCTTCGTGCCAAATTAATGGAGGCAAAGAATCCATGTAGCCGGCCCTACTTAATGTGGGAAAAGGCTTCGTTGTTGTTGTTGTGTTGTCCAATAACCCAAACCTTGATATAGTATAGAGTAGAGGCGAGTATAATATAGGAATAATACAAGGAAAAATGACAACTATTTCCTACTCATTCCTATTTAAATAGCCATTCTAACTAAAACCTTGGGAGGAAACCATTTCTTCAAATAATTATAGTTAATAAATGGCTACTATTTCTGCCAATGTTGTAAAAGTTGCCCGACTAGCCCGACTAGTAGGTCAGACTAGTCTAGTCAGTGGGGTGGCCGACCAAGTACTGACTAATACCAACGGGGCCCACTATTCGTCTAATTTTTGCTTGGAGATATCACATTTTTTTTGCTTTTTTGCTTTTTTTAAAAGCAAACTTATTCTAATACGCTTAATGATTAATATAAATTCAATTACTCCTTTTATTTCATTATGATAATATAAAAATATGCAAATCTATGTAAATATATAAGATGTTATATAAAATGATTTATATATTTAAAAATTCAAAATCGATTAAAGTCTGATTAAATCTGATTAATCGCCCGACTGCCGATTAATCCTTAGACAATGACACGATCGATCGAGTATTGACTACCAACTTTTGTGACCTTGAATTCTGCCATCTGCTAAGGCTTTGGATTTTTGAACTTTGTAACTCTTGATTTTCATATGAAGGGGTTCCAAGAGAATGGTGCTATTTTCTCATTCAGATATGTATTAGTGTGTGCTTTTTTCTGGACAGCAGAGATATGATTAGGCTTTTTGCCCACTTAAACCTTGCCTCCCAAGTAGCTAATGTGTCCTTGATGGTGGCTGGTGATTGTTTTTTCTTAGTATGTACAATGAATGAAAGGGGTGATTCATTATTTATTTTTTAATACGACGATGAGGCCATAATTTCATTCCCAAGATAAACATCTATAACTAGAAGAAGTCAAGAGTTTAGCTATGTTTTTCTAAAAAGATGTCTTTCTTGGCTTGATTCCCAAAACGAAGTTTTTATTTCCATGGTAGTAGTGATCCAAGGCGAGTTTTTTTACACAAGTTCTTCTGGTTTGTGAAGAACACTCTCGTGCCCTATTAGTTAACCAAATCATCTTCTTTGTTTGTTATAGTTTTCAGGCAGTAATATCAGAAATTTTAGTCGCATCTTCCCTTCATCAAGCAAAGAACCATGGTGGATGCATGTATGTAAAATTCTACATGATTACTGCACGAGCGAAGTAAAAAATAACTTCTACTTGATCAAAACTTATGTTTTTATGAGCTCAACCTACATTGGCTATAAAATTATATTATAGATGTCGATGCCAATGGTACATAGAGGCGTGGCACATCAGTAAACATTGTCTAAAACCCAAAAACTGTATTACCCAAGGATTTCATGTTGATATATTATGATAGTCCAAGATTACGATTACACTGATGATATTCTTTTATAAGACTTACTCGTGTCTCGTCACGGGATACTTAGGAATTTTGCACATGGATACTTAAAGGAGGGGCTTTCTCTCAAAGAACCACTAAACTCCAGAAAAATGTACAACTGAATTTACCTAAAGCCAACTTCAGGGTGCTACTGAACAAGTTTCCTAAATTCCTATCACCAAAGTACCACATTCACGTTTCTTCAAGCGTAAACTTGTGTAAATTATTAACAACATTCTCTTTTTATCATGCAAATCAAGATTAATTTCTTTTATAAAACAAACCTAAAATGTGGCATCATGGTAACATACAGCCACCAAATTGGTAACTACAGTTTTAAATTAGTCAACACACAAAAGCATAGCTACTGCTGCTCTTATTCAGATGGCCAGCGAGAACTGAAGTACAAAGCCACATATTACGAAATTAGACAATATTAAATCGAAAACCAAGCTTGGGACGCTAGATAACATAATCTAAATATCCTATCCATTAGGCTTTAGCCAAGAAGCACGTCAGCACATTAGTACAAACAAGTTCTAGACATGGCCTGGTATCGCATCTAAAGACTGGACATAGTAACCAAAGCTACAGGTTTACCAACTAATAAAAGCAGATTTGCAACACCTTTTTTTATTCAGCCGAACTGCTAGCACTGAAGTCAAAAAATTCAACTCTCTAAGCGCCGCTCCGGTAATTGTATTGTACAAACAAAGACGCCGTGGCGACAACGACGGCTGCAGCAACAACCACAAAGAGAGGCGGATCAAAAAACAACGAAAGATCCAAATTTACTCGAACAGATCGCTCTCGGATGCAAATGCACCTGTTCCCCCGCGCCGACGATGGCGAGGAGGTTCGAGCTGAAGAGCATCTCCACCACACCGAATGTGCCAATCGCTGGACAACGAACATAGACAGATTGATGTCAATAAATCAAATCTATCAAAACAAGAGGAGATCGAGGAAGGGATGATCTCATCTCACATCGCTCGCAGCGCAATCTGCCGGTGCGCACGTCGAAGATCCGGAAGCCCTCGCGCGTGCCGATCACGAAGCAGCTGAAAACCGCCGCGAGATGAAAGATCGAGATCTCGGAAGATCAAAAGGCTAAATTTCTGCGGGATGAGAAATCGTTACCTGTTGTCTTGATTGAAGGAGGCGCAGAGGATCCCCATCTCCGCCACCAGGGATTTGCTGCTCGCCAATCTCCTCCGTTCTTCTTCTCCTCCCCTTTCTTTTTGTGGGACTGTGACGCAGCAATTATTTCTTTGGTACCTTTTTCTCTTTAAAGTTACGGGTATGGATAATTGCAGATATTGTTTCGTTCTATAAATATAATATAATATAATATAATACAATGAGGCTGCCAGCCTGCCCTCCGGAGCTAACTTGCTTTAGACGGTAAATCTCTTTTTTATATTTGTTTTTGATATTCTTTAAAATAAATAAAGGTTACTCAATGATAAATTTTCATAAAAAAGCAGATATTGCTAACATATTTATATGACATAAGACGATTCATTAAAATTCAATTAGATTGATGAAAGATATAAGAGTCTCGTATTGAATCGAAATTTGAATGACAATATACAGTTATCAAGTCTCTCAACCCTCCCCTATCTCTCGTGCTTTAACAAGTACGCAAAATGTACAAAAACATGGGTATGGGGAGACAAGTTAGCACCTGAGAGGACAATCCATTTTATCCTAAATATAATCTGCAATACTATCTTTGACGTTAAATATAAATGTAGTTAGAATTAATCCATTTTATCCTAAATATAATCTGCAATACTATCTTTGACGTTAAATATAAATGTAGTTAGAATTGTTAATGTTTACCAAACATGTATTACATTCATAAATAGCAGTAATAAAATTCATGTTTCGTCTACCTTAGGATAGAGTTAGGAAATATGTATGATAGATTTATATGTTCTTAATATTATGGCGAGGTTTAAGGATAAAATGCCATTGGTGGCTAGAAAATGTGATGGTTTTTAAAAATATAATGGCAAGCATTTCATATGCAAACATTGTGTTCGGCTAATTTCTCGTTAACTTTGATGATGAATAAGAACATAATAATACAAATTTTATCTATCTTCATATATATGTTATAAAAGGGGGAACACAACCCACACTAGCAAATTAAAGACACAATCGAACTTTATTGACTTTAGGGTGATATTTCTTACATCAATGTTGCAATCCGCCTCCTTGTTTTGCTAATATATGCCATTATTTCACGTATAATCTTTCGATGTTTCGTGTATGCATCAAAAATCTCATAAATCGGATGACTAATCGAATAACCTTAGGCAGTCGATGCAATGAAAATGTTACTGATGCTGCTGATTCTAGTCAATTAGCATTCTTCCATCACTAATAATATTAAATTTAGCATTTTTCGCAATTAAGTTTTGTGAATCCAAGGGTGTCATCCTGGACCGTACGATATGTTCGTCTTCTTACATATGAATAGATAACACAATTCGTACACAGATCTCTTGGCCTCATGGCTATGTTGTATACAATCACAATTCACACACACCTCTTTGTTAGAAACCGTGAGGATAAAAATACTTTGTAAAAATCACATAAAATTTGAAAATAAAATACTAACTAAAATCTTATATACCTAAAATATTAAAAATATGAAAACCATAAAAATGCAAAAAATATGATAAAATCCTAAAAAAAACCTAAAAAAACTTGTAAAATTGTCTAAAAATTCCTAAAAATCAAGTAAATTCCATTAAAATCATGTAAAAATCTGAAAAAGTGAAAATCGATAAAAAAAAAGTGCATCTATTCATTTTTTGCATATGCATTGCACCACTTTGTGAACTGATTGGATTCTGGATCAAGGATTGAAAAGGACCACATAATGGGAGCTTGACTTGGACGTCTAGTGACTTAATTCTTTAAGTCCGCGATATTATGTTTAGGATTTAACTCTTGAGACTATGTTGACTGCTTTGAGCCATTCACAATACTCTTTACCGATAAGACATTTGGACTCTCATATTTTACACATGGCTTGACCTAAATGGGTTTGGACAGTGATGAATCTTGTATTCATCATGCTAAAATCCACTTTTTAAACCCCTAGATTAAATAATTCAATAAAATTCACTAATAATTCATCTTTATTAACTTGTATTATATTGTGTATAATTAATATGTAATTATTGTATTTAATTACTATTTAATTTATTATTTTATTATAAAAAATCTCTAAAATAGGTTGATTAATTTTCTATAATTTTCAAACCCTTAAAAGAACTAAAAAACACAAAAACAACTCAAAATCAAAAGGCATGCATTCTTAACCCCATAAAATACCCCCAAAAATACCTTTTGTACAAATGACCTCTTTCGGCGTTTTGTCCAACATGAAACTTGTAGGTCTCATTGAGATCTACAACTTTCATGTTTTGACTTTTTTCCTAATTTTACCTCTAACTAATTCTTTTTATTTTTTCTTTGATTTTTTATTTCTGAATTTTTCGATGTAGCCACGTGGCGCTCTCTGGAGCCGCCACGTGGTCGCACCCTCTTCTGCCACCCGTCAAACCTCCTAGCCGTTGATCTCTGCCTCCATCCAGCCGTTGATCTCTGCCTTCATCGCCGGCCATTGGATCTGATCCTGGGCAGATCACCGCCGCTCCCATCCGCCTTAATCCCATCCATCAGATGCCTCCTCATCCTATGGCCACTATCTCTCCATGTCGCCCCCACTCTCACCACCCTTAGATCAAGCCCTTTGCTCCATCGTAACCGCTCGCTAGCGCCTAACTCAAAACTTCGATCAGATCCTTGATCTGATCGCAACCCTCCAACCACGCCAACACTTGGGCCGTTGGATCACGAAATCCAACGGCAACGACTTCGTCCCCTACCTTCGTAACCCCCCCTCCTCTGCCTCCGTTACACCTCGTGTGCGCACCACCCCCTTCCTATTATAGCCACCACCTCCAACATTCCTCCCTCGTTGTAACGTCAGCTACACGTCATACATTCTTCCGCCATCCTCGTGCATACCATCACTACACCCCGTCATCACTCCTAGCCTTCAAATCTCTTGTTAAAAAACGCCTTCAACCGACCGCCGACTCACCCTATAAATATTACTCCTCTGCTCACCGTCGCCTTCATCCACGATTCCAAGGGTCTTCGCCCCAGCCTCCTGTCTTCCGGTGTCAGAGGAGTGGCCAGATGTCGAGGCGATGACGACCCCACCCCTGGTGCGATCCATGGTTGACTGTCATGTATGCTCCGCCCTTCGACAGATGCATGAGTACCGAGGCACGGTCGCCCTCGTCGTGCGACAACCCCGAGCTCCTTGGAGTTCACCTACATCGCCTCCTCCGCCCAATTCTTCCTCCTTGCTCCGGCCAAGTACTTCCCCCTATTTTTTCTTGTGTTTCTTCTATTTATCCCGTCGCCCGCCATCACCCCCATCCTCGCCTAACCACCCTCGCATCTTCATCATTCACCAACGACGCTCGCGACACCATTTCCTTCCTCCAGAACCCCCTCATGATCTGACCCAACTCCTCTGTCGTCATGGCGGAGGACTCCACTGAGCCCCCACCTTCTTCGCCTCCGCCCGGCTCCCATCTCACTCCACCTCACTCGCACTCACACGCACTTGCTTCGGCTATTCGCACCTAACACTTTGCAGTTCAAAAGACCCTTCAATGGATGGAGTTTCGTCACCCTCTCCGATCTCGGCCTTCATCTCCGATGAGGGGACGATGATCGCCACCTACAACTACCCTCATGGCTCCACCTTCCATCAGCCGTCTTCGCCAGATGTCCACCAAACTTCGACGACCCTCTGCGAGCACGGAGGAGCACGGAGGGTCTCGAGCGAGTTCGCCGGAGCCCAGTTTACACCACCCCTCCTTCGGGGAAGATGAAGTACATGCACCATTGGATGGCGCCCCTGCGGCGGCCATCCAACGGCCTGGAGAGCTCCTCGTTGCAGCATCTAAGCAAGAGGCTCGGCTCACCCGAGCCATCACCCGAGCCTCATACCGAGCCACGGATGCCTGCCACATGGACCCGAGCCGGTGACGCCTCCTGAGCCTAGCCCCTCACGTGCCCAACACGTGAGGGGCTGGGTAATTTATACGAAGAACCCTGGAAGTTTTGATAATTGCATATTGGTCCCCAGGAGAGTGTCTCACATGTGCGCCTGGGTATTTTACAGGGAGGCCCTCAATACTTATGGAAATTACAGATATGCCCCTTCATGCAATTGGAGAAATTACATATGAGCCCATACAGTTTTGCATAGTTACAAATAGGTCCTTCCAGGGACCTATTTGTGATTTATTATCTTTTATTTCCCGTATTTTATTCATTTATGCCCTTGCATTATTTTCTTCATAACTTGAGCATCGTAGGTCCAAATTGCATGATTTTAGTATCGTTTCTCATGCATCATCTTATAATTGCGCAAAAATCAACTAAAAATTAAATGCATCATCTAATTGCATTGTATTCCGTATCTGCATGAAAACCTTGGAATCAAGATATTATTCACACATACTCTTGATTGACCAAAATTTGATAAATAGATAGAGTAGCTCGTGTCCCTATGTTCGACCTTGGTAGACTTGCCAAGTATAATTTTTCCACAACATTCAAACGATTATGGTTTTTGCTGACAGAAATTCATCTCCTATACTACTATAATTCTCTATAATTAAAGAGGCGGATTTCACGTTCATCAGAATGTCAAACCTGCATCAGCTAAGTTAATAAACAGCCACTTTGTTAAAGGTGGCTCAAGAATCATACCTTGGGGATTGTAACACCGTTACGCCCTGACCTTGTCTAGTGGCATGGACATTTAAGGATCACAGAGTATGGATTGAAATAATACTTCATATGAGGAACAGTTTGTTGGCAATCTTATTCTTCTCTACCAAATAGAGCACAATGCTCATATCCAATAAGAACTCCAAAGTTCAAATAGAACGGGAAAAAGATTTTATACCCTTATTGAGCCGAGCAAAAGCAAAAAAATCAAAAAAAAAGAAAAAGGGAAAAAATGACATTTTTGTTTGTGAGACTTGATTACACTAACCAAGCTTACGTGACAGATGTGACTACACTTTCACGCTCCAAAGAGTTATTTTTCCTATCTTCTTCCTGTTGACCATCAAACATAAACTTAGACGGGAATAGCTCGTTCTGTGAGGAAAGAGTAGCTAAGTAAAGGGCACCTTGGGATGCTTGGTTGACTTTTCGGTTCAACTGTTGTCTTAAGTGGGAAGAGCGAACACACTTTGCGGTTAGAGTTCAAAAGGACTTCAATGATACACGAGACATGTGCAATTGAGTGATTGTTCAGAATTGAAGCATGAGATGAACCGAGAATATAAAGTTATGGAACTAGAATTCTATTGGTCTTAAAACTTGGATGACGATTGGGTTCTGACATACATTTAATCCAAAGATGTGGTCTAAGCTATGTTCTTGGCCAATGACATGTTTCCTTCTAGTGGACAAAATATGACCATCTTCAACCTATGACCATCATGTATCTTTTAACATATAAGCTCACCAAATATATATCTGTATCATCCCAAAAGTGCTTATATATCGTACGACATCATATAACTGGACCAAAGTACTTGAAAATAAAATAGCATTCACGTATCGGAGAATGGAAGATAAAATTTGGAAAGATGTTCCTAACCTTGAGAATGCATACAACATTGAAGAGTACAATGTTAAGACACTATGAAAGGAAAGGTTGTCTTGTGCTCTTCCACGATAATCCCTCTTCTAGCCCTCAAATACGGAATTGTATTTTTATTTCTGTTATTTTTGTATTATACCAGATATTGAATTTAAGAAAAGAAAGTACAAGACAATGTCCTCGATGATATGCACAACTTTTACGGTCGAATTGAGTTTAGAGATAGCCAACTCAGTGTTGATCTTGATTTTTTTTTGTATGTGGTTCTGACCAAGGTAAACAATGCATAAAGGTGGGCACAATCGAGTCCCAGTCGTGACGCAAGCATGTGGAGCTTGATCTAACAAGTGTTGATCAGAATAAGGCATGTTTGGTAACTGTGTTGGGTTGGGTTGGGATATCCTCATGTGAATAGTAGTTGTTTGGAGGGTTGTGATTGGAATGATAATTATGATGTGATATGACATTGATTGTGTGTTATATTAAATTTTTTAGTGATTATAATGTATTTTTTATGTTAATAACTTATTTGAACATGGCTAAAAATATTGTACCAAAGAAATGTAGGGTCAATATAAGTAATCCCAATCCATAAATGCAAGGTTGGAGCTGAGGGTATACCAGGGTACCCCAGACTCCCAGTGTACCCTGACAACCAAACATACCCTTAGAGAGAAAACCAATAATTTCTCCAGTCAAAGTGACAATGATCTCAACTTTTATTCGCTTAGGCTGGTCACTAATTTGGTGTTCGAGAAAAGATGTATATCGAATGATTCAGACATCAGAGTTGGTTCTTCTTCATTGTAGGAATCAAGACGGCAATGTAACATTGTTTAAATTAAAAAAAATCCATCACAAAAAAATCACTTGCATTAAAAATGACAAATATGATCTAGCAACCTTCACAAGTATGAGACTCGTAGAAAGCACTTTTCTACATTAGTATCTTGGTCGTGGGATACATAATAGACAAAAAACTCAAAAAAGGTCTAGAATAACCTCTAAGTAAGTTTAACAATAAAATGATGTTATTCAAGAAATACCACTATCCTTTCCTTCAAGGTAAATACCGCTAACCTCTTAAGTAAATTTAACAATACAATGTTGTTAATATAAGCTCATCAAACATAAATACGTATCATCCCAAGAAGTGCTCAAATACTATACGACCTCGCATAACTGGACCAAAGAACTTTAAAAAATAGCACATAAGGATCAAAGAACAGTGGATAAAATTTGGAAAGATTTTCTCACCCTTGAGAAAAACACTCAAGATTACTCTGTTAAGATACTATAAAGGCGTCTTAATGAATAAGCAATTGGCTCAATGGCTCATATCATCCCGCGTAAATCTATGCCAGAAAGAATCTCCTTCTTTACCTGGCCATTTTACATATATAAAAATCTTAGCACTAGATAATATTGATAAAGAAGGAATATATCTAAGCCCATAGATGCTCTACCTGTAGCTTGAACGGAGAAGAATCCAGTGAATACATACTTGAGAGCATCACGGGCTTTCACCAATTCTGTTGCGAACCTCTACATTAATAACTGTCTTCTGTTGCTTACAAGCTTTATCATCACGATATATAACTAAGAAAACTCACTTGATTGCCCGAAATCATTTGTGTGCTATGGACACGCTGAACAGAATGCTATAGAAGAATTTCCACTGATTACGTCCAAAAATTGATCAAAATACTGTTAGATATGATGCAATATTTGTATGTATATTCGAACTTAGGCATTGCAGGTATTGCCATCTATACTTAAGCTCCTGTGATGGTTTCTTACATTGACGACTGCTTGCCATGAAGAAAGAGGTAAACTCTGCGTATGCTATGTCACAGTGGACAGCATGGGACTGACACTTTATTTGATTGGAAAAAAGGGCCCTCTTCTTTCTCCCATCTCCTCGAATCACACCCATGAGAAAAGGTGGCATAATCCGACTATTTGTGCTGCTTCCTACCTTCCTTCCCAACAAGAATAATCGTATACCTGCCTTACCATGGCAAGCAAAGAATCAAACGATTGTTCCATCTAAGTCGTTGGGTCCCTGTAAAATGGAGCCTTTTTTTTTTTAAAAAAAAAGCTGTGTTTCCAAATGTTTAATATCCAGTTCCATACAATTTGTCTCTACCAAATTGAAGAAAGGGTAGATGGATAGCCTGATTACATGGACATGCACATCATGGTGCATTTGGAATTACAGAAGCGATAATGAAGTCGAAATTTTGTCAACGATTTTCCCACAAAAACTGAAATGCCTTGTGCTTTCTAAAAAGTAAATTTTGATCAAGTTAAGACCCATTTGATGTGACCACAGTTCTACTAGCATGATATTTCTCTTTCAAGCAATGCAATGATAGTAACTTTCTAATTGTCAATGATTTTTCGTTTTCCCACTCAGAAAAAAATGCACAAACATTGGTGAGCTTGCTCTCAACAGACACCAAAACAATCCAAAAGCTGACGCCGTGCTCTCTGATCTTCCTGTTATGAGCACACCTCTCATTTGATCTCTGGTCGGATCCATTGACCAACGACCGTCAAATCATATGGACAGTAGAGCCTTCTGCTCTCTGCTCTTCTCCTATTCCCACTGCACTCTCTCCTCCCCAGATATTATAATATAGGCAGCAGAAGAAGATAACAAATAACAATGCAACAAATAAAAAAACCAACAGTCAGATTTCCATTTCTCATCCATTATCAAACAATGCAAAGGGGTGGTTCTGATTGAGCCTATTGCGCCAATATCACTACTCCCATCTCCTCACTATCATGTTCTCATCATAACCAACAAAATGCAAAAAAAATAACAGAAGAGGCTAAGAAGTTAAGAACCCATCTAGCAGAACTTGATCAAGAACAGCAAAAAAACACTCGGCATCCTCCCCATCACCATCCAGCATTGGTTTTTGAGAACAAGAAGAGGAGGACAACACTGGAGAGCAAAGGCATGTAGACGAAACCTCAAGGAACCCAAGAGCAAGCTGAAAGGACCCCTTAATCCAGTCGTCCAGTTCCCATTCCCCGTCACCGTATATCACATCTTTCTCCAAGGGGGAAAACAGGTGCACATATGCCAAAAGTTGGGTGGAATTTAAAGGGAATGGGGAAGGGGAGGACAGAGAGAGAGACAGACAGAGAAACCCACAAGAAGCAATGTGTTTTCTTTTGGGATATCTTATTGTTGATTATTGATTTCTGGCCCCTCTTTATGATCCCGTGTTCATTTTTTTGGGATTTTTACTCGGCAGACCTTATAAGCTTTGTCAATCACCTCCACGACTTTTGAAACAACCTAATTCCCCCCTCGACCCCGTAAACTTGCTAACTCTTACCTCATGAACCTTCCGGGTAATATATTTTAAGCCTGTGAGGGTTCCTGGGGTAATTTATAGGGTCGATGGAGTAATTACGTTGTGTAAAAGGTCGTAGAGGCATTTTAAAATGTTTATAAGGTCTGTTAGGTAAAAATCTCTTTTTTGAAACAAAATAATGATGAGGCATTTTAAAACTAAACTCCTCCTCCAATTCCCAAAGGGGTGTACCCTGTCCTCCACCTGCAGAGTGCAGAGCAGCGGGCAAATGGATACCTTGCCCTCCCCTCTCTCCCCACCATTCCAGAGCCCCACCTGACATGCCCACAGGCTTTTGCTATATACTACTGCCTTGGGAAATTTTTCTGTTGCACCCCATAAATCAGAAGGTTTCTCACTTGGTTGCTAGTGTTACACATCATATCATACATCTCTGGAGTTTGCTCAAAGGATTTCAATCTTTTCCTTTTTTTTAAAAGGGATTTTTACACCCATAACTCTGAGTAATCCATATCCGAATTATGATTATCCATTTCAATATTTGTATCCATGTTTAACGATATTATTTGCAATTGTCAATATTCACAAGATATCCATTTCCATATCCATATCAATATTCTAAAAAAATGATAAGATATTGTAACAATGAGAGGTTCGATCTTATTTTTTTGTCTAGAATACATGCTTCTGTGAGCTTCCATGACCCTTCTATGTCAGCAAGGCATAAAGTTGATGGTTATCTTTAAAAACTTTTCAAAAATGGAGTCCGTATATGAGAACTGAAGCATAATTAGGATCCTTTTTTTTTAAATTTTTTAAATATGTATCTTATACTATTTAGCTATTTGTTATCAAAGTTTAATTTAACATATTACTTTATTTCCTTTTTATTTTATTGTATATGTAGCTTATGCACAATTTTTATTTAATTAACTATTAAGTTAACCATTACGAAAAATATTTACATTTAATTTAAGTATTAAGAAAAGATAGTACCAATAGGATAATCCGTATCCGAATTATGATTATCCATTTCAATATTTGTATTCAAGTTTAACGATATGGTTTGCAATTGTCAATATTCGCAAGATATCCATTTCCATATACATGTCAATATTTCAAAAATGATAAGATATGGTAACACCCATATTCGTATCCATCCATTTACATCCCTAATGCAAACACATATATACACATACTTTAGTTTACATAAAAGTTTACTAAAAATAAGATAATTATGCAAAAGGGCTCAAATCCAAAGGCTAGTAGCATTTGAAGGCTCATACGCAAACTAACCTCTATATGTTCTCCTCTCAGTGAAAACATAATATGGATGTCATATAAGGGTTTCAAGCTTTCTACGAGAGATCGATATGGGTCTCAATAAGTCTCACAGGGACAACATATGCCAAATATCTCAGTTCAAAGCATGGAATCCACCCGATATCAACTCCAAAGTTTGTGCATTACTCAAATGATAGAGCCATTCAATTTGAGATTGAATCCCAGCCTCTATATGACCGACTCTTATCCTCCATAAAGCGGAGAATCTCACATCACGTCATTTAAACACCCTGGCTCATCTTGAAGTAGAGCATGCCTCCTTGTGCAATATCCACTGCTTGTTGCTGAGAGGATCATTTGCTCTAGCCCCTACTGGAGTAGACTCTGATCTAGGGGTCACATCCGTCCGATCACCTATCTCTCACATTGAGATGTGAGTTCACTATCCCGGCTCCTTAGAAGAGTCGTTGGATCCTCGTCCGACGTCCCTCATACATTATATCCTCTGCTGGCATTTACAGCATACGATCGGTTCCCCACTTGTTGCTCGTCATCTCTGCAACACGTCAAACAATCCACTGCAACGAGCCTCGAGAATCACAGAATGCCAGTCAGCCTCTGATGTCCACTATATCCATGATCATCTACTAAGTACTAACACCGGCCTCGTCCTCCTCGTCTTCCCACATCCACCTGGGGCTGTGTTCCATGCCGTGTATTACGTACACGACTCAACCTCGAAGAGTTTCGGTTGATTTCACGGAAAACCAAGGAATAAACACACTGTAAAATAAGAAATTCGATGTAATAATAAAATAACCTCCTTATCCCGGAGTCACTTAGTCCTTGATTTTCTTTTAGAAGCCAACAAATGAAGTTCTCTTCTTCTTTACAAATATTGCATTGCATCGCGAAAGCAGTTACACAACTCGAATATCGAAGCTACAAAAGGTTGAAACTAAATGAGGGACATGCAAATTTAGACTGTTATCTAACTTACTACATATGACCTTACACACACAAAAAAATACTCCAAAATTGAATGCAGTTTTACACTCCTGATCATCACATGTGCTTGATCTAACCTACATAGTAAAACCTACATAAATTAAACGAGAAGTATTCTACACTTTGTTACAAACGATGCAAAATTTGACCCAACTTTCTGTGATCAATTAAGCACCGATAAAAAAATCTCAGGCTCAAATCTGCAGCAACTTATGGCACAAATCAATGAAGGACAATAGCCATATCCATTCAGATACTAGCAGAAGCATTCTTATGACCATGTCTGGATTTCCTTGCTTAAATTCAGTACGACTTTAATGTTCATTGCAGCAAGCTCGGCGGCCAAATACTTGAAGACGTAAGGCATTGTAACTGTCTCCATACCTTTGCTTGTTTTGCATGCATGGCATGTAAATGCTTTAGAAGGCTTTCCAGGACGGAGTCCACTGATTTCCTGGACAGCTCTCTTCTGACGTTGAACGATGACTGCTGTAAGGATACTCCCACAGAGTGAGCATGCATCAGCTACGTGATAATCAGAGCACGTATGGAGCCTATCATGTAATAGATAGGCATTTCCATGAGCAAGAAGCGCATCACGTTCCATCTCACCAAAACGGATTCCACCTCCACGCTTTCGACCTTCAATAGGCTGCCTGGTAACTTGGTCAACCATACCAGTGGATCGAACCTAGCCCAAGCAACACAAAAACCCGGTCAGAAGACTTAAGAAGGTAACCAATGGATACTGTTGTTTAATCTTCATAGAGATGGTGAAGACTTCTCCCACTTTTCAGAAGGGCCGACTACATGGATTCTTGCACAAATCCATATTGAAAGATCCGACTATTTTTGCGCTAGTTGTCAGCTACCTAATGCAACCCCCACAAGGAAGGATTTGAACCCTGATCATTTGAATGATAGGCGGACTGCATACCACCAGACCATTGAAGTGTTGTTTAAACTTACAAATTATAAAAAAAAAGACAGTTCAAGAAAAAAATACTGGATTATAAATAACAAAATCTCTCATCTGAAATGGAATCAACATTTTCGAATGAAAGGATGGCAGCATTCAGAGAAAAACATAACCAGTTGAGAGTAGTGAGAATTTAGACTATGTGTGTCACATGTGTAGATGGGTAATTGGATCCCTCAAGGGTTCAGTTACCACATCCAATGGTTTATTCCCACATCTACTATTTGTGGGACATGAAGACTCAATGAGGGTTATATAAGAAGCCCCACACTTATTGTACCAGATGAGAAAGTTCAATAGAAACACCAGCCTCTGAGGCGTTCTCCTATGGTTTCATCCCGTTCCTTAGGGAGTAGGGTTCCACGTAAAAATTCCAGTGTTCTTTATTGTTCTTATTCTTTATCTCTGATATTATGCTTCCGCATTCTTATTTTCTAACATGGTATCAGAGTAGGTTCAATTCGCGAGGATTTATTCTTGAAGATTTATTTTTATGTTAATGTTCTGTTCGAGATTCGATTATCAGAACGGGTTCTGCTTAGTAAATTCTTGAAGATATGTGTTTGAAGATTTATTTTATTTATGATTCGTGATCATGATCAAGAAGAATTCTAGAGTTCAATATCTGGAACACTAATTTGCTCTGAAGTCTAGCCGTCAAAAGCAACTAGGGTTTTGTGGAAAAACCCTAGATATGATTTCTGCGCCTGTCAACTCGCTACCTGTCTTGAGGAGCGGTTTTTGTTTTTGGGTGATTTGCATCAGCAAGAGCGATTCTCCTAGGAACACGACACAAGAACGAGGACTACACTGGGTTCAAAGTGCATAGTTTCTCGTGAAGTTCAAACAGATCCTTTTTCGCATAGGCTCAGTTCCAAGTGGCCAGATCTCCTTCACGCAAGCCTTATGAATCTCTGGGCAATGGGTTCCCATCATGGAATCCTATTCGAAAGGAGGAGACTTCAACGCACCATGCAACCTTCTACTTCGAATTCCAGGAGACGTTGATCTCGTGAACCCATCTCCTTCCTGGCGGTGGCAACAACAACTAGGAGAACATACAAGGTCTTCTCTCTAGTTTGGCAGCAAATCTCGGTAAGCACCCAGGCGATCGACCCAAAGCACCTCCTCTCTTGTATCCTTATGGAGGCAACTCCCATGCCATCTCGTCCTCCTGGCCCTCATCTTGGCGGTGAGTCCCCTTTTCTATCTTCATGTGCGAAACCTCTAGGCGTCGAGCTCCTCCGCGTGCCCCCTCCCTCTACAAAGGCTTCATGTGGAACCTGCCCATCCATGCCTCCTTCCTTTAGAAGCAGCACCATCAAGGCTCCAGGCGACGATAATCACAAGAAAAGGAGCCCTTTAGGGGTGGCACAGTCCAGGTAGCGTGAAGAAAGCCTCACGATGGCCCTCACATGCCCTCCTCTACAAGGAGACAACGATAATTCGGGAAGGAGAGCCCCCGTAAGAACCCTCACACACCCTCCTCTCTCACTACAAGCAGAGTACCCAGAGGGGAAGGTCAACAACCATTCCCTTTCTTATGAAAATCATCCCTTCTGACTAGAAGGGACGGTCGTGAGTTCGTCCCCTTTAACACCATCTCATTTGGTCTTAAGGGGCGTAAAAATGAATGTTTCCTTTCTAGAATCAGCGGGGATGGTTAGAACCATCCCTTCTGGTTCGAGCTACAGGGACGGTTGTAACCATCCCAAGAACAAACGCCAATGCAACGATCGCGATCGTCCCGGGCGATTCTTAGATGGGACGGTCTAAACCATCCCATCCAAGAATGGTCGTCCCTTTTGCTTAACTAAATGTTTTGGACGCCCATAGAATCGCTGAGGGAACGATTTAAAAAGTCCCCTTTAGTCCTCAAGGCTCATAATGAGAACTAACGACCTGCTTTGTCACGGAGGAGACGATCTAGACCGTCAATCGTCCCCTTCGCTAAACCAACCTTTGGGGACGCCCACAGAATCACTGAGGGAATAATTTAAACCATCTCCTTTGGTCCTTGAGGCTCAAAATGAGAGCCAACGACCTGCTCTATTACAGAGGGGACGGTCTAAACTGTCCCTTCAAAGAACTGGAGAGGACGGTTGCAATTGTCCCCTCTGCTAAACCAACCTTTGGGGACGCCCACAGAATCGCTGAGGCAATGGTTTATACCTTCCCCTTTAGTCTGCGAGGCTCAAAATGAGATCCAGCCACATGCTTTGTCACGGAGGGGACGGTCTAGACCGTCCCTTCAAAGAACCGAAGGGGACAGTTGCAATCGTCCCCTTGCTAAACTAACCTTTCGGGACGCCCACAGAATCGCTGAGGGAAAAGTTTAAACCATATCCTTTAGTTCTCGAGACTCAAAATAAGATCCAGTGACATGTTTTGTCGTAGAGGGGACGGTCTAGATGCTGGTGGCTCTGACGGAAGTAAGGGCTTCGGGTGGTGGAGTTGAGGGTCAGGCCCCGAGGAGCCATGTGGCTGCTGGTTGTGGCTTGGCTCGCCCAACCCAAGAGGCATGAATGGAGGCTTATTAGTCGAGGTCGACTGTTGTTGGTGGAGGGAGAGCTGGTATCCATGGCCGAGCTGTGATGGCGAGGTGGTGAAGGAGGCCGCTGGCATTAGTGAGGCATGAGGGTTGAGCAGGCCGAGATGTACGGGCGGCTGGAGGTCATGTCACGTGAGGCGGTGAAGTGTGGTGGAGTGCGGGATGAGGCGCGGTGGTGATGAGGGTGGAGGGTGATAAACGAAGGCTCAGAGGCAAGGTGGAGATGTTGAGGTGGAGTTGGTTGATTTGGGGAGAAGAAAGAAAGGAGAAGAAGAAGAAAAGAGGGGAAAGAGAAGTTTGAGTCAATGGCCTTACCTGGAGATAGTTCTCGCCAAGTGATGCTAGAGTCAGGTAGACTTCGACGGTTGTGGCCTCGATCGATTAAGGCGAAGCGAGTCGATAAACTGAGCAATCTTCGTGTGAAGCTTACGACAAGGTGTCAAATTGCTCCTTAGATCGCGCCTGAATGAAGGACGAGATGTCGATCGTCTGCTTCAAGAAGAAATCACATCTGTTACATGTGCTTCTTCTGAAGCTATCTCTCTCTCATGTGGAGGATGGGCACGAATGTTACTGGAGGGAGTCCTCTTAAGGACGTTTGGAGTCATGATATCGATGGGGAGAGGTGGTGGTTGCGGTTGGCGTGGAGGAGCGAATAAAAAGGAGAGAAGAGGTGTAGCTGCGGAGAGGGAAAGGTGGACGTGACAGTTGAGTGCTTCATGAGATTAGCAGCATGAGGTTCGTGCTGGAGAGGGCACACAAAGAGAGGAGGTGCGATGAGGTCGGGGCGGTGGTTGTGAGAGGGAAGAAGTGGGTTGGAGGACTCAGGTGAGCAGGAGGCGCGGTCGTGCACCGCAAGAGGCGGAGGGAACGGGGAAAGAAGAGGGGCCGCGTAGCACGTGGAGGAGCGATCACATGGAGGCTAAATTAAATAAAATTAATAATAGTAATAATAATTAAAAACAAAATAATAAATACTAAATAAAATATAAAGAAAATAAATGAAAAGGGGGTGGCATGTGGAGGCTCCAAAAGTAGTTATGTGTCACTCCCAGAAAATTTGGAAATTAAATCAAAAGAAAAATAAAAAAGAAATAGAAAATGAAGTCAAATCAAAAAGTAATCTACATGAAAGTTGTTTGTCTCTACTAGATCTAAAACTTTTACGAAGGGACCAAAACAAAAAAATCATATGTACAAAAGGTATTTTTGGTGGTACTCTATAAATATAAATATACCATATTTTCGTATTTTGCATTTTCTGTCATTTTTAAATAATAAAAAATCAAAATCAAATCAGATAAAATATAAAATAAATATATACACCTTAATATTTTTTGGATTTTTCAATGATTAAGAAAATAAAGAAAGAGAATAAATGTGGCATGTATATAGACTCAAGATGATTTATTTTCTTTGATTTTTTGCTTCATTTTTTATTTGAATTTTTGCATGATTTATTAAACATAAATCAAAAAAGATAAATAAGAAAGAAAGAAATAAAAAAAAGTTATTTTTATACATGAAATAATAAGGTCAAAATAGTTAATATGTATAGTATACAATGAGGCTCTAAAATCCAAGTTTCACATATGAACTCTGATTCTTTTGAATTTGGTCCTGTTTTGTAGATAATTGAATGTATATTAATTCAAAAGTGGGTAAGGGTCCATAGGAGACTGTATGAAAGAGTTATTCACATTTACAGTTCTTTGTCTTAAAACTATGCTTTGGGTTTTATTGAGTAAATATACAAGTTAGTATTTTTTGGTAATTTTTCTCTATTAATGTTAGTAATATGTACATAAAAAATTGATTTTATTTTATTTTGATGTAGAAAAAAACAATTAAAAATAGGATAAATTAGGGTATTATACATCCGATAATGTACAAGATTTTTTACTTCTTTATTTAATGCAATTATGCATGCTAAAATGCAGATATTATTACATATGCAAGAATGGTAATAATGCAATATATATGAATAAATGCAACTAATTACTTGGGAATGGAGCTCTATTATCATCCTTTAGAGTGATGTATCACATATTCATCAACCCTCTATACATAAACCTTGCTCGTCACCGAGCAACTAAAATGAAATACAGAAGTGAAATGATATTGGATACCATACCAAGGTCATGAACAAAAGGTGAAAATGGAGACCGACTAGATCTTTGGATTAATAATGTGGCAGAACTCCTTGTGAGAATTTGGGTTTTAAAAACAACGGTCTCAAAGTTATACAAGTCATAATCCTGATCCGACTCAGAAGTCATCTTAGATCAACCCCTTCCCAAAGCATCCCATATGAACACTAAATAACTGTCTCTGGTGAGTGAAAGGTCTTAGCTCTTTCCATCCAAGATGCCGAACTTCCATGCAATATCCTCCTCCAGTAACTCGTCCTTGAGGAGTCTAGTTTTTCTTCTAAGTTCATGAATATTTAGTTCACAACGAGTGGGGGAAGAAGTCTAGTAGAAGGAGAAAAAAGTGGAGGGTGACCAGTATAGTCAATTATCATGTGGAGCTTGACCGGTGTAGCCAAGTCTCCACCAGATCTGCATGCTATCTGAAGCTTGGACCGTTGTGGTCAAATATTGTTCTTTTTGGTATTGGATTCTTTTTGGTAGGAATTGTGGTTGCTCTGCATAGATCTTTTTGTGCCCCGATGGATATAAAATCTTTTGTTCCGCCCATGTTGTGGGGTCTTAGAAAAAAATATGCTAGCAGTCCATCCCTCATCTGGAGCCTTATTTCAACCCGATACTCCGATCTTTAGAGGCCCATGTTACTAAATAAAAAGACATACGGTCATCCAACACCTCGTCTGAGTTGAGCTAAGTGCACGGTGTAGAGTACATATTAGTTCCTTATCCAAGAATCTACTGAGAATGAGGTGACCGGATTACAAACTAAGAATCAAGTCTAGACATTGTCTTGTGAATTTGGAGAATCAATTCTAAGACATTAAGTTTCTAAACTTCTACTTCTCAATGAATTTCCTTTGAAACTTAAGTAGATTAAGGTCAATCAAGTCCACTCTCGATTTTTACTCATAACTCGATTTGGAACTCGTTGATTTTCCACTTTGCATATGCTTGCTATGCTAATAAATAAGAAGCCATTTTATATGACAAAAGTTTTTTTTGTTTTTTTATACATCGTATTTTACAATAATTTTACAAAAGTATTATTTGCAGGAATTTTACAAGATTATACAAATTTTACAGCTTGTATACAATATACACCTTATACAAATTTACATGCATTTTACATATTTTACAAAAACGTGATTTTTCTACCAAATTTATCCATCCCGTATTTATTTAATAATATACATAAAATCTGTGAAAGTATGAGCTATGAGTAAAGTATATATGTAATATATGCACACCCCCTATACTTAGTTGTGCTATGTCCTCGGAACACAAAAAGTGAGGAAAAACAAAGCTCGTGCTAAGCATAAGAGAGTGAAAAGAATAAAAGTATAGAATTCGACACCTCCCCCTATACTTAGGCTCTGGTCAGTCTAAGTGTAGAAGAAGAGCAAAAACATGGGGTGGTCGAGGTCAAGAGAGGCAATGGATGATTATACAGGGCGAGCATCGGTCCCCCCTATACCTAAGCTCTAGTCAGCCTAAGTATAGAAACAAAGTGAGTGTTAGAACTGATTGGGATGTTGGGGAATATACAGAGAAAAGTGAAAAAAAGAAAAGAATCAATTCGGATTACTCACCCCTTTTACTTAGGATCTGATCACCCTAAGTATATCCATAATATGAAAATGATACATAACCGAGGTGAGTGATGTGAATCGCTAGAGGGGGGGAGAAGAAAAGTATACAAGATGGAACAAGAAAGTACAAGTCTCACAAAGGCTTGTAACGAACCTTCTTGCATGAACGAAGAGTGAAAATGAGTCGTGGACATGCATCAACGTCAGAATCATCATATGAAGAGTAGTAATGAGGAGGATGGAAAGTTCGATGGGTATCGACACATGGCTGCTTGCTTGAGTGGGGTTGAATAACAACCTTACCGTATGCATTTACGATGATTACATCATCATCATAACTAGATGATGAATCCTCAGAAGATTCCATGTCTGTGGAAACCATTTTGGTCGGTGATCTAGAACCTGAAGTAGAGACAAAAAGAGGAGAATGGCATGCCTTGAGGGGTTCAAGGAACACCTCATGTAGTCGGGTCCCCTTTTCTTCTCACTAGATAGCCGACTAGAAGGAACAACTGCTTCATTGGAATGGAGTGGTCTGTAATGACTGTTTTTCTAGGTCTAAGTTATGAGGGTGACTTGCAGAAGGATGCGGTTGGTTGTGGCAGTGGAGGCATAATGGTCGGATCACCAAAATGGTCAAGGCAATCAGAGAAGATGGTGTCCTACTCGGAGAGAGCTTCTATTTGCGAGTCCTTTATAGAAGCGGTCACAGTGATGGCGATGCAAGCAACATGAATTGTGGATGTGTGGGGAGTCACTGAACCAATGGTCGGCTTGGTAGTCGATATCTCAGGTGTAGTAGAGAGCCATAACTCATCTATCTCTCGATGGTCACGATTGTCAGTGGCTATGTGGGTTGCATTGAAATGGAGTATGACCTCAAAGTTCACGTGTGGTCGATGTGAAATGCAAGGAAATCGATCTCCCTAGTCTCGCAGTCTATAGTCTCCTTAGCCAAGGCTAAGAATGGCTTCCCAAAAATAATAGGAGACTAGGTGAACTCTCCTTGATGCTCAATATCAGTGACCGTAAAGTCCACTCTGAGTGGAGCACCTTGTCAAGTAATAATGACTTGGAATAATCCCTCTTGATCGTTTTGTGGATCGATCAGCCAGCTGAACAATCACTCTCGATTTCCTAAGTGGTACAAGTTTGAGCTTGTCAAACACAAAGGTTGGGAGGATGTTCACAGATGAGTCATTATCAATTCTAGCACGGATAAAGATGGAGTCTCTGATTTCACATTCAACCCTAGGCAACCGCTTCACTCTGCAACTCTTGGTCTTTCTCCCCATCACAAAGGAGGTGGCCATAGACACTAGGTGTCCTTCAATCCTTGTTCTCTTATTGCTCGACCTCTTGGGCATCAATTTACTCTAAGAAATTTTGAGGCCGGGAAAGTGTTCTATGATTTTTATTAAAGGAAGATTTAAGAATAATTCCTTAGCAGTGGCTTTCCTAAGGGCATGATTCATTTTTTTAAGTCTTTTTTATTTTCAATTTTTATGAGATCTTTTGGTTTTTTCCAATTTTTTTGGTATTTTCAAATTTTTGGTGTTTTTTATAGGTGAACGGTCAAACTCTGGATTGGAAGGTAAGAGGTCAGCAGAAGAGGGAGATAGAAGAGACTCCAGTTGTACAGAGTGTGTGGGTTCCCTAGTGTCCTCTAGGTTTTCAGCATAAAATACGCTCATGTCATTATCCGCTTTCATATCCAAGTTGGTAGCAAATGAATTCAACATGTTATTGGCATTTCTCAAGCTGTTCTCAATTGATTCATGTCCCTTGACAAGTCTAGAAATGTCATCCTCCAAAACGTTCCCATTACGAATCATGGGAGAAGTTTGCTTAATTGTAGGATATTGTTGAGAACTCATAGTCTTATAATCAACATACCTAGACTTTGGCATGTAATGCTGGGTTAAGTATAGACCATCAATGTGGTAGATATTGGTCGGAGCCTCATACAATAGATTCAATATACAAGGGATTTGTAGATCGAGCTCATGAGCCTAATCCCCCCTCTATGTAGGCTCTCTAAATGTATGGCATGAGGAATGGTCAATGTATGCTTGATCACTAAGGTCAATCAAGCATGAGAACTCATAAGGTGCGAGCATCTCCATTATGTTTATTCTTTATACCATGTTATATCCTGAGGTCAAGTCAGGATGTGTATGTTGATTCGTTAACCTGTCGCATTATTCATATAAAAAGGAAATGAAGCTTGTGGGGTGACTAATTCTGCCAGTCAGTTGTCTCAGCAGTGGCTTTGTTCTTCAAATGGTTCTTTGATTCCAACAAGCTCTCGAGAATATGGTGAGTCAGTCCAGGATGGAAGCGGATATGGAGTGTAAGAATGCGGGGTAGGTGAGAAGTGTGAAGAAGTGTAGAAGTCAGTCTGAAATCTGACTTAATATTCGGGCGGGTGCAGGAAGAAAGATGGCTGAGGGAGAACCATCTCGAAGAGATGATTCATGGAGGAGTGAGATGGTGAAGATAGTCGGTACGAAAACCAATAAGACAACATCTTTGAAAAGGAATGAAAGCAGATTGAGGCAAAAACGTGCAATTGCACATAAGGAAAACAAAAAAGACACAAGAGCAAACCCTAGTTTCACCAACTTAACATTGTTATGGTCGCAAAGGTCCGATCGTTATATTTTCAATTTTAGTTAAGTGATATAACAATCTTGTTATACATGCATACAGGATGAGTCACCTTACGCACGGCAGTGCTCCTGTATGCTCCCAATCATTGAGGTGATCTGCCCGAGCTGTTGGGTTCAATACCACACCCTAAGGGAGACACACGATCTTGCACAACCAAAATGTATACTAAGGTTGAAGGCAAGCCCTTACAGCTTCCAAATCCGTAAGAGTTGAAAATGGAGAGTTAGGGGGGCAAGACCAGGGATTTGGGCTCTAACCTTAGTATGTACGTCCTCACCCACTCTACCTAGAGGTATGTATCTGCAGAGAAGGACCAGTTGTTCTCCCGAAAACAAATAGTAACTTTAATTGGTCCAGTTTAATTAGCAGTATTGATTTTAGATATTAATTATCACTTGTAATTAATGCAACATAAGCAATCACATCTACCGTTGATGAAAGGGATCTCGCCGAAGTCGTGTCTTTCCACAAAGCGGATCGATAGTCGCTGAATTGACTTCAGACAGAATCCCAATCAATCAACAATTAACCCACAATGAAATATATGCAATGAATATAAAAAATGTGGAGTTAAAATTTATTATAACTCTACATGCAAGTGTGTATAGGAGTAAGCATGAGTAGAGGTCGAACACTGGGAGGCGAATGGTGATGTGGTGAAAATTGGTTGTGCAATTATTCAATTCAATAATCATGTCCAAGTCTTTATTATTTTTGTGGGTTTTTAATTTTATAAAAATTTTATTATTATTATTATTATTATTATATTATAATTTTTATTTTCTTTTTATATTTTATATATTTTTTATTATTTTTTATATTTATTTATATAATATATATATAAAGAGATATATAAGAGAAGAGAGAGAAGTAATATAATATATGGATATATATAAATACTCAAAATATATTACATATAATATATTTTTATATTTTTATATTTTTTTGTTATTTTCTAGAATTTTTCTAATTTTTATGTATTTTTAATTCAAAAATGTCCCTAATATAGGACTAATTAAATAGGTCGAAAATAATTTGGTTTTTTTATAAAAATATAAAATAAAAGTACTAAACCGACTTCTATCACCACGTAGGTGATGAGATGCACCTGAGTCCATAATCCATTCTGACAAATCTGCTCCGTAACAAATAGTAAAGGCATATGCGATACCTGATGAAGATACATCAATGGAGGCAGCTACCTCTGGGGATCTTGAGGGGGAGCTGGATGATCCAGGAGTAGGCATGATCTTCCTGAGTCTGGCCACTAGTTCGTCAAGTCTCTGATCAGCAACAGGAGATGGACTCCTAACCTGTTGAGTCTGTACTGCAACTCTAGTGGAAGCAGGAAACCCATGCTTAGAATAGCATGTTTCCTCAGAGTGGGCAGTCCTGTGGCAGTAGGTGCACGGCTGATGGGGTCGCCCACCCCCTCCTCTTCCACGGATAGATCCTCCCCTACCATGATACGGAGTATGGTTCCCCCTACCACGAGATGCAGTCATGGCTGATGATGTCTGAGACTGCACATTACCACCAGAGGATATAGATAGCCTACTCAGTCTGTGATATGCCTCTCCCATTGGAGGTATGGTAGCATCAATAAGAATCTGGACACGAGCCAAGTCATATTCAGGATCGAGGACTGCTAGAAAGACCCCAGTCATCACAGAGTCTTTGTATGCTTTGAGCTGCTCTGGTATAACAATCAAGGGAATATATTCATGTAGCTTCTCAAACATGCCCCTCAAAGAAGTGTATAGGGTATTGAGGGGTCGACCATTTTGCTTCGATGTAAAGATATCATGCTGGAGCTGCAATATCTTCGACTCATTCTTTGCTGGAGAGTATATAACAACGAGAATGTCCCACATAGCCTTTGCAGTAGGCTGGCTCAGTATATCATTTGCTATCTATGTAGACACAATCCCAGATAACCACACACATGCATATGCATCATCTGCCTCCCATGAGCCATTTATCCCAATCTTGTCACTTGGCTCCTCCACCATGAGGATGTGCTTCTTGCCATTACACTGCATTAGACTCATGAACTACATGGCCCACAGTTCATAGTTTGTTTTATCCTTCTTGACGATGGGGGCTGGACATTTGAAGGCCCCCAGGGATGGAACATCAACTTTGTTGTCAACCATGGTGACAACTATCACCAAGTCTGGGACTGCAACAAATGAGATTTGTGTCTACACTGACATATGGGAAGATAGTTGTGGATGTAGACTCATGCCACAACCTTTTCCATTCTTGGAAGGCGCCTTTGGGTGACTAGGGTGTTTTTAGATGATCACCCCTCACCCTAGAGGCCCAAGAGCGGACCTAAACCGAGATGGACGACAACAGCAAGGGTAAGGGAGATCCACGAGAGGCAGCAGTCCGCGAGGGGCGGCGACAACCCACGAGGGGCGGTTGCCTGCGAAGGAGCGGTGGCCCGTGCGGCCACCCGCAAGCGGAGGGCAGCGACTACCCGCAAAGAGAGGCGGTACGACTTTTGGTAGGGAGGCGCTAGGGTTAGGTCACATGCTCCGGTCTAGGATCGTTTCTCTGATACCATGTAGAAGGTGTGAAAAGAAAAGTTGTATTCCACGTAACCCTACAACCCTCTTACTTAGGAGAAACGCTCTAGGGAAAAATTACATAAAGAAGATAGAAAAACTAGAGAAATGTAAATAAAGACAAAGATATAGAATACTCTCAACAATTATGATGGAGCATAATGAATATTTGTGTCAACTGCGAGATGAAAACTAATTTTCTGTCAATTAACTCGTCTGCAGGTTCTCATACTGCGGAGTACATTGCTTCCTTAGTGGAGAATGTAGTCCAAGTAGTGTCAGACAGTGCATATGCCAATATGGCTGCTGACAGAATCTTGAGAATCAAGTACCCACGGATATTTTGGAGTTCTTGTGCAGCACATTACATCAACCTTTCTATTATTGACAAATATACACATATATTATCATTTAATTAGAAAATTATACATAAATGAAATTATGGTTATCATCACCCCTCATTTAACATTATTTATTTAAATTTTAGGGAAAAATATGATTTTTTGATCAATCTTTAACTTAAACACCATTTTAGGTAGTTGTTTTAATGCATATATATATATACTAATATTTCACATGATGTAGATTTGTTATTAATGATTAATATCAACTAGTGAAATCTGACAGAGGTAGGACTCTAAGCGGCTAAGCAAGGAGAATGGCGTCTTTACTTTCACCCTCTCCTTCCCATCAACAGTTAACTATAGTAAAATCGACGCCTCCTCTCATGAAATGACTCCTGATGACTCGCCTCGTGAAGATCTAGAAAGATCGTAGTGTAGGCACTGTTGCAAGAGCTGTAGCTAAAGTGCCTACACATGGGATTTTTAAACTCGAGTTGCAAGAAAATTACGTCTAGGTATTGGCTTGTTGGTTTATGGTTTGGCATTTAATTTGGCTGATGTGGAGTCGGATTATATTTTCATGTCATCGTATGCATCCCAACATAGTTTTTTACAAATCAATTGATATAATGAAGATCTTTTTAAAACATATCCTAAAACTTTTACTATAAGCATAATGAGATAATTATATAATGAGACAACAATCTATGTAAAAGTAATCAACTTTTATTACAGAGATAAAGCTTTTGAAATCCAACTTAAAATATCAACAATATGATCATAATTTTGAATTATCATAGGGATAACTATTTTAGTTGTATAAAATTAAATACATGTTGAAAATGAAAAGGCATATATGAAAATCATTTTACCGATAGGAAAATTTGTTAATTTTCACTTGTTATGTAGAAAAAAAATAATATGGTGCTAAGCACTAATATCATCACTGCGAAATTACTTGTTTTCTTGATGTCTACTTTAAAAGATAAATAATATATTTATTTTTGTATATCATTTATGAGGATTTGGTTATATTTATAGATAATAATGCGATTTCAAGGATCCTTAAAAGAATGTTTTCTTAGTCGATTTGAGGTAATAGAACAATTGTAATTCACCTGAAAGAATTTTCTGACCTTAAACCGATGCCTATCTATGCTCACAAGTTTCAAGAATTTTACATTGATTCTCGGATATTTGTTTCTTAGACACTGATTTAGGCACAAGATAGAGCTTTTGTTAGGTTATTTGTTTACTTGTTTTGAGATGATTTTGCTCACTTCTTGATTACGAGATGTTTGGAATATTATACTATCATAATAACAAAGTCTTCACTTACATTGTTGATATTCTCGTAGTGATTCCTGTTCCGTTGTGGTATAAATTAGGCAAGGTTTTGCGTTATAAGGAAGCTATATATGTTTCTTGTGAGACAGTCTTACAATTGATTTAAAGGTTCACCATCTAATAACATTGCTTTTCCATATCTAGAGAAGACCACATCATTTTTGTCTTTGAGGGGGTGGGGGGACTTGAGGTAACACATTTTAGTAATAAAAGGGTCGTCCTATTTCCGTATGAATTCTTTCTCTCCTACCTGTTGACTTCAACCATTGTCATTAGTACTTGTTCTTACCCAAGAGGCGGATCGTCTGCTGCAGCCCGAAATGCAGCAGATTCTGCAGTAGCCGTGTGCGCCACTCGATCACGATCGAGTAATTCACACGATTTTGCACTCGATCAAGATCGAGCAGCTCATGCCATCACAGCAGGGACATCACCACGACAGACGATCTTATCTGTCTTACCCAAGCAAGTGCTCATGCATTCATGTTGATTTTATTCCCATCCTCACATAGCTTATTGCGTTCACAAATTGTTTGTGAAAAGGGTCGACGTCATTGTTCCCTTCATCAGGTGGAGCATCCATCTCAATCCACCACTCGAATATCATATTCCAATGCGGCAACGTAAGATACCTCGTGCAAAGAGCCCAAAGTTACAACCATTGTCTTGTAGTGGAGGGGAGCAAAAGCTGACCTTCCCGATTTGAAATCCATATGCCACATCACGAAATCCTCACTATAGAGCACCAACCCACTTCTAAACTCTTTCTCGGTCATGCTTGGCCTTCGACCGTCCACCAGCTCTGAGCATCATCGACCATCGTCACAGAAGTAGTACTCAATTTGCTGCTTCGGCTTGCACATCCTTCCCTTCCTCTATCCCTAACCATACCCGATCTCCAGGGGCTGACCCTTCCAAGAGCACGAGCCGGAGCAGTTCCACATTCTCGTGTGATGCAACCGACGCCACCGTGACAATCCAATTAGGTTTTGGTTCATGGTCGAGCAGCTCCATGTTACTCGACCCCCATGTTCGCTAAAATAACCGTGCCACCCCCTAGGTGGGCATCCCATCATGGATAAGGTACAATTGGCAACAGAAGTAAAGCACGATTTGTGTTTTTCTAGCTACACTGAAGAAAAGATCCAGACCTGAAAAAGGTCGAGCATGACGAACCGGATGCTGCTAAAGATGCACATTGGTTCGTGCTCACCAACCTCTACCTCTCGATGTAGGGAGAGTTCGTTTCCCGGTGGTGTCAACTATGGAGGGCGCGGTCGACAGAATGACGACGGACGCGACAACTTTCTGTCGATGGACGCTGCAGCCTCACGAACTTGGTCAATGGCAGAGGCACATGGAGGAAGCATCGATTTGAAATCTAGCGGTGCAAACGTTGGATAAAGACGTCCCGCATGGAGGCGTAGGTACAAGGAATGGATGCTATATAGTGGAAGTCGGGAAATGGGGGTTGTGTGGCTTATAAAGAGAACCCTCTGCTGTGGTGTTGTACCTACTATGGTCGCGTGAGCTGCTCGATCGTGATCGAGCAGTTCACACGATTTTACACGGTACAGATCCACAAAAAGTTTAAAAAGTCGTATGAACAACTCAATCAAGATCGAGCAACGTACCCCCTACAAGAGACTCTGCTGCCCCTCCTGCTCGCAGCAGACGATCCGTCCCCGTGTGGCTTGGTGTAACGTCCCGGGCTTAGGTCCCCGGTCCGTTATCGAGGAAAACTGACCCTGACAACTTGTTGGGTTCGGGTCCAAATAGATCCTCTGACAACCACCCAAAATGCTTAAGCCCAAGTTGTCAAGTAGTAATCATCACCACTTATAAACCACATCCACTCTTCGTGAGTTTTAGATGTGGCACTATGTTTGGGGGTATGGGTGTTACAACCTCCCCCACTTATATTCGCAACGTCCTCGTTGTAACATGGTCCGTCACTTATCCCAGTGACAGTGGCGGCTGCACGCTCTGGGTAGCCATTTCCTCCCATCTCTTTGTAGGGGTGGCTCCACCACTCGGGTAACCCTTTCCACTATCAGAGGAAAATTGGTCTGATACCATTTGTAACGTCCCGAGCTGTTATCGAGGAAAACTGACCCTGACAACTTGTTGGGTTCGGGTCCAAATAGATCCGTTGACAACCACCCAAAATACTTAAGCCCAAGTTGTCAAGTAGTAATCCCCACCACTTATAAACCGCACCCACACTTCATGAGTTTTAGATGTGGTACTATGTTTGGGGGTATGGGTGTTACAACAAATTTGTAGCGTCCCGGGCTTAGGTCTCCGGTCCGCTATCGAGGAAAACTAACCCGGACAACTTGTTGGGTACGAGCCCAAATGGATCTGTTAACAACCACACAAAATGC
The DNA here is from genome assembly GCA_037367405.1 of Ottelia alismoides. Lineage (NCBI taxonomy): Eukaryota > Viridiplantae > Streptophyta > Magnoliopsida > Alismatales > Hydrocharitaceae > Ottelia > Ottelia alismoides. Next base: position 257,647 of record JAZKJV010000569.1, read on the forward strand.
TTAAGCCCAAGTTGTCAAGTAGTTATCCCCACCACTTATAAACCACACCCACACTTCGTGAGTTTTAGATGTGGTACTATGTTTGGGGATATGGGTGTTACAACCTCCCCCACTTATATTCGCAACGTCCTCGTTGCGACATGGTCCATCACTTATCCCAGTGACAGTGGCGGCTGCATGCTCCGGGTAGCCATTTCCTCCTATCTCTTTGTAGGGACGGCTCCACCTCTCGGGTAGCCCTTTCCACTATCAAAGAGAAATTGGCTCTGATATCATTTGTAACGTTCCGGGCTTAGGTCCCCGGTCCGTTATCGAGGAAAAATGGCCCTGACAACTTGTTGGATACGGGCCCAAATGGATCCGTTGACAACCACCCAAAATGCTTAAGCCCAAGTTATCAAGTAATTATCCCCACCACTTATAAACCACGCCCACACTTTGTGAATTTTAGATATGGTACTATGTTTGAGGGTATTGGTGTTACACTTGGTAGCGAAGAAATCGGCGTGGGATGTTGGTAAAGGAGGTCGAGATCATCATCATACACGTGGCATTTCACACCCAATGCAGAGCCATCGAGATAGGAAAGACATGAGTACGTCTTCAAGTGATGCATGGTGTCTTTGACGGCTGTCACGATCCATCTTACTTCAAAAGCCAATTAAAACACGATGGACAAGCCACACGTATTCCAACACATGATTAAATCAAATTAAAATAAAAGATCAACAATAAATTGTGTACCACTGGGCTTAATATATATGGCAAATTTTATTGAGCAAATGTCCACCCATGAACATTGAATAGTGCCTGCTCCACGGGCTTTTATATATTGTAAGGTGATTCTTGTGTATGAAATAATATTTTTTCCAACAATTGATTTATTTATATATTTTAAAATATAATTTAATAATTATTTGATTTTTACAAATATTTCAAAAAATTACATCCAACATGATGTGGAGAAGGGATGAAAATGGTTGAATACGGATACAAATATATGCATAGTCACATCCTTATCCATTTTAAAATATGAATATGAATACGGATACAAATATTGATGGATGTGAAAAATGTGTTACCATATCCTTAATGAATATGAATGTAAAACGAACGAATCGAATACGGATAATAATAATTTTTTTTATAGATTAACTAAAATATACATGTTTATGATGGTTTACACATAAAATAGATATACAAGATATAGTAATTTCATATCAATTATATCAATAATTGTGAATGCAATTATAAAAAGTTGTTACATACAGTTATAAATAAATCTATTACTATACTTATGTACTCAAATAAATACACGAATATGAATGCAAATATTAGCGAATGTCAAAGTGATATCCATATCCGCATCCATTTTAAAAACGAATACGAATACGAATGTCAAAATACATATAAAACGAATACGATAACGGATCCAATATGAATATATTCACATTGGTTTTCATCCCTAAGTGTGATATGTACTCTAATATATCTAAGATGCGGCTCTCCCTCTTCTCTTTATTTCTGCTTTGGGCGGATGGGTTTGGTCTCCGTCCTTTGAAAATGGCCAAATTTGTGGCAACTCCCAACACGATAACCATTTATTTTTATACTCTAAAATGATATATAGTGGCAAATCAAGAGTGTCAAACTCATATTCTTGGATTTATTCTAGGTCAAAATAGTGTGTTAAAATAAAGATGTTAATAGTCTATGAAGTATAGTGCAAGATGTAATAGTGACGTATTTTTTATCTTTTTAATTTTTTTATAAAGATGAAAACGCAAAATTGAACACTCCTAAAATATTCCGTGTGTATGTCTACACATGCAACCTAATGTATTTTTTTGAACTAAGAATAGTTAATTTAAAAATCAGGTGCAATGAAAGAGATCCTGAATTGCAATCAACGAAAATTTAGTCAATCAAAGCATCCTAATTAATCTCAAGAAAATCGCAGAGAATAAGTAATTTCAAGGTGCAAACATGACAATTTTTAATTTCAATAAATATGAAAAATGCGGTCTAATTAAAAATCAGTGTATTTTTGAAATGATTTATTCATATCACATAGATTCATGAATTTCAATGAAGTCAAAGCTGAAAGTTTCTTGATGTTAAGGTACACGATGACTATTTTTGCTCAATTTTAGGCATCAAAACAATTTGATATGACACTAAACATCGCCGATCAAGTGTGCTGATAAAAAAATGCATAACGAATTTAATTGTCTTCCAATAAATGTCTAACAATTGTCACTTGATAGAGAATGTGATGATTTTCAAAGCGACACCAAGTTCGTAAGTAATGGATCAGAGTCAAAAGATCTTCAAGAAACACTCGGGGCCACGAATGTAATAAAAAATAATAAGAAATCAATCTTAAATGAGTCCAAAAGAGTCTTATATGCAAATATTTGTTTCCAGAGGGGTATCAGTGTAAAATATTTTCAAAGGGTCTTTCCGCAAATATGGTTAATTGGAGAACATGCTTATAAATTACCCAAGTCACGTGCAAAACCCTCGTGTTGAGGGACTTTTAGGGCTCGTTTGGTAACCGGGTTTCCCCCGGGTTATCCTAGGGTAACTCGATTTACCCCTCTCTTTTCATGGAATGAAATCCTATCACAAATCATAGCGATATCACATCACATTCTTTATTCCAACCCTCATAACCATCCCAAACAGCTACTATTCCAATCATATTATCCCAATCCACCCCAACCCAGCAACCAAACAGACCCTAACCGTGCGACTGTGGGGTACGTTTCTCTCCTGATCAAAGTGCTTAAAGCTAGCCACGTGACAAACGTGGAGGCGTCATAATAGGAATAATGGGGTGGCTCCGAATGCTTGATGTGGATGGCTCCAAAGCGTCCGATCTCCTATAATTAGTGGTGCTGAGTGCACCACTGTCTTTATGCGAAAGCTTAGGTTCGGAGGAGACTAGTGTATATATCCGCGCTTCATGGTAGAATATGAACATAGTATTTTCTTGATTGAGCCAAGATCGGAGTCTGCTGAAAGCTAACGAAGGAACATGACTGATGATTGAAGAGTCGTGCAAATTGTCTTTTTACATAAGTCGTTGGAGATTAAAAATGTAAAAAAAGTGTCTTTAAAAATATGATTCATTATAAAGAGCTAAAAGACCTAATTTGATGTAGAGCCAGATACAACAATATATGTACATAGATAACTAAAGGTTAATCACTGAGCTTCTAGTTTGTTTTTAGAACTGAGAAGATTAGATTGTTAATGGATATGAAGAATACAACACGAAGAGCTAGAGAGTGTAACTTGAGATGTACAAGTTAATGACACGGAACTCATTAAGGAGTTGATCGTGTAAATTAAAGCAAGCTCTTAAATCTCATAAAGAAAGCCAAGTTGGACATAAGGAGAATGATGTTGATGCAGATGCGGGAAGTCAGGCTGAAAGGAAGCGAGAGCCAGAGCCTCAGAACCTGTCGAAGCCAATAACAAAAGTAGGATCCTCGTCTCTAGATGTTTAAAACGAATCCTGGAGATGGAGAAAATAATACAACGAAGTGGGAGTTAAAACACACGCATAAAGCAACTCCAACCTTTGAAACTGAATGGGTTTTCATACTTCTCTTCATTTTATGCTTCAATGCTAAAATTTTGTGAAAGCGCAGCTTGTATTTATGGTTAGATTGCCAGCCATATTTAGGTACAATCATGCATACCGTTTGATTAACAACTGCATACTTCTTAGCTCGCTCTCTTACTCATGGCTGGCTTGGATATTTAGTATTACATCAGCTTCTTAAATTATACTGTTTGATTAATTGAGATTATAAACATGGATTATGTGTAATACCCAAACCCCTAAATATAGCTTCACATCGGGAACTCACGAAGTGTGCACGTGTGTTACAAGCGGTAGAAATTACTACTTGACAGCTTGGACTTAAGCATCTTGGATAGTTGTCAAAGGATTTGTTTGGTTCGATCCAACAAGTTGTCAGGGCTAGTTTTTCTCAATAATGGTATGGTGATCTAAGCCTCAGACATTACAAATGGTATTAAAGCAGGTTCTCTGATAGTGGAAGTGACCACCTAAGAGGTGGAACCACCCCTACAAAGAGATAGGAGGAAAATGCTACCCGAAGTGTGCAACTACCACTGTCACTTGGAATAAGTGATGGTCCATATCTTAACGAGGACGTTGCGAATATAAGTCGGAGAGGTTATAATACCACAATCCTCTAACATAATACCATGTCAGAATCTCACGAAGCATGGGTGTTGGTTATTATTGGTGGGAATTACTACTTGGCAACTTCATTACTACTTGACAACTTCAACTTAAGTATTTTGGGTAGTTGTTGACGGGTTCGTTTGGGTCCGATCCCAAAAATTTGTAAGGGTCAGTTTCCTCCATAACGATCTAGGGACCTAAGTACGAGACGTTTGTACATAACAAAAAAAGTGCAATAATTCTTTTCTTTCTCTTATGATTGTTTAGTTTTTTTCCATATATATTTTACTATAGTAAAGTATATGTTTAGTCATTTTTCATCGTTTCTATCGGGGAGTTTTCTCAATTGATTACAACTATTTTTCTACTTTGAAATTATCAAAAGATATTTTCAATATCGAGGTGAGGATTGCATGACTTTGGGATTCCTCTAACTGAACCTACGATGATGAATTAACAACTATTGGATATATTGTTTTGATGAGAAGATATGTCTTCAATTAATCATAATTCTATTATTATAGTTTCCCATCCAAATTATATAGGGTTTATCATTTGTACCCCTTCGAGATATTGCAATATCAGTTATGCCCCTCTCTTTTTGGGAACAATAGTTATGCCCCTGACTTCTTACACCTGTTATGACTTGTGCCCTTCCGTTACTTTCGCCGTCAACGAATTGGACTAAACCATAGTTTATACAACTCGTGGTATAGTTAAGAGGGTATAAAAGTAAAAAAATCCACCTACCACCTCCTCTTCCTCCGTCGCCGCCCCTCCTCCTCATCTAGCCCCTTCCTCCTCCCCCCCTCCTCCACCACCCCCAGCCCACTGCTCTTCCTGCCCCTCCTACTCCACCTCCACCGCCTCTTCCATCACTCTTTCCTCCATCCCCCTTCTCCGTCGCCTTCTCTAACACATACATATCATGAACCCATCACCCGGGAATTGTACAACGCCACCTCCAACACATACATATCATGAACCCATCACCCGCCGCTCCTGTCAGCTCCTGCTAGACCGACCTCTCCTTCAGATCAACATGCACGGCCACCTCCCCGTCGACGAAGGTGCCCATCGAAATTCCACCTTTCCTCACCACCGCCAAGACCTCAGCTCGGTTGGCAGCACAACCAACGCCCTCCACCTGACTTCCAGACACCCCGACACCCTCGATCCATGTGGATCCGCCGCCTCTGCCCCTAGAACTGCCCCAGGTGGCCCCTACGGACCCCTCCCCGACGTGACGAGGCCGCGAGCTTTGTCGGGTTTAGTCCCTTCAGGTTCAGGTGCTCTCTGTTCGTGAAGGAGAAGATGAAAAGAAGCGATCTTGATTTGAAAGTGGAGTTGAATTGGGAAGGTCACGAACATGATGAAACAATGAGATCCGAAGTGGGTAGTGGTGGATTTGGTGAAGGGTCAATGCTGGGCAAGAAAAGGAGGAACCTTGTTGGCCGCCGGCACCCGCCGTTCTTCGATGCAGCTCACTGATCCGAATGCGACTTCTTCGTCTCGTATCCTGCAACCTGCCGATCGAGAGTGTGCTGACGTACAAGGAGGAGATTCTGTGGAGTCTGGGATCGATCGTGTCACTGCTGACGGAGGTGGAATTATATATGTTCATGTTTGATTTTACAGAAAATATTATGAAGATATATTCCAATGGATTGGGATTGTTTTACAGAAAATAGAATCATATATGTTCATGTTTCTGGAAAATGGCTGCATCATTTTCCAGAAATATATTTTTGGACAAATATAGAAAATTAATCATCATTTTCACTGGACTGAATGTGAAATAATTAACGAGTATGATTCTATTTAAATTTCTTTTAACATTATTTAATGAAATATGTACCACTTGCTGATATTTGTCACGTAATTTTCTTTTAAGAAAACATTTCTTTGTTCAACATTTTCCTCAAAATTTCACATAGATTTAGACATACATGAAGTCAACAAAATTCGATGGAGGTAATTTCTTCTTTTACAATATAAATATGTTTTCTCAAAATATATTATATGTTCGAATATTTGTTAGTTACAATAGGTTATGTAATTGTATTTTTAATATTAACGAATTTCTTGATGTTATTAACTTTATTTTTTAGTATTTTTAGTAAATACAATATGGCACGTACGGTAATCTAGGTTTGATATTTAAATCTACTCTCCAGCTTTTAATTATTTGTTAAAATACACTGATGACACAAGCAAATTCTGAGCCTCTCTTATATTTTATGTCTCATTGTTGACACTAAAATCGCAAGTTATGTTACAATTGGCTGTATTTTATATTATAATATCTTAGAGGCAATGCCATTACTTATCCCAAACGAATTATGTTGCACCTTTTTTTATAAAAAATGTTATAACAGATTTACTAGAAGATAATTAGATCTTCATTTTAGATAGATGTTTATTTCTTTTCCTTTATGTGTTTTAATTGTAATCGATCTTCTTGATTGTTGTTGTTCCCAATTTAACCACCCATTTAGTAATTTCAATACTATTGTATTGCTTTTTGATTTCAAAGTTTTATTATGACCCGGCAACTAGGCAGAAAAGATCTAAAAAAAAGGAATCTAATATATAATATGGCCGAAACTGGAGATGAAGTTTCAGAACTTGCTAGACGTTGACCTTTATCTATTATTGACAAATGACAAGAAAATAATAATAATTTGTGATAGTTTACTACTTTATGTACACTGCAAATTAATTGGACGTATTTTTTCCAAGACATGTGGATCTATAGCCTCTTACTCAAAAGATAACATTTCTGCCTATCACTGATCTCTTTCCCAACCAGGAGCTCTCACCAATGCCTCCTCGATCAGGTACTCTTGAAATGGCGTCCACATTAAACAATAATCATCGCAAATCCCTTCATAACCTTTAAACCATTCCATTCTAAACGAAAACCATAATAAAACAGAAGATGCGTGACAGATAATGAATGGGATCTTCTCTAGGAAATTAAATGGAAGAGGATGTGAAAGTTGAAAGGTTGCAGTTGCAGTTGCAGTTGTTTCATCGAGGATAGAGTGTGAAGTAATTGAGAACAACAGAGGCAAAAGTAGGAAGAAAAAGGCAGTCATGTGTTAAGTCCGCCTCCTCTTCTACAATTGCTATTATTTTTGCCGATTCAACTAAGGAAATCTAACCGGGTCCAGTTCTCAGAATCCCTCCCATCGCCCATCGTAATTCGTAACTATAAGAAATTAAACCGATCGAGGACCTTGTAGTACGTCGGCCGGGTGATTCGACAAGACGATGGACAGCTGTAGCCTCATCCATAGATAGCCAGATGCCTTCGTGAATATAATAATCTGTACATGAAAGAAGCATGCATGCGGCTCTTAATTAAATATTTTATTATACGTTCGGGGCATGCATCGATCTCTGTCCTTATTTGGAGCAAGTGTCAGGTTTTTACTTGATTCGTATCAACCTTGCCGCCTGAGAATCTTCTTTGGTTTCTGGCTTGATCTCATAGCAAATAGCTGCTGCTGGAGATTCCTATATATATATTATAATCCCACTTGATGGATTTACGTGTCAATCCCATGGGGAGTGGGCCGGTGTCACCATCTCCCTTCCCCACGCACTTGACCGCCGTCAAACAACGTGACCGTACACATCTGGATGGTGATCGCTTCTCCCCCTACATATACAGCATGCAAACAGGTTCATATCTCTGCATATACGTACCGGAAAGATATGGAGGGATTCTATCAGAGGTGGATACAAGGCCAAGAGCAGCTCCTGCAGGAGCTGCTCCACGCCATGGGGGACGATGTCGAGGAGTCCGAGCTCAAGGACCTCGTCCGCCGCACGCTGCGCCACTTCCACTCTTACTACCGGGAGAGATCTCGGATTGCGGAAGACGATGTGCTGCTTGTGTACCACTCCCCTTGGCTCACCTCCGTTGAGCGCACCTTCCTTTGGATCGGCGGGTGGAAGCCGTCGCTTTTGTTGCGTTTGTCCCGCAAGTCTCCGCTCTGTGACGAACAGGAGCGGGCCGTGAGGGAGATAGAGTCGGAGACGGCGGAGGAGGAGAAGGCCCTCATGGAGGAGCTGGTGAGGGTGCAAGATCTTATGGCCTTGCTCCAGGTATATATATTTTTTATATATGTATATGCATGTGTGTGGTGAATATATTTCCGTCTAAATTGCATGCAGGTCGCCCTCGTGGCTAGGAGGGCCGCGGCGAGAGATGGCGAGGTGAGCGGGGAGGTGGAGGCTGAAGTGGAGGAGCAGGTCATGGAGCGGATGCGGGTCCTTTTGGCATCTGCCGACGACCTCAGGGCGAGGGTGATCCAGCGGCTGCTGGAGCTGCTGACGGTGGAGAAGCAGGTGAAGTTCATGGCGGCGGTGGTCGAGTTCCACCTCCGTATTCGGCGTTGGGGGACTTATGCGGCGTCGGGGACGATCGCCTGAGATGTACTCGGCAGTGATGTTTGCATGTTCGTGAGACGTAGTCTTTTCTCGAGGATTCTACGAGTTCTTCCGTCTTTTGTCCAATGTATTGTAATAATTAATTAGTTTTACAGGTAGAGCCATACCTTGTTATAAGAATTATCTTAATCTTTTGTGAAGGTTTCGAATTAATGTTTTGTGAGATTTTGGGTGAGATCAGGTTCACGTATTTTCTATCCGTCTCATCATGCACGCTCAAGCAGTTCGACCATGTTGTTTGCAGCCGAGGGTATTCTCGTCATCTGACTAACACATATTAGGTCCCTCATTTGGGTTCGATGTAAAGTTGAGCCCATTTTTGTAATTTACCCTAATGTTCTTCTAGGGCAGATACAAAAGGATTTTTTTTACATATCCGAATGTGCACTTCCCTTCTCCACAAAATGATTAAATACCGATAATAGCAAAAAAAAACCGCTGGAGCATTTGGTCTCCCAAGGATGGGTAGTAACGAGTTTGTAAAATATGAGATTATCATTTTAATTCTTGAAAGAGTTGTAACAAATAAACATTGAAATCATAAATACATAAAAATAAAATTATATAAAAAATTTAACGTTGAAAGGGGAATGGGATGCCATAGATACAAAATGAAGTTGTAAAATATGATGTTACAATTGTAAAAAACTTTTTACAAATGAGCCGTAATGAACATACACGAAACTGTAAAATATTGGATGCCAACAAAGAAGTTGTAAAATGCGAGATAATAACTGTAAACAATTACAGAATAACTATAATAAATAAACATAGAATCATAAATGAATAAAAAAATTGTAAGAAATAAATATGAAATTGTAAAAAAAATTAACACGGAGATTAAATGCCTCGGATATCTTGTTTTTGCTTACACATTTCATGTTTTTAGCCGCAAATAATATTTCCATAACATGATTTATATTTGCTTATTTGCAAATATGTAAAATGGAAGGAATAAATGGAAATACAATAATTGTCAATATTTTTTTATTAGAACAGTGGACTGGTTAATTTTTCGTGTAATAAAAAATAAATGATTGAAATTGCATGCTTATATTGTTTTTTCTAATGAGCCATGTGTGCATTTGAAAAGACCACATATAACATGTAATCTATAATCATCTCTATGTCAATATAGTATTAATATGCTTAGCTAAAGCACCTAATCTAATATTTTTTAATAGTGTTCTGAAAAGAACCACTCTAATGATATGACGGTAGAAGCAGCTGGATTCTACTTTAAGAACTAAGGTTCAACCTTTCTTTACCTCAACTAGTAAAAAATAGCGTACGGAAAGCAAATAACAATTATTATTTAAATTATACATTGAAATATTGAAATGGCTAGGTTACAACCTAGACAATCCTCATTTCTGGGTGCTAAAGCAATTTCTTTAGTGATATTAAACCTCTAGGAAAATGAAGTGGCTAGGGAGGCAGGATGCAATACACCTTGGCGCTGATGGTAGTACGCCAAAGGAGATGAACCTTTTCCAGTCTTGCTACATAGACAAACACATACACGCATGCATGCATACACATGTGCGCACACTCATACACACACGCACGGATGCACACAACCACACCTACATAGACACACATTTACACATACATACAAACAAACAAATATACATGCATACAAGAAAGTCTTTTTTTTTGCAATTACACTTGCCAATATGTATGCTGTTTTGCAAATTGCAAAAATTATTTATGACTATTTTTCGACTAAATCACCACTGCATGTAATACAATATGGTTACTTCTTGTCTCTAGTAACTCACTAGAACTTATATTCTTGAATATGAAGTTGCAGATATGACCACCACTATACGACCAAGTATATGGCTGTAAATTTATGGTAAAACTTCACTCTGTGTAGCCATCCATCCCCTAAGACATCGACCACCTTGCCTTATTGACAAATGCTTTTCTTCCTAATTTTACTAATGTTAATTTTTGTAATAGGACGAAAGTAGTAAAGTGAAAATCCACATAAATTATGTTTGTTGAGTGAAGTGTGTGGTCATAATTTTTTACTTAATATAAGGAGCCAGCGAAGTGCGTAGATATGACTTAAGTTTCAATTCAATGCTCCTAATCTTAGTGTGAATGCAAAATGTGGGGTAAATACAGTTTTTTGGATTTTTATTTTTTGATATGTTTTTGTGGCCTTTGATATACCTATAATATGTGTAATTGTATATATATTTTATTTTTATATTTTTGGAATTATATCTTTTATTTTTTATTTTTTAATTTACAAACTTTAATTAGATGTTTAATAATAAAATAAAATGAAAAGAAATTGTTTTACTTGCATAATTAGAGTGCTAAGAAAATGTGGGTTTTTATTTTTATTTAAGGTGGTAGAAATAGAATGAAATTAATAGTATATTTTTTGTTTTTTGCAATATTTTTTTCTATTTGAAAATGTATATAATTACAAAAAAAATTGATTTGTTAAAGGGGATCTGCTTCAATGCTAGGCCGTGATGAGAGGACATCGAGGTGCCAAATGACTCTGTTAATAAGATCTCTTGGGAGTCATCAAGCTGCTATCCTTGACGTACCTTTGATATGTTAAACGAGAGCCCTTCCACACGGGACTCTCAGATTGCTATGGTCGACTTTCGTCTCTGTTCAACTTTTAGTCTCATAGGCAGGTGGCTTATTATCAATTACTCTCATGAGCCGAATAAACGACATCGAGCCTACTTTTGTACTGGTATGGTAGAGGCATCAAGTAAGGACTAATGGCAAAGAAAGCTGGCGATGAAGCTATGCCATTTATTTATTAGTTTCTAATGAATCCCTATATAATACATTTGGTATAAATTTTGATACTCTTAGGGCCCACTTCGTAAAATATGAATTTTGTGTCAAAAAGGCTTTAAAATCCTAATTTCATTTTTTTTTCAAAAAGCTTTTCCCCAAGGACTCTAGAACATTATTTTTACGAATTTTGGATTTTCTATTATTTACCAGAGATTTTCGTAAGTTTTGATATGTTTTTAGATTTTTTAGGTTAAAAACACAATATACATGAAAACTAAAAATGTGATAGAAAGTGTAGTGAAAAAATGGCTTAGCCTAATTTTTTTTAGAACTTTTGGGGTTTACATGAATTATTTAAAAAAAATTGCAACAGACATCTGGAATTAGCTTTTGATTTCTTTTTATATGCGTCAAACCATTCTATAAATCCTCAATGAATCATCAAGTGCAGAGCAAGTCAAGGGCTATCTAGTGGTGTTTTTTTTATTTCTAGAGGTATGGCAAAATACACCCCCAAAATATTCACGGAAGAAATTCACAGATTGATAACTACAAGGCACAAATGGTAATTGTTTAAGTGATATGTATGTTAAATTCCAAGCTTCAAAGGCAATTAAGTTTAAAATTAATAACTAATGTATGCATGCTCCAAAAAATCTCCACAATAATTCATTTTAACGATAACTAAAATAGCAATTCAACGAAAAACTCACTTTAAAATGCCACATGGTTTGCTAGATAGTTACGATTCTTTACATGGGTCTGAATGCAAATATCAAATTTAAAGTAAAACTAAAATCCATGTGCAAGGACTAATATGCAATAATGGGATCTTGACGTATGCTTGATGTAAATAATGCAAGGTAGGTATTGTCATGTTTTAATGAGGTGGTGTACTTCGACGCATACAACAAGACCTTGGAGGGCTCTTCTACAAATGCCTCACCTACATGATTAGGGTCACGTGCGAGGCCACTGAGATGTACTGTCCAGATCAAGGGGTTGGAGCTCTACCACACGGTTCATGAGGTGGCCGCTCATAAGATCATCAGACGACTGATGGCTTGGCATTGCTGTGATCACGACTTGAAGGTAATCAGATGAGGGGAGGCTTCAATGTGATCCAATAGTAAGGATTAGGGTTCTGGAGAAACTGGAAGTCTCAGTTGAGACTTCAACGGATTAAGGTGTTGTTTCGGTCAAATTAGAGAGAAAGCGATTTTTTAGGCCTCTGCCTATGCAGATGGAGATAAGGGCTATGCGGGAAGGGGATTATGATGAACAAGCGTAGGATCCCTATTCCTTCTATAACTTTCAGTGGACTCTCACTTTCATGCCCTGCCCATAGTCTAGTACTAGGTTCGCAATGAGGTATGAAGTGTTTGATGAAAGGAGAAGGGAGAGGAAGCAGCTTTCGATATTAGATTTTCAAGGGCATTTTGAAAGATTTTACCACTATTCGATATTGAGAGAATTTCCCTTACAAATACACTCTTAACGGATGTACCCGAGCTTCCCAAAATTATATATAAGCAATGGATTATAGCTTATCCAATCCTACGTTATCTTCTCTTCCCCCTCTCCTCTCTTTCTTCACTCAAGCACCGGCAGGAAGGGGTCCTGTTGCTATCGATGACCAAAGGTGCTTTGGTGCGGTGGTGGAGCTCAAATCATCAGTTTCTCTGGTGATGCTTCTGTTCTACCATAATGAAAGGACATGTAAGTTCGACTAAATTGCTCGCGACATAGAGGGCCTTGGCTTATTAGGTTAAGGGAATGTGAAATATGATGGAGGAGCTCCTGTATGTGCGTAGAGAGACCTCCACTGTCCTGACATGATGTTGGTCAGAGGCGACAGATGTGTCAGATAGAACAAAGTAGAAGGGAATTGAAGGTGATGGTGATCGTTTGGAGGACGGATTGGGGGTTGAGTCGAATGAAGAAGATTTAAAAGGAGAGGAAGAAAAGGAATCAATAACTGATAAGAAGGAAATGTTGAGGAAGAAAAAAAGAATGAATAGGGGAAGAAGAGAAAAACTAAGGGAAGAGAAATCACTTGGAGGTTTTGATCTTCGCTCAAATCCCTGACGAGAGGGTGAGCTCATCAACACATAGAAGAGGAGCAACAACAGGGATTTGGAATGAGACACGGAAGAAGTTGTTAGGAGGTCTTAGCTCGCTCAACAAAAAAAGAAAGTGATCTAGGAGAAAATAAGAATGGATGGGAGGAAAGATGCAAGGAAGATAAAGAGATAGAAAGGAATGGAGAGGTCGGTCTGAGTTCTGATCACAAACAAAAATCTGATACCAAGAACTTGGAAAGAAGGACATCCTATGACGGAAAAGTATCGGTGAATGATGCATCAAGGTAAGGGTTTTCTTGGGATAGGAAGGGAATGAAGAATCGATCCTATATAGACTGATCTCGAATAAAGAAGAGTAGACAATTCCAATTCGAGAAGAGGGTCATCTTGAACCAGAAAAAATGTATGGGATCGACGATATCAAGAGAGCGGAGATGTAAGATTTGGCTGCAAAGACCATATACCCATCATTGTGGACAACAACGAGGAACAAATACACGAAGTGAAGGTGAATGGGGATGTGTACGGAATCACATAGAAGAAAAGTCACCACAGTTGCAAACAAACACAAATCAACTCACGCATATTCACAACCTTGGTAGTACAATAAGAGCTCAACTTATTATATCTTGTTTTTTAATGTTATTTTCATGCAATTTTGCACGTACAATCTTTGAAACGACCCTATCGTAGCACGCGATCAAGGTATACATGGCTCTGCTTGAGCATTCCTCATTCCGCATACTATATGATCTCAGAGCTCTACTCCACAAAGGTAACAACATATAGAACCTCCTATACACCTTCCACTCTCAACTACTATCAAACGTGAGGAGCCGGTATGAATCTTGGATCTCGATCCTTGAGCTCTATCCTAACGGTGTTGCACCTTGCTCGTTTGGGCGGGTATATGAAGATAGTGAGGGGTTGCTCTCCCAATAGAATGAGACCAATTAGTCTAATTTTATTTAGTCAAAATGTTAGTAGTCTCTTTTCTAACTTTTTGGGTACTACTTTTTTGAGTATTTCAATATAACATGTATAATAAATTTTTTGATTCCCAATTATTCCTAAGTCCAAAAAAATAGAGAAAAAGTTGAAAAATTAATGCAAGAGAATCAATGTTGCATGCAAAGATAGAAAACCTGAATCCATCAACTCTACATGCAAAATGATCCATGCATGAAATATAAACCCAATGTAGTACATGAAAAGGAAGAGCCGTACTAAAGCAAGAATATATTTGTGGGGAAGACCTTTTATTTTGGTGAGTGATTCAACATCAGGTTATTATTACACAATGAACATAAATAGAAAACTAATCAAATATACTAGAAACCACGGAAAAATAAAGAAAAATGAGCGATGAAAACTCAAAAAACGTGCAGTGGAGCCCTCTAGCATCGGTTGGCTAAACATGCTCCTAAAGAATAAGACTTGCTTTGTACAAAATCAGATATCCTTAGCTGTCTCCTTAGCTACAAAACAAAAAAAAGATATGCAAAAGGGAATATAGTTATTACATATCTATGGCTCGCAAGCCGACCTGTGATGCTCCTCTGCAATTAGCTTGTAACGAAAGGACCTAGTCTCTGCTCTCTCAGTTGAGTTGATCTCCTGAGAAACCAGGTGATCCCTATTGGCCATGCACCATATGTTAGCAAGTAAAAATCATGAAAAAACAAAACATGAAACACAAAATATGAAAATAAAGTACGAAAAATGAAAGAGAAAACCAACTAAACAAATTGAAAACCTTAAAAAAGTGACTAAAAACAAAAAATGAAAATTGAAAAAGAAAATGGAAGTTGAAAACAAAAGTCAAACGTAAAATCAAAATGAAAACAGATCAAAAATCAAAAGAAAACTACAAGAAAATTGACCAAACACAAAAACTTGAAAAATCAAACACAAAAAGCGTGCCTCCCTGATACCAAGGTCATTTTGAAATGCAAATCGACCGTGAAAGTCAAAGGGCGGAAGTGTCGATGTGGTTTAGTCAAGTGTGAATTTCATATCATTTTTAATTTTATATTTGTACCTTAAAAAATAGTGTAAAATGGCAAGTGTAGGAGCGTCGAACTCAGAGATGCGTGAAGCTAAGTAGATGAAATATTAGGGGTTATTTGTGTGATTTTTGTGTTCTGCATTTTTTAGATTCTTTTATATCCGTAGCTGGTCGATTAATATAAATATATTTCTTAGCTATTATGATATGATCTTTTCTTTGTTTAGTTGAATGTAGTAAAAGAAAGCTTAATATGTTGAGTTTAATAGGATCCAAAGCTGACTCCCTTGAGGGATTTCATTAAAATTTTCCTAACAACCTCCCATTCCTCTCATTTCGAATTTGATGAAAAATTATCTATAACTATCCAATGTGTCAAAATGGAGTGAAATTTTGTTGTGCACTTCCATTTCAATATTTCAAAGCATTGAAATACTACTGTTATTTAAAAAATGAGATTTCTTCTAATATTTTTTAATTGATGATATTTGATTTATATAATAAATCCCTGAATCTTTAGTCCCTGGCCGCACAGAACACAACTACTAAGCCATATGAAGTTGTATGTATAGGTATTGGCTAAGGATTTTCATACGAATATAGATTTTACTATTATAGATATCTTAGTAAAAAAAAAACAGATACCTCAGAAAAAGAGTATCTGCATGTCCTTGTGGAGAAATGGATAACAAGTATATATATCTCCTGGTATGAATTACACGCCTGAAAGTACCGGCCAGTCCTTATCCGAATGCGAATAACGTGGGCCGCACTCAGGAGAGGGACCGATACCACCCACATAATTGCTCCGCGAGTGAGCATAACGCCCACTCTTCGTAGACCCCTCTCTCAACGCTTTCGCTTCTCCAAACCCCACTCCCAATCACCGATATCTTTTGCTCTCCTTTTTCCCCGATGCCGTTCTGCTGTTCCCGCGGAGCACCAGCATCTGCGGCTATCGCGGCGCCGGCGAGCACCTCGTACTCCACGTGGGAATGGACGACGAGGAGGAGGAGAGTCTGGATTGCCGGCGCCGCCGATCCGAGGAGATACCGGCCATCAGTGGTGATTAGGGCTTCCGTGGTGGGGGGATCCTCCTCCTCCTCCTCCTCGTCGGAGTTCGCCCGTCGGATCGAGCAGGCGTGGCTAATCTCGGCAGGTGTGGACCTCCGATTTTGATAAGATCGTGATCCACCTTCTCGTCGGAGTTCGCCGTCTCCCCGTTTTGTTTTTGTATGCGCGGTTTCTAAGTTCTTTATGCTGCAACAAAAAATGTCATTTTATAATTAGCAAAAAAGGGTCATTGGTACCATTGGAAGATGCTAATTTACAAGCTAATTGTCTATTTTGGTGGCTTAAATCAGTCACCACAAACTCTAGTATTAGCAGAAAGTCACCAGATATCTGTGTTTTGCTTGTGAATCCCATGATTGCCTATGCATCATCATCACACCTAATGTAGATCGATATCTTACCTTTGGGAGAGTAGATAATCTGTTTATAGACATGGTTTCATGAAAGTTGGGGGTCGCAATCCTCAAAATGATACAATGTTACATGAAAAATCCGAGATTTTTCTTCTTCGGCGAAGGGGGTGACATAAAGATTGATTATTATTCATCATGAATGAAAATCAAGCAATAAAGGTTTAGAAGGGTGATATTCTTAATATTTTTTTAAAAATAAAACTTGTCTATTTTTATTGCATCTAAAATCAGAAAAAAGGTCTTAATATCCTTGTACTGTGCTGAAAACAATTTGGTGGTGATTGAGGGATCTAGTTCTGGATATTTCATAATGATTTTGTTCGTATTTAATTCCGTATAATATCGGGTTCTAAAATTGTATATGACTGAAAAACATTGTGGTAGTGGCTGGAGGGATTTTTTTTAAATAATTTATTAAGAAATTCATAATTAATTAATTAAGTATCAAAGAAAAAAAATTAAAAAAATAGGCATCGATCGGCACCTGAGGTGCCGATTTGGGGCGCCCCCTCCAAATCGGCACCTCAGGTGCCGATTTGGGCAGAGGCGCCAAATCGGCACCTCAGGTGCCGATTTGGGATGGGCAATTTACAACTCAAATCCCTTTAACAATGTATTTTAAGTTCAGTACTGCCAAAGATTACAAATTATTATTATGTTCATTAGATATGAATAATTTAAAAAATATTTTGAGGAATTATGTAAATAATTTTACAAAAATATTATTCTACAATTATATTTATGTTCATTTGAGTACATTTGAGGGATTACTTGAATAAATTTAAAAAATAAAATATTAATATTTTCCTTCATCACACTATTTTGGATCTATCAGTAGAGTTTCGTGGTCTCATCTTCTTCCCGATAACGTTATTGTAAAATGTTAAGTATATCTCTATTTTTTTACAATATTGTTCAATATTGATACATACTTAGAATATTTATAATTGACATGTCAACAATATTGTATTAAATATAAAGAAATTGAGAGTGTGAACAACATCATTTATCATTGATATATGTGAACTCAACAAGGTACAACTTGACATGAATTAATTTTTAAAAAATTACAAGTATTTTATTAAATTCATAAGAGAAGAAATATGAGTTTACAAATAATAAGAAAAATATTTACAATAACTTAAAGTTTCCATATCTTCATAAATCCCTTCAGACCTCCTCCTCCACCTCCTGCACCACCTC
Source organism: Ottelia alismoides (assembly GCA_037367405.1). Taxonomy (NCBI): domain Eukaryota; kingdom Viridiplantae; phylum Streptophyta; class Magnoliopsida; order Alismatales; family Hydrocharitaceae; genus Ottelia; species Ottelia alismoides. The sequence goes on from JAZKJV010000569.1 coordinate 275,890, forward strand.
CCTTGTCGTTTCCTTTGCCTCCATCTCCTAATTTTTTGTGAGTCTCTTCATGTGTTGTCTTCTTCTTCTTCTGCTTGGACATTTGTTCCGAATGTGTTGGAACGTGCCCTGGAGGATGCGGTCTAGCTGACGACTTCCGTGGCGGTTCGATTGTTTGTGATTCCTGATTCCTTGACGTTCGTACACTTGTTGAATGGCGAGGCGGCTCTGATGGAGGAGGCTCCGCGATCCTTACTCCGGGAGAAGGTCTTCGAGGCGGCTCCGGACGTTGTTGTGGTATCGTGGATATACCAAACAACTGTCTATCAAAATCAGTTACCTCCATTTGCCGAACACTATCAAATATCTGCGACTGCAAATCTTCTGAGCTGTATTGAGTAGACGGTATGAGCTGAGAGGGTCCAGAGTCAAATTGACTCGAAGGTCCAACAAGCGATGGTCCTACAAGATTGAGACATTTTCATTGTTATAAGTATCACAAAATTTAAACATAACGTATTGAATTGAGTTTGTATATTCTATAATATATTTATACCTGAACCTCTAAATCCGGCTTCACCGATTTGAGACCCTCTAAATCCATACTCGATATAGCTCATACCTGAAAGATGTTAATTACATTATATGTCACATAAATTACCTAATAAGTAAGAAGAGAATGCCTTGTAATAAAGTACAATTTTACCTGTAGATACAAATCCTGGTTGAATTGGTGGAACTTCCTGTCCGATGTATCCCTGACTCGAAGGACCGGCAAATGATGATCCTGCAAATTGAGATTGACTAAAAGCTTCTCCATATCCTGCAGGAATTAGATATTCAACTTTTAGAAAATAATACATAAGATAAAAATTACTTAATTAATTTAGTCATTTTAATACCCGAAGTTCCAAATCCAGTTTGGTCATATTGAGATGCGAGTCCTTGAAGACCTGATGAGTACCCTTGCCCGCCATATCCTGCAGACGTCATTCCTGAAGTGCCAAATATTGACTCCTCCATTGTCTGACCCTGGGAAAATGCCTGCTCACCGAGTCCTGCTATATTTTATGAGGAGTTGTATTTAGATGTCTAAAAATCGATATATGGATAAGATTGACTATACATAAACAAATAACTAAAACCTGAAGTAGTAGACATCGGTGGTGGTTGCGTCCCCTCCCACCATATTCCGTATACTCCCTTCCTGTACAATTTACAACATAGAAATTTATAAATTCACGATTTTAAGATAAGAAATTAGTTTACATTTGTAAGAAAAAAATTTACAAAACCTGATGCTCCCGAAGTATGATGCTCCTGTGATGGCATGAATTGTTGATGCCCATATTGGTGGAAGGGATACATCAAGGAGAACATGTTCAGTGTTTCATCGAACATGCTAATTGTATTTTCGACTGTCGTCCTCATGTCGGTAGGTAAGTCTGTTGATCGTCTAAGTTGTTCCATACTATTTCTTCCTTGTACAATCGTATCCACCTAGTACATTTACAAATATGTTAAGAATAATTTAATTGAATCTCAATAGAATAAGTAGAGTTTTTAAACATACCAGACGTCTTTCCATTGGGTCCGTGTGGTCGGTAAGCTACTACGGGAGGAGGAATCTGTGTTTGGATCCATCTTCTTGTTATATTCCAATACCATTGCATATAAAGATCGGTATCGGAATCCGGGTGCTCATGAACAACTGTGGCTTCCCTATCAGCCCAACGATCCACGTACTGTCGATGTATAGTAGCCCAGTTTAGGATGTCCCCACTTCGGGTTTTGTTACGTCTAGATATAGCATTTATCCTCTCCACAGAAACAGGAAGGTGCTGACGCATCCCAAATTGTCGCATCACACGATCAGGTAGGTGCATCACAACAAGATCGTAACAAATAAGTGGAACACGACTCATCCATACATGTTGTCCACTTCTGCAGATAGGATGCAATTGTGATATCTCAACTTCAGCGTATGGTGTCCAAATCATCTGTAATTTAGTAAAAAAATTAGATATTATAGTTTACAATAAAATTAATATCAGTATTACGGTTTTTATACCTGATGAGGTTCTTGTTTGACGCTTTGGTTTGTATTGCACATGATTTTCCATGCTCCACTTTTGTAAATCGTATTGCAGATCTCTTTTCGACTTATAACTCCTACCTAACCAATAACTTAAGCCGGAATCATCGGTGGATTCTGATTGACGCTCTACAAATACTACATCTTCTGCTTCTGCGATCTCATGATCAAAACGTTCGGCAACTCCTCCATCGGTTCTTCTTCAGCATCATCGTTATTAGCAGAATATGAGTTCCCCCTATCCTCATCACCAAGGGCTAGAACTAACGAACCATAACCAAAATCATGACAGGTATTACCACCAATATTTTCTTCTAATGTTCGAGTATCATTTTCTGGCTCGTCATTTTCAGACTCCTCATTTTCATCTAATGTTTGAGTCTCATTTTCTGACTCATCATTTTCGGACTCCTCATTTTCTTCAGATATTTCTGTCACTAAGTCATCTTCTACATTTACTTGTGATGGCCCTTCAATATCCGCAAATACGGTCTCATTTGTTGGCCTGATTTATTTAAATTTTTGTCAGTTTAAATATAAATGGTTAAAATGTTATATAATTTGAATGTGAATAATTTTACCTCGAAGATGACGGCATATTTTCTACATTAAAGGGAGTAGCTTGTACGAAAACATCGGCAATGTTGATTCATCATCGTCAATCGGTACTGCAAAGAAGGTTGATCCCTCATACAACCACTTACAAGTTAATGTAAGTATATACTTGTCGAGCGGGAGATCAGTGACTTCGGAAACTCGAGACAGTAAGCCAATGTAAGTTAATTGGCATGGTAATGTAACCATCCGTTTCTTGCCCCCAATATATTCTACGTGATCATCAGAGACATCAATCGATCCTCCCCAATATACTAATACATGAGCGGTGTTGGGGGCCATCTATACGAATAAAATAATGATTTAATTAGTTTAATTACACAAAATAATTACTTAATAATCGGATGTAACAATTACTTTAATTAACATTTCAGTCGGCTGTTATCTTTAATAATCAAGAAATTCAATTGATATACTAATCACTCAGAAATGGAATCCAAAAGTCCGGTCTTGGGGCCTCATCGGTGCTCACCACAGTGAGTCCCTGCCAGCGCTGTATAGAGACCCTCTCGGCGCTCGATTCCAAATCTAAATGATATTAATTTTAACATGAATATGTGCACTTTTAAATCTAAATAAATGAAATGCTAATTGTATTGTGTAATGTCCACTATTTAATTCATAGACAAAAAACCACATCATTAGATTACTTCATAGACAAATGATTTATCATTAAAAAAAATTTATTTTCAAATATATTTTAACTAATCATCAATTTTGCACAACTAATTACTTGTTAAATTTAATAAAAAAAATCTTGAATAAAATTACCTGAAAGATGCGTGTCTTCTCTTCTACAAGAAATGTTATCCAAAAGATAATAATATAGCGTCCTCACTGATATAGCGTCCTCACTGATAGAACCCTGCAAAAAACACGGAACAAAGTCTACAAACAAAAATATCTTATTCTTACTTGAATAAGATTAGTCGATCGAGAGCAACAATCGCACTTCAGAATTCAGAATGAGAGAACCAGAGAGAATGAAGGGGGAGAAGATGAAGAATGAGAAGGAGAGGGTGAAATTGTGAGGAGGATGAATGAGGGGGGGGGGCATTTATATAGGAAATGGGGAGGAGGGGACCGTTGGTAAATTTCCAACGGCCCTCTCCCAAATCGGCACCTCAGGTGCCGATTTGGGGAGATACCCGTTGGGGCGCCTCCCAAATCGGCACCTGAGGTGCCGATTTGGAGAGGGCGCCAACGGGTTATCTCCCAAATCGGCACCTGAGGTGCCGATTTGGAGGGGGCGCCCCAAATCGGCACCTGAGGTGCCGATTGATGCCTATTTTTTTAATTTTTTCCCCTTGATGCTTATTTAATTAATTACGAATTTTTTAATAATTATTTAAAAAAAAATCCCGTGGCTGGACAAGATTTATCATTTTGGGAAATTTTCATTGATGGTGACAGTGATATTGTCATTAATTGATCTACACATATCTCATATACTGGCAGACTGGATACTTTGAGGCCACATGTGTCAGATGTCATTGACTCATTGGTTGTCTGATCCTTTCAAAAAAAATACGTCAATGGTTGTCTGACTAATAGAAACTATTTTCTGAAAATCCTATAATAGAAATGGGTTGTTTGGTCCAAAAGGTTTTCTCACAAAAAAGTATGATTTGTGAAGTACGAGGCAATCGAGAGAATTCACTCTACTTTCGTTTGGAACATTCTTTCAATGCTCAGGAAACCGTGATTTTAAAGAATACAAACAAGACTAATGCAGGTAGAACACAAATTTCTGATACATGCCCAAACTGCCGGTATCAGTGAGCATGGTCTTTGCTAAAAATATACCTCAAAAAATTAAATCACATAACTGATAATGTATATTTTACCTGATTTGCAAAATAGATGGTGCTTTTAACCTGAGGGTAGGGTATCTTTTTTCTTTGGAAGCATGAGTCCCTTGTTATATTTAAAAAAAATGATGAAGCCTTCTCCCCATTATAAGTAGGGTCGGCTACATGGATTCTTGCTCAAATCCATGTTGAAAGATTCGAATATTTTTTACACTGGTTGTCAACTACCTAACGCAACCCCTACAATGAGGGATTTGAACGTTGGTTTTTTGGGTGGTAGGCACACTGCACTACCACCAGACCATTTAAGCGGGTACAAGTCCTTGTTATATCTAATATAAAAAAATAGCCTTTTTGCAGCAATGCAAAAAGGACAGATATGGATTTAGGTGTTACCATCTCACTACTATCCCTTTTAATATTGATATGAATGAGGATATAGATATGGATAGATGCGAAAACCTTGTTACCTTGTCCTTAAATTTGGATTAAAGATATACTAGAACGGTTACTGGTTGGATATGGATAGTAGGATAAATATTTTATAGATAAGCTTAAGATATGTACATAGTTGACGACCTAAATATGGTTATACAATAAAATACAGCTACATTAAATATGTTTGTCTAAAAATAAGTATAGAAAATTTGCAGAGTAGGCATCTTCTTGACGTTGATCCCCCTTTTTTAAAAAAAATTGGCAATTTTTTTGAGGCCAAAAAGTATAGAAAACATGGTTGGGCGATAAATAAAATGTCATATTATACTAAAGTCATATTCTTATTTCTAAATGGGTTTGCAGATTTAGATATTTGTTGTTGACGCATATAGAGTAGTGCCTGTATCTCTTCGTTATTTTTATTTTCAGTTGTATGCTTTATGTAAATTACCCATAGGCTACTCTCCTATATAAGAGAGCCTAGGGATTATGGAATAAACAGGTTGTTCATTTTTCCCAACATGGTATCAGAGCGACGGTCCTAGACCGGAGTTCTCGAAACCCTAACCCTACCCCACCCCACCCGTCAGCCTCTCCTTCTCTCTCCATCTCATCGGCGCCGCCGGAGATCGCCGTTGCCGCTCCAGCGCCGCTGCTCCAACATCCTCGCGCCACTGCCCTCCTGCCGGTGCTCCCCTGTGCTGCGCCTCTACGCGTTGTGCGCGAGCGTGCGCTTGTGCACGTTGTAGCGCCTGTGCGCCGTAACCTCCCCGTGCACGCTGTAGCGCCTGTGCGCGAGCGTGCGCCACTGCGCCTCCCTGCGCCTGTGCGCCTTCCTGCGCCAGTGCGCGAATAGCCTTGGCGCATGTGCATCGCCTGCATCTTCTCTTGCGCATCGTCTGTGCATCTCCAGTGCTGTAGCGTGCATCTCCAGTGCACGCATCTCCTCTAACGTGCATCTCATGTCCGCGCATCTCCAGTTGCGTGTGCGCGTGCTTCTTGCACGCGTGTACGTGTGCTAAGCCCTAAGCCCTAGGGCACACACATCTTCATCTACACGAGGTTAGTTGCTTGAGGTCTACACATGCAACTAAGCCCGTCTATGTCATTGTAGACGAATCTCATCCTCTGTCAGTCGCTCCAGTCTTCCATCTCCAGTATGTCAGAAAGCAAGGCAGATATCCCGTCTATTGGCGCCTTTCGTGGTCCAGCGCCTATTGTCAAGATGGACGGTACAAACTATGAACTGTGGGCAGTGCAGTTCATGAGTATGATGAAGTCAACGGGTAAGAAGCACATTCTTACCGAACCAGAGCCTGCTGAGAAGACTGGAACCAATGGCTCTTGGGAGGTGGATGATGCATACGTCAAAGTGTGGCTATCCGGTACACGGGTAATCGAGATAACAAATGACATTCTACATCAACCCACAGCCAAAGATATGTGGGACATCCTGGCGGCCACATATTCCCAGGCGAAGAATGAGACAAAGATTCTGCAACTCCAGCATGATATCTTCACTATCAAGCAGAATGGACGCCCTCTACATTATCTCTATACATCACTGAGAGGGATGTTCGAGAAGCTCTATAGCTTCATGCCCCTGACAGCCACGCCAGAACAACAGAAGACATATAGGAACGCGACTATGGTGGGCGTGTTCCTGGCTGCACTTGATCCTGAGTATGAGGCGGCACGATCACAGATTTTGGCCGATTCTACTATTCCTCCCATGGAGGAAGCTTTCCATAGACTGAGTCGGATCACAGTTCCTTCCACGGCCCCTAGTCAAAATTCTTCAGCGATGGCAGCCAACAGAGGTCGCGGATTTCATCAACAGGGCCGTAGACGTGGACCTCGTGGAAGAGGTGGCCGCACTAGGCCAACATGTACCTACTGTCACCGAGTTGGACACAATGAAGACACATACTACTCGAAGCATGGATTTCCTGCATCCGCACGAGCTGCTGAGCAGATAAAGCCTCCATCTGCTGCTACTTTGGATCAACGGTTCGACGATCTAGTTGCCCGTCTGAGGGGCATTATTCCACCATCTGGTCCAGCACCGACTACAGAGAGTCATTCTGATGCCGCTGCTTCTGCCTCTGCATCTACCAGTGCTTCAGGTAGTATACTCGCACTCAACAGTAGTAGATCAGATACATTACCATGGATTATGGACTCGGACGCTACACATCACCTATGTGGCGACCAGAGTCTACTTACAGGATACACTCAGATCCCTCCAGGACGGACAGTAATAATTGCCAATGGTACACATTCCCCCAACACTGGTCAGGGGGAGATTAGATTGACATCTTCTATGCAGCTCAAAAATGTGCTACATGCACCTGATTTTTCAATGAATTTGTTGTCAATTAGTCAGATTACGAAGGATCTACATTGTCGGGCAATTTTTGATCCATCTTCTTTGATTTTTCAGGACATCCATACGGGCAACGTGATTGGTCGTGGCTATGAGCAAGGAGGCCTCTACCGCCTGAATCAGACCCCATTTGCTGGAACCTCATCCTCTCCTCCTGGACAAGTATCTACTTTATTGTGGCATATGCGCTTTGGTCATTTACCGCTTCAGAAGTTGCGTCAAATGTTACCTTATGGTCTTCCTCACACACCTATTCATTGTGAGGCGTGTCAGTTGGGAAAGCATCACAGGTCGTCCTTTCCCAGTCGTCCAGGTCGGAGTAGTACCTCCAAGTTCAAGTTATTTCATATTGATGTCTGGGGTCCGAGTCGTGTACCTGATCATCAGGGACACAAATTTTATATAGTATTTGTGGATGATTTTTCTAGAGTGTCATGGGTGTTTCTGATGAAAAATAAATCTGAAGCAGGAAATATCATTATCCATTTTTTGAATGAAATACAAAATATTTTCTCCACATCTGTGAAGTTTGTGAGAAGTGATAATGCTTAAGAATTGTGCACCAATGTTCTTGCCAATTAATACTCCTCAAAAGGGATTGTTCACCAAACATCTTGTGCTCATACATCTCAACAGAACGGAATTGCTGAAAGGAAACACTGTCACCTTTTTGATGTCACAAGATCACTCCTTATACAGAGTCATGTTCCCTACTCCTACTGGGGTGATGCAGTTCTCACTGCATGTTACCTAATCAATCGTATGCCTTCTTCTGTCTTGAATGAACAAATTCCGTTTTCCCTCATTCATCCTGGCAAGGATCTGTTCACTCTTACTCCTCGTGTGTTTGGGTCGGTTGCATTTGTCCATCAGTTGTCGCCTGGTAATGACAAGCTCTCTCCTAGGGCTGTCAAATGTGTTTTCGTTGGGTACTCCAGAACTCAAAAGGGGTACAAGTGCTTTGATCCTCTGCGTCGGCGGTATATGATCAGTGCAGATGTTACATTTTTTGAATCTGTTATGTATTTTTCAGCCTCAGGAGACAAGCAGCTACCACCTCTACCTACTGATGCCATATACATGACACCACCACCTCAGATGCCGTCACCACCACCACCACCTCAGATGCCGTCACCACCACCACCACCACCTATCTCACCGCTACCGTTTCATTATACCGCAGGCCTCCTCCCGCTCATGGTCATGACTCGTCTACTAGCTCGTCTATGGTATGTAATGAAAATATTACTGTTGATGGATCTGACGACAATTCTGAGCAGGATATGTTGCAGGGGCCAGATGAGACTACAGCTGATTTAGATGTTCCCATTGCTCTACGCAAGTCGAAGAGGAGCTGTGTTACATATCCATTATCAGCATCTGTGTCTTTTGAGAGGCTATCTGGAGATTTCAGGTCATTTGTTGTGGCATTGTCAGCTGTAGATATTCCACGAAATCATCAAGATGCTCTGCAGGATAGTAGATGGCGGCTAGCAATGGAGGAAGAAATGGCGGCACTTCAGTCCAGAGGAATTTGGAGTTTGGTTCCTATACCTCCAGATGTGAACCCAGTGAGCTGCAAGTGGGTGTTTACAGTAAAGCACAATGCAGATGGCTTTATTGACAGGTACAAGGCGCGTCTTGTTGCACGTGGCTTTACACAGACATACGGGGTGGATTACCTTGACACATTCTCGTCTGTGGCACGTCATTCCACTCTACGGATCTTGTTGTCAGTTGCAGTTGCTAGAGACTGGCCGCTCCATCAGCTGGACGTGAAGAATGCATTCCTATATGGAGATTTGCAGGAAGAAGTTTATATGCAACAACCACCTGGTTTTGCTGTTGAGGGGGAGTGTTCCAAGGTATGCAGGTTACATAAGGCTATCTATGGCCTTAAGCAGAGCCTCAGAGCATGGTTTCAGAAGCTCTCAGATCTCTTCGAGAAACAAGGATACAAACGCTCCAATGCTGATCATTCCTTGTTTGTACAGAAGACTGCTAGAGGTATCATTGTAATCATGGTTTATGTAGATGACATCTTGATTACAGGAGATGATGAGCAGGGCATAAAGTAGGCGAAAGAAAAACTGGGAACCGAATTTGTCACCAAGGACCTGGGAGTCCTTAGATATTTTCTGGGGCTGGAGTTTGCTAGAAATCCATATGGATTAGTAATGTCGCAGAGGAAATATGTTACAGATCTATTGAGTGAAACAAGTATGCTTGGGTGTCGGCCTGCTATGACACCAATGGATCCCAGCATGAAGCTCTATGATGATGACACAGAGGAGGTGGACAGGAGAAGGTACAGAGAACTGGTAGGCAAACTACTGTATGTCACGATCACTAGACCTGATATATCATTTGCAGTGAGTCGCGTGAGCCAGTTCATGGAGCAACCACGTCAGGTACATATGGATGCAATACACATGATTCTGAGATATCTAAAATCATCTCCAGGTGCAGGCTTGCTATTTAAGAAAGGAAAGGAGATCTCTATCACAGCGTGTGCTGATGCAGACTATGCAGGATGCCCCAAGGACAGGAAGTCCACCTCAGGTTTGCAGTCTATGTTGGAGATGCTCTAGTCTCGTGGAGGAGTAAGAAACAGACAGTGGTAGCTAGATCCAGTGATGAATCTGAATACAGGGCTATGGCCCAGGCTAGCACAGAAATGATGTGGGTGAAAGCTCTACTTACAGATCTATGTCTTGATATACCACTTCCTATGAAGTTGGAATGTGATAATCAGGCAGCCTTGTTCATTGCAAACAACCCAGCATTCCATGAGAGGACCAAGCATATTGAGGTTGATTGTCACTACATACGTGACATGATTCAGAAGGGGTTCATTGCTACATCTCATGTCACCTTAGAGAATCAAACTGCTGATATATTTACCAAGGTATTACTTCGAGGCCCATTCCAGAAGTGTGCGTCCAAGCTAAGCATGATTGTCTATGCTCCATCTTGAGGGGGAGTGTTGACGCATATAGAGTAGTGCATGTATCTCTTCGTTATTTTTATTTTCAGTTGTATGCTTTATGTAAATTACCCATAGGCTACTCTCCTATATAAGAGAGCCTAGGGCTTATGGAATAAACATTTTCATTTTTCCCAACATTTGCAGATATCGAGGTGGTGTTTGTATTCTTGAGATGTTATAATCTGCATAAATTGATATGGCACCAGATTTGTTATGGATATATCTGGATCCAGTTACAATTCAACTTACTTGGGGATTATTTTCCAGCTAAGCCACTGGAAAATATCCTTGCATAAAAAATGAGCTAAAGTGGTTGCATTGTTGACATTTCGTTTCACTGCACCGCAAAATACTTTTATGGAAGTGCTATCTTGTTTATGAGCCAGGTGCAGGAATATCTTACAACAATTAACCATATGAATGGTGGGTGCAGCAACCACGGCCAATTGTCTGTTCAACGTGCAAATCAAAGGGACATGTTGAATGCAAATGGTGCAGGGGAACGGGCTTTTTCATCTTGGGGGATAACATGCTCTGTGAAGTGCCTTCCAGAAACACAACCTGTTTGATATGCGCTGGAGAGGTAACTTGTCTGGCTGTTTAGATACACTTGGACTAATAGTATTTCCTAGTAGATTTGAAGGTTTCATGTGCTTTCGGTGTTAAGTGTTATAAAATCAATTCCTGTAAGTCATAAATGGAACGGGAGACCTTCCTATCGTAAATGCCAGGAAGTCGCTTCTATGAATTATGGTGTCCTAGTCAGCTGATGCATGTTGACCAGATTCTAACGTCTAAAGTCCTTATCCTGGATAAGTAATCGAAGAATAAGATGGTCACATCGTGATTACATCATCTATTATGTTTTGTCTAGAGTACTTTATTCTTTCATTATCCCTCGGACCAACCAAACAAAAATGTGGGTTAAAATCCATGTATTCTTTCATATTCCTTATCCGTCACTGTATGAAGTTTATCTTTTTTTAGTATAATTAATATAAATCCAATTGTTGTTCCCTTCCAGGGTTCTGCTTGCTGCAGCGATTGTAAAGGTACAGGCTTCCGTGCAAAGTGGTTGGGTGAGCCAATTGGAAGATCTCGTTAAATATGATGAGGTGCTTTTCTGACTTTCCAATAAGTACCCTTTCTGTACCAGCTGCGTAAAACATGTAACTTTTGCCAGCTGCTTGCTTTGAATTGTGATGAAATGAGTTATGCTCCCTGGGGAAGCCGGTGATACCTTGTAGCAGTTCTGATTTGCTCCGATGGGTAGGATTCTGTATACGGTTGTTTAAGTTTGTACATTTAAAAACTATCTTAAAAACGAGTTTCTGAAAATGGTTACAATCTAATCGTGAGCAACCGTCTTTTGCTTCAAGAGCAATATACACTCCATCAGGAGGTTTATTTTCTATTGGATTTGTTTCTCATGAGAGAGTAGCATCCCACAGCATGGGTTTTGCCCGTGTACTTGAAGCCTTGAATAAAACAAACGGCATGAGACTCTTGTTTGTGACGAGATTATATCTTTTGTGAGGAGACTGGAATTCTACTATCATGATTATGTTTCCACTAATCACAATAATGCCAAATACAAAAGACGAATCTTTTTTCTGTCAACAGACCTGATGTTTGTGTTCAGAGTTTGAACAACAAAAGAGGAAACAAAATTATACTGAACCGCAACGCTTTGAATCTATGGAAGCTAGACATATGCAGAAAGCTTGGTATCCAGTCAACGGGTACCTGCAAAATCCGATAAGAATAAAGGAACTTCTTGTGATTCTGTCAAGAAAGAAGTGAATCTACGATCTGAAAGTCTACCTGAATTCCATCACATAGTTCGCCTTTCCGATCCTCCTATTCTGCATAATCATCTGCCTACCCTTTTCCTGCATTAAGAACCAGTGCGTATTACCCAGGACTGGATCTGGACAGCCTTTGAAACCCCAGAATTACAGGTGCTTACATGGTAAACTCGCAGTCTTATGTTTAATATACATCTCACTTCTGATACAATCAGATGAACTTACAGAGTAGTTCCATATTTATATCCAGTGATGGCCTTCCATAAGAACCAAGGTCATTTGTAGTCCTTTTTTGAAGAGATGGCACTTTTTTTAGTTAGTTAATGATACAAATTTAGGTCCTAAACATAAGTAGAAATCATCACTAGATTGAATGGATTCAGTCTGACTTAAGTTGATTCAAAAGTATTTCTGGAACAGGTAAGTGATGTTTACCTCCATCATCACTTGGAAATTCTCCACTGATGGCTGAATCCTTTGAGCATTCCTTCCTCCTCGTTCTCTAAAATCAAGTTCATCTCTTTAGACCCCGTATTGTAATCACGGCTAACATTTAACATTCACGATAAGCGTCAATTTTACTATGCTAGTAGATAGCATATGGTTTTTACTTTTCCAACTTGCACTGTTATAGAATGGAACCTTTGAGCAGAGCTGATGGCACGTGCTCTTTTCCTCCCAGTCCTTCGGAAGTCCATTTGTGATGCATCTGAGATTGATCGGCAGGATTGTAACTTAATTTATTAGCTGCTAGCTATTTTGTTATATTTGAAGATACCACTGTGCCAGTACCTGACTTGTGTTCAGTAGCATGGATTGATGCTTGGTTAGCCATGCTCTCATGCTCCTCTAACTCCCCGTCCACGTCTTTATCTTCCGTAGAAACCTGTTAGATATATCATGGATGAGGTATATCATTATGTTGATTATTATCAGCTTAAAAGTGCATATCAACATTACTAATGAAGTTTTCCAAGTGTTTAGCAGCTTACGTCACGGTGCTGAGAAGGTGCATGGAATGCTTCTGCAACGAATCAACAGGGTTTCCCTGCAGGTTTTTTTTGGACTTGATTCGGGGATTAAATATGAAGTACCAATCCAACATTGCAGAGTTGTGAGATGCTCAACCTGGCCCCATATGCGATATCTCGTTCCAACAATATTTGCTGCCACGCTACCCAAGAAGCTCTCGTCTGTTCTGTTGAACACCCCATTTGGTTTCAATGCTATGACGAACTCCGACTGCCCGTTATGCCGCACGTGCCGAGCAATGGCAAGTTTCCGGCCTTGTCGCCCCTGCCCCTCCTGTTTATCATCCACTTGATCATTCCCGGTATATTTATTATAATTATTGATGATAAAAGTATGATCTTAGGAGGAATCTATCTCACATTGGTGTGTAGAGGAAATAGAGATAGATTCCTTTCCGTTGCAATGGTCTCCTTGTCGGTGGGATCAGTGAGCGGGTTGACGTAGATGGAGTTATAATGAGAGGGGGTCGTGCTGTCGTCCGAACAAAGGGTCGGCTTCTTGACTCCGTTCATCTTCTCAGAGCAGAAAAAAAATCTGGAGTCATGTGATGGGGATGCATAACTATGTAATATGGAGGTGAGTGAGATTCGAAATTTTCGAATACGAGGCAAAAGAAATGGGTCGGGAATCGAGTCGAGGAGCAAACCGCTGGTGAGTGGAATTCAAACGGCTCCACCACATTGGCTTCCGCTGATTCGAGATGTTCTTAGGCTCGGTTTGTGGTGTGTCCCGGGTTAACATTGGATAACCTGATAAACCATCTAGGTTGGATTTCGATCACAAATCAATGTGACATCACATCACATTCCTTATTCCAAGCTTCTATCAATCCTCATAACCATCCAAACAACTACTATTCACAGAAGGTTACCCCAATCTAGGGATGCCAATCTGGCTCTATCCATTGGATATCCGACCCGAATCCGCCCCATTTAAGGACCCTGAACCCGTCCCATTTACTTTTAGACGGGTATGGATTTGGGATTGCCTTGTGGGTACCCGAACCCGCCCCAAAATCGAATAAAAAAATATATAAAGATAAATGTGTGTGTTGCATTTTAATCAAACTAGACCCAAATTCATTTTATATCTAATATGTATCGATCTATATGTATAAATATCCAACTCAATTTTCTCCTCTCCATCCATTTATTCATATTCAACTAACTTTTTGTATCTTTAATAAATAAAAACTATCAACACAAAAGAGTTAAACTCTTAGCATATGTATTGCACATTTTATGAATCGCCATATTACATAATCTCACTCTATTTCGTCTATGTGAAAATCTTGTATACATTTATAAACAACTTAAGATTTACCATGTCGAAGATATTGATACGCCTTGGGTACACGGGTATCCGATGGGTATATGGGTACCCGCTAGAAATTACCCATTTAATAAATGGGCGGGTATGGGTAGTGATATTATAAATGAGTATGGGTTTGGGAATAGTAATACCCACCTCAAACCCAACCCGCTGACATCCCTACCCCAACCCAACCCAGTAACCAAACTAGCCTCTTGAGATAACGCGGATGCGAACGGGAAAATAGGGGAGGATTTGCCGATGAGGTTTCTCCACGTGGCATTACATGTGAGGTGGTGAGGCTACTTGGTTCGCTGAAAGCATGGCAACCGGAGGTGATGCAAAGGACATTCATTAGTAGGGTCTAAATGGACCGAACCCGAGTGAATCCGCATTTTTTTAGGTTTAGTTTGTTTATTTAATCGAGCTTTTGTGTTCATATTCGGTTCGTTTATTTTCGAACCGAATCTGAATTGAACCTTTTTTAAAGGAATCGAACCTAAGCAAATATCGAACTTAAAAATTCTCTAATAAGGTCAGTGAAAAGAAAAGAAATGGATATATATATATATATATGTGTCTATAATTAGAATAAACATTTATTCAGTTTTTTCTTTATCTAACTCTTCATCATCTTTTGGAAAAATTGAACTAATAAGGATTTGTCTCTTTGAAAAATTATAGTTATAATATATTTTTATATATGTTCAGATTAGGATAAGGAATAATGTGGGGATGTGCGATAAGTAATGTTTATACTCGTTTTGTTGATTTACGGATAAAAAAGGGGACACATAGATAATGGATGGTGTAGCCGTGACATGGCTATTTATTTTGGGGTAGTTTATACCGAGATAAATCTACTTATCCCATAAATATTCACTTATCTCCTGGCAAAGTTCACTTATCTAGGGGCAAAATCCACTTATCTCAAAATAAGGTTCATTTATGCATATAAGGATTTGTAAATATGTATGTGTGTGTATTTATCGAGCTTTTAATGAATCAAACCTAAGCGAACATATGATTTTTAGGTTCGGCCGTTTATTTAATCGAGCTTAAACTTATGTTTTGATTCTGTTCCTTATTTTTTGAACCGAATTTGAATCAAACTTTTAATGAACCGAATCTAAGCGAATATTTAACTTGAGAAGTTTCTGACACCCCTATTCATTAAAGTATGTTTTAAAGATAAAAAAGGGCCTTCACATAAGTGTGAGCTAAAAAATTTCGCCATTAATCACTTTTTAAGAAGACATTAAATATCCGTTACTCAGTATTTAAGAAGACATTAAATGCCCGCATCATGCCATAAGAAAAAGCAAGATTGATGAGAGCTTCTTAATGTTGGGGTTTCTTTGGCAGAAATTTATCATTTTTGGACACCCGTCCAAATTTTGATGTCTTTCTTGAAAGCAAAATGGTTTTCAAATGCAAAATCTCACCCAACTACTGCACGCTTAAGCATTCACCACACTACCTCAGCCTTTTGGAAATCCTTTTCTGGCATTATTTGATAGGAATAATTTTATCCATCCTCTTTGAGAAAACACCTCCAAAGACCAAGAGGATCTCCATATTTTCCGCGGTGGGGCATTAGAGGTGGTGGTTGAGGTTGAAACAACATCAGCGAGGATGGGTGTGCAGCCACTGTAGGCGGGTTTGTTAACGGAGCTTGCGGGAGAGGGAGGACTAGGCTTCAGTATCCCCACCTCCACAATCCCACCACAGGTGTTCCACCACGGGTGGAGTTGTGGAATATGTTCTTGACCATGCTCAAAAATGTTTTTACTCAGTGAATGGTTATTGGGTATGAACCATTGGTGAAGATAAAGCATGAGTCCTTTGTGTACCCATCATAATCTTCCCCAAGCCTTTATCCTTCCTAGCATGGCTACGACCTCACCTAATCTTGGTCATTCTCATCATCTTCTACAACGCATGGCGCAACATGCACAAAATTGTGACACCCAGTTTGTATGGCGGTAGAGAGTTGGAGATTGCTAAGGTAACAACAATAATAGTCGTCAACGTAATTGCTACAAAGATGACGACATTCGAGCATAGAGCAACAAGAGATGAGGAGCTTGCACCAAGATGCATGTAACTTTACACACCCCGATGCCTTTAATAGTTGGAATTACATCACAACTCTAGTAAATCATACCACAACACCTGTAATTCACTCTTACACCACAACCCTTGGAGACGGGCACACTTCTTTCATAAAGTTACATTATAGGGATTGCGGTGTGATGGTAAAGATTGGATCTTTACTTGGTATAATTTCAATATATTGTACATAACTATCAATTATCATGAATTACATCCATAACCTGAATACATGGTTCATTTCACACACGTCTCTCCGTTACTTTAGTCCATTAATCCAATCAGATTATTAAGCTAATCTTATTACCCATATTATATTTACTAACTCTTACTATCATGCCCTCTATCGTTAACTCATCTATTTGAATGTTAAAGTCAACAGATTCCGTCCAAATTATGGCAAACCTATCCCTATCTATTAAAATTTACAACCAATGCCGATCTTTGCAAATTCATATGTGGAAAAAAAACTAGAGTAGGAAGAGGACTTGAACCACCATTCCACACCCCCCTTCCTCCTCCTCCCGTTCCCTGCATCGGACCCATCCTCGCATCCCATCCACATCCTCCTCCCCTACCATACCTTGTGTTGTCCCTACTCCCTACCCTGCTATGTGTCGCTCATGGATGAAGTGACGTCACTCGTGGTTCAAGTTGTTGGTGTGGGGGTATCGACCACCACGATGACATCAGCGTTGGAAGGAAGAAGGGAAAGAGGATATTGAATGAGAGAGGGAGGGGGAAAATCAACCATTAGATTTTCATGTGTTAGATTAACTCAAGATATTAACTTAAATAAAGTTAAATTTACTGCTTAATCGTGGTGTAAGACGGAGTAAGATTACAATAGTTGTAGGGTAAATATGAAGGGCACAAACTTTGTCACGTAATTGACAATTTTCAGGGGTGTGATGTCCAAATCCCTTTTTATTAATCTATCAATTTAATCAGTATACGTTGTTATGCAATGTTATTTGAAAATGATCGGATACGGATAATTGATATATATATTTTATCACATCATTTTACATTTCAAAATATGAATACGAATGCAGATTATTCTCTTATCTATTTCAAAATAAGGATATAGGTGTCCCCGTATCCCTCTTCTCTTCATGTTTTTTTCGTATTCCCAATCACATCAATAAATAAGGATAGTCAAGATTCTTGATTATCTCCATATCCTGGAATGAAAGGACATCATCCCAGAATAAACTATCTCAGATTTTGAGGTCACATCATTGATCATATTATCCATTATGTCTATTGTTTTCTGCAGCATTTATCATTGGATGCTTACACCTATAACCTTGAGTAATTTTGCAATTACAATCATAACCCCGCGTAATCACGAATTACGTTCAAAACCTTCAATACTGCTTAACTCTTATGTCTATAACCCCGTGTTAGCTTCCATCCAATTTCCCGTTAACTATAACAATATCTATCAAATATTTTACATTTTCTATCCCCCGTCGCCACCTCGCCGCCCCCCGGCACCGCATCTCCATCCAGCCCTCCCCGGTCGCCTCCTTGCACCCCCCCCAACCCACCCAGCCATCGCAGGTCGGCTCCCTGCCACCTGCACAAAAAAACCCGTACACACACCAGACCCCATCGCCCCCTCTAGTAAGTTTCTACAAGCCTGACTCCAGCAAAGCCCCCTGCTAGCAAGAACTCTCCGCCCCCGCCTGCAATCTCGGAGGCCGAAGAGAGGGCGTCGTCAAATCATGTATTGGTTAGATTAACTCAGCCATCTGGTTGAGTTAATGAACTAAACTAACGGAGGATTATGAGTGTAAGACGTCACACTTATTCAAGGTCCTGAGTGTAATTCGCGATTACGCGGGGTTATGATTGTAATTGAAAAATTACTCAAGATTATGGGTGTAAAAATCCCTTAATCATTTCATTATCCAAACTAAGCGAACTAAATAAGAGAAACTTCATCAATCCCTTATCCTACCTTACAATCATATCCTTCATTCAAAAAAGTAACATAAATTATACATGTTCCAATGAGAATTAGCGAAATAATAGATAAATGAGATACATCCTTCATTCTTTTTAAGGTTAAGTAATAAATATTGAAGACTGGAATATAATAGATGATATAATCATGATATGACCATCTATTATGAAATAGCTTATAATACGATAAAGTCTCTTCATTCCGAGATAAGAGGATAGTGTTCTGTGTCCAGATTGGACCTTGCATAGATGGCTTAGTTGAGCCTAGGCACATGGTTCAAACTCCCTTTTCTTAAAGTTGTTTTAAGGGCTTGTTATCATTATTTGGTATAATAAGATGGATTTGGGTCCTAATAGTATGAGTAATTCCGCATATATTGTACCATATATATCATTAGTTCACCATGGTCGTCAAAATACTATACGAAAATGGAAATTTGGAAATTACTTAGCTATCTAAGAAGAAAAGAGAGCTTCTGAAATTCCAATTCCAGTCATGGAAATCTTACTAATGAAGCTAAAGTATTTGTATGGTAAGTTCCAAAGACAATCTTAATACTCGATAATGGATCACATTGATAAGTAAATTATATATGTAAAATTTTACCAGCAACAAAAAATTATAATCAAATTAAATCATATACAAACATGTATCCTGTATACAACAAAAATACAACAGGAAAATCACTTGCGAGTTGCTGATCTATGATATAACAACACAAGCCATTTCGAAAAACCCATGACAAAAATCTTGTTAGAAGAACTTCATCTTTCCTGCATGTAGTTTCAGGGACTTGGCCTCGCAGAGTGCCTTCTGAGTCCCAGATAATCCAGAACAAGATCCACCTGCACCCCCTAGCGTCACTGCAAAGTAGAGATAGATGGTGCAGAGGAATGCCAATAGGGCCAGTGTAGTTAACAGAAAGCGGTGACGCTCGAGAAGCACAGACCAGCTGTTCAAGTCATCACGGCCAGAAAACCTCTTATAAGTGGGTTGATACGAGAGAGAAGGTGATCTACGGTGTGGAGACGATAAGGATTCCAGCATCATTATGCTTGGTAGTCTGCTTTATTCTTGTAATGCAGATATGATAGCAAAGATGGTGTGATCTGCACAATTTCCTGGAGTAATCAGTATGGTGTTTTAATCTATGCAAAAGGCAAGATAAAACAGGAGATAAATGACATAAGCAGTCAAAATTGCAAGCTACATCACAAAAGAGTGTACTAGAGGTCCTTTCTGGAAATATATCTTCGCCAATCTCTAGCCTTTTTAGAAAGCTTGAGGCTAAGGTTTCAATATAAAGCTAAAAACTTCTGAGGAACCGATTCTGCAGTAGATCTTATCCGAGTTATATGTTGTCTTGATACATAAGCAGTCAAAATTGCCCCTTCTTTTTAAACTGGTCGAGTTATATGTTGTCTTGATACATAACCGTGCAGCAAGACCTTATCCGACTCTGTTTTACTATTGGCATCCATAATTTACAATCAGCCATATGATGTATAAACGCAGGCTCAGTTTAATTCATCTACTGGATGGAAGAGCAATATGCTTGTAACTGTCATTAAACTTAAGGTTATGCCGGTAAAACTTGACCAACAACATAAGTGATGCTGGTTGGTCAAATCTGGATGATCAGAATGTCACATGCTTAGCATTTTAAATAGGCACATCCAGTTGAGCAGGACCAACATGGGACAGATAAGTTCTGACAGGTTTCTTTCCAAATAAAAATATAGATTGGCGCCTCATCTCTCCTTGGCAGGGTTACAAATGGCAAAATATGAAATAGAGTTTTATATTTGGTCGGCGGGGACATTATATGTTGTTTATGTCCGCCATGCTTCTTAAACTAAAAGCTACATATTCTGCCTAACAATTATTCATTGATTAGCACCTCTCACCTAATTATACTTCTACCTTCTTCCAATATAACCTTTCTTATGAGGGGGCATCCATACTCTAGTTAGCGATGAATGCTTTTTATAGAAAGGCATTTAGCGCAAGAGGAAAGAGGAATAATTTTATTTCAGTTTTTTAAAACTTGGTCTCATTTGCAACGGAAGAAGCGCCCAGATAGAATAAGGCACATACGTATCGACAAAAAAACACGGCAACATTAAGGTCTTCAGCATATACACACCATATAAATTGTGATGTTTTTGCAGGCTACGAAATCGATTGCATCATGACGGAAGATCCGATTTTAAAGAGAATGGCACGATTGGCGTAGTGCCGACACACACAAATTGGAATTGACTGAAGCCCATCCGACAAAATAAAAACCCTAATTCAAATATTAGATCAAAATGGACGGGAAAAGACGAAGAAAGCAAATGCGAGATCCGTCGAATCCCAAATGGAAGATAAGCAATCAAACATGGGGGATTGCATACCTGAATCGATCGAGGGATGGGGAAAGATTGGATCTTGCGGAGGTCTCTGCTATTCTCAGAGGGGATGGGAGGCCTTCTTCGTGGAGGGGGCGACTGGTTTTAGGTGCTCGATTCCAAACTTGGTGTTGGTGTTTCTTAGGTCTTTTCCCGAAATAGACGGACCAATTTGTTTTTAGCACCTTAGCATATACCCGATATTGCATACAAGTCCTTTTTTTCTGGCTCCTCTGGTATGCCCGGGGTTGGGTTTGGGGTAGGTTTTCGTATTCTCAAATACATATTCATTTATAAAATCACTATCCAAACCCACTCATTTATTAAACATAGAATTCTAAGCAGACCCATATACACATCAAGTTCCACGTACTTGACAGGTATCAGCACATCTGATGTAAAATCAAATCTTAAACCAATCATTTATACAATATATTCTTACAAAAAGATATTAAATTTAAATTATATAGACTTCACACACATTCAACATAGAGTCGATTATAAATCAATTAATGGTATAAATTATTTGAAGATATATTGAATGAAAATATTCAAGACACACAACATGTTGACATTTAGTTGGTGAGAAACACATAATGTGTAAGGTCCTTACGGGGACATCAAATATATGTAACATATGTGTGGGAATATCATGAATTTATATTAATTGGATGTTTGTTCATTGGATTAAAAATATATGTATGTTAGAAATACAAAAAGACAACTAAACATGAATTAGTGAATGAATTGGAGGAATATAGAGAGACTTTTATATCGATGAGTTGAAAATGATTAGATATTGGTTAGATGCACTAACTTGAATAACATGAAATACATAAACACACACACATGCATATGTATACGTATATGTACATATACATGTACATGTACATGTCTACTTCAATGTATACGGGTTCCGGTCAGGTTCGAGATCGAGTACACGTAAGGGAATCCCGAACCTGCACCCACATGGGTAGTAAATTTTAAACCCAAACCCATCTAAAAATAAATGGAGCGGGATTTGGGTCATTAAATGGAATGGGTTCGGGTCGGGTACCTAGCGGATACACCCAGATTGACATCCCTAGTCATTTAATTTAAGATATATGCCGAATCAATTATCATCAAAGCCCCTTCATTTAGTACAAAAATGATTTTTTCACCTTGTATACCTTTTGGGCCGTTCGATAGTGGGCGAGGGATCCTTAATCCATCCTTATCACACTATCTTGTTGCACTAGGCTTTTATCACGAGGACACACTCGTCAAGCTTCAATGTGGGTCGGTGCGGGGTTGGATGAAGATTCCCAACCCACAATGACCTTCGAATCTTCTCCCACCACTACAACACCCTCCTCCTCGCGCCCTCTCACCCCTATTGTGTAGAATGGTCTGATGACCACATGGTCAAGAACCACTGTCGACGGTTACGTGATCGACGATTACGATGACCGGGTCTTTCGGAAGACTTAACCGTGGGCGTGGGGGAGAGGCAGAATTCACGAGGAGGCTTTCACACCCTATAAAAG
This sequence comes from Ottelia alismoides, assembly GCA_037367405.1. Taxonomy (NCBI): domain Eukaryota; kingdom Viridiplantae; phylum Streptophyta; class Magnoliopsida; order Alismatales; family Hydrocharitaceae; genus Ottelia; species Ottelia alismoides. Next base: position 298,360 of record JAZKJV010000569.1, read on the forward strand.
CCGACCTCTATCGGGAGGAGTCGAACCATCCGAGAACAACCCTCGCCAAGGGAGCCCTCTCCCATCTTCATCTCTCTCGCTCTCCTCTCTCATTCTCTCTCGAAGCAACAATGTTGAGTACCTCGATCAAACACTGGTATCAGAGCTTGACCTCCTCCTTCCCCATCACACCATTGTCCACCCTCAGGTACTTCTTTGGTCCTCTCCACTTGTGCTCGTCCTCCCCCCTCGGCCTCTCCATCTACACTCGTTCTCGTGATGGGTTTGTCAGATGTAGCTTAGCTAGAGATAGTCTTGACCCTATTTTGAATATTTATGGCGTGTCGTGGTATATTTGTTAGCGTTTTAGACAACAATAATTGTGGGCATTTCGATTTTGATGGCAACTCATTGTTGGAGTGTTGAGGTATGTTTTCATTCCCATTTACTTTCCTCTTGACTATTCAATATTGTGCTCGAACAACTGGATGAATGATTATGTTTAGCTGTAGAGGGTATTGTTATAAACATCCTCCTCCCACTTATTCTCGATTGCAATGCCATATGATATGGGTTCTAGGGCACCTTCCCCCTACCCACTATTTAAGGGGGTGAGAGTTACTCAGACCACCCTCGCTATTCTAGCTCTTGAAGTCTTCCTCCTTGTTTGGTGTTTGCATATCCCGTGAGCTTGTGGGTTTCGTCGATGTATATTTACGAGCTCTTGATGTTCCAATTGTCAAAACTTATCTAATTGATTTCGTTCCCCGTTGGTTGTGCATGTTTGTATTGCACATTTTAGTTTCTGCTGAATAATTGTGTTAAAGTCTCTTTGGTTTCAATTGCTTTCACTTTACTACATATTGGGATGGTAATGTGTTTGTTATGTGTATTGCTCCTATCACATGTGCCACTACTCTCATGCATGTTGCTAGTTGCTTCCTACTACTCTCATTTGTGCTGCTAATTTGCTTAAAAGTTGGTTGCTAATATGCCCAGTTAAAGTGTTGCTTCTGCACTTCTTATGTACTTAATTTGGTTGAATGTTTTCTTGATTTCAATTGCTTCCATTCTTTTCATTTGAATCTAACCACTACTATCTAGACTATTGCTTACTTGCATGAAGGTGGGTGATAAACTCGCTTTTGCCCTTAAGTTAATTATGTGGAATTATTGTTGTAGTCAGGTTAAGAGCGGTTTGATCAAAACCAACCGTGCAAATATCTCTATGAAGAGTTGTTGTTGATGTATGCTTATTTTTCCTGGGCAAGTCCCATGGTCGAATCAAGGAAACATGCCTACTTGGTGATTTAAGTGTTAAAAAGTGATTTCAATTGATCATTAGATCAATTCAAGTAACTTGGTGCATGCATGGATTTTTTTTGAAAATTTATTTATACAAGATAGATGCCACAAAATGAATGATATGAATAAGATATGAAATACTCGTACACAAACTACACAACAAGCTCCTGAAACCAATTACTAAACTTAAGCACAAGTTCAAGCTAGTTTGCTCACTTTTTTTGATAACACATCAAGATGCATTAACAAAAAAGGTGTGATGTTGCTTTAAATTAAGTCCCTAGGTCCTAATCACACTTAGATTATTAAATAGGGGAATAAAGGATCATCAAGAAATTAACTCCATAATAGAAATCTAGGTGATGTAGTCTCAAGTTGACTATTTATTTGCAGTTATTGGACCTATGTGCAATTTAATAGAAGTAAAATAATGTATATAGATCAGGTAACTTCTCTGTATTTAATTAACAATGAGGAAAATCAGAGATTAGATCATATATTCAGGAAGAGCATGAAACAAGCTTTCAAACAAGACTGATTTCATAAATTTTGGATTTCAAATGCTCAAGATATTAGTACAAGAGTCCCAAATTTTCATAGTGTGACTCATCATCTTGATACATTTGTAATTTGAACAATTTAGAATGTCTCATTTGTTCTTATAAAAGAGGCACCACAATGTTTTTCCTCCAATCTTCAGGCATTTTCTTGCTTTGCCAAATAACATTGAATAAATTTGTAAGCCAAGTCAAACCACGCTCACCCAAAACTCTACATACTTCTACAGAAATATCATCAGGTCCTACACCTTTCCCAGGTCTCATAACCTTCAAAGCATCCTCTACTTCCTTCCTTTGTATTCATCTATAACTTGCACAATTCAAGTAACTCTCACTACTAGCTAGATCTCCCAAAGTGATCTCTATATTTCCTTCCCCAATGAAAAGCTTATGTAAATATCGCTTCCATCTTGTCACTATATCCTTTTGAGTAACAATCACATGACTTTCATCATCCTTAACGAAAAGAGGTGCTATTTTGATTCCGTTTATATGGAAATCCACAATTGAACTTCAAAAAATGTGTTTCTTCGTATATGGAAATGTCGTTGTACTTGTTTGCTTGACCATTTCAGTTGACTCTCATTTGTTTCTGAAACAAGATGGAAAGTATCACCTGTTTGTTCACATCTCTTCAAATCAGGACTTGGCAGGAAGTTTATGTTTTCAGACGTCTTAGATCAGCAGTATCCACCGATCATCTTCAATTATTGTAGCAGAAAATCAGTAGTTTAAAGGTGGGACCTTGTGCCTATTTTTCTTAACATTGTGCCTATTTTTCTTAACCGTTTGTAGTCCAACGGTTAGGATAATTGCCTTCCAAGCAATAGACCCGGGTTCGACTCCCGGCAAACGCATGAAAGCTTTTTCACGGCTTCCTGAACATGTTAAACTGCTCTCTAATTTTTTTTGGTCAACAGACTGCTCTCAAGTTATATATGCTTTTCTTTCATCATTGACCTTGACCTCCTTCAATCAAGTGAAAACCGGTTTGAAGTTTTGAACACCATGCGGGATCTACAAAGAGTGACAAAATCGTTTGCATGATAAAAAGCTATTTTATTCTCAGAATTTTCGGGGAGGTGTGAATTTAAAGCCAACAATCTACACAGTGTATCTAAGGGAGGTGATATCTTAAAGATGCAGTGTTTTGTATTGGATAAATTTCAGTTGGGTTAAAACTTTGTTATTGGAAGAACATATTTATTTTTCGCCTGAGACATCTCAAGTCTGTTCATGGACTCATACTGATATTTCAGCATCTGATTTGAACTTTTGAGTTTGAGTACTGAGAGATCAGACGGAACCACATGTAGAAATCTACACCGGAATGTTGAGTCCATGTATCCTTGGAAATTTCCTCAGTTCGCCTTCTGTTGGATAACTGCCTTCTAATAAATTGCTCCAGATTTAACTCCATCAGATGTAGTATCCAATGTTTATTTGAAAACTGTACCCGTCTTTATCTATAGAATTTATATTTCAGCACCTTCATTTCCTCGTCAATCTTTGTAATTGATGATTCATTGCCATGGCATGCAAACTTTCTTCTATTTCATAGAAGAATAAGAATCAGAATAAGATAATTTTCTTTACAGCTAAGCCATTCACACTGAGGGGTGGTTTGACTTGCCCATATCCTTTCCCTTTCTTATGGTTATAAATGTCATAAGATTCTGTTTCTGAAACGTGTGGTCATGCACTTGTAAATGCATAGCGGGCACTACAAGGGATTCATGTCATGTTGTTTCATGGCTGTATAGCTGTTGGGTCCGAAGGTACGCAGCTGTTGTAGTTTAGAATCTTTAGGGCCCGTTCGGTTCGGGAATAAGTAGGAATAAGGATGGGGAATAAGGAGAATAAGTGTTTATTCTTTGTTCGGCTGAAGGATAGGAATAAGGAAAATAATGTGAAATAAAGGTAGGTAAGGTGGGATAAAGATAAGAATAAGAGTGAAATAAGATGTAATAATGGGGAATAGTCGTACCACTGGGAACCGTGTCGGGAGGAGAATTAGTCCCTTATTCCAGAGCTTATTCTCCAACCAAACAGGGCCTTAGATATTGAGGCAAAAGAAAGTTAGAATAGTTATGAAAAAAGTGGCCAGAGCCATATCAACTGATCACATATACAAGCATGGAAGTCATCTTTTAAATTTGTAAATAAAACTCTTTTTGTTAATCATGAATCCATGTAGCGGACCTTACTTAAAGTGGGAGAATGTTTTGCCATTTTTCTATTCTTTCTTGTTAATCAGTTGCAGACAGAGATTCTGTTTTTTCATTTTTTTGAAATAAGATTCTGTTTTTCTTAAATGGAAACACCAACTATCTGCTACTAGTCATGCTCCTGTTATTATTGTCATTGCATTCCATCACATGATATGCCTGGGAATACCCATTTATTTATAAAAACACATAAGTAACAGTCTGTACAAGGCCTTTACGTGGAGCGTTTTTAGTCCAACGGTTGGGATTGCCTTCGAAGCATGTGGTTAATTAGAAAGAAACTGTTTATATACTACTCAGGTATAAACGGATCCCAGATGATGATGGATTCAAATACCTAATACTGGTATGGTATGGTATGGTACGGGTGTGGATAGCAGCAGGAATGTATGTGTAAAATCAGATCGACGATCGAAGAGTTTTCCAGACCAAATTGATCGACCATATCAAATTGAATGATCAATCAACTCGGAAAATGGTTGATCATAAAAAGATACATGATCGATCATAGAATGATCGATCATACAAATTTGTATGATCGATAGTATGTAACATTAAGAATTGCCATAACTTGAATTTATTTGCTTTTTGAAATATGCAATCATATTACCTATGAATTTTATTACTACTCTTTGTATAGTTAACTCCTTCGCTTCAGCAATTCCTGCCAACATTAATTATATTATCGAGTTGAATAGTTTGAATTTAAAGAACTGTAAATAAGGTGTTATAATTGTTCTGGTTGCATAGACTTGGACCTATTACTTAGAGGGAACGACCATCGTCTCTTATAGCTGAAAGTTTCATTGAGGGTAAAATGAAGTTTGAGAAATAGGAACGTTCAAATCGAATGTGCTGAATGATCGTGAAGTGTGCGATCTCATAAAATTTTAGAGGAGTTATTTCTAAGGAGACTAGTGCCAAGAAATTTCTTGAAGAAATAGAAAAGTGTTTTCCCAAGAACGAAAGGCCGAACAAGTAACCTTCTTGGAAAACTTATTTCAATAAAATATAAGGCAACAACGAAGATATGGGAGCGCATTATGGAAATGTTTCATCTTGCATCAAAGTGAAGGCGCTCAAGTTAGAGTTATGTGAGGATTTACTTGTGCATTTAGTCTTGATATCTCTTCGTGTGCAATTTAATCAATTCAAAATAAGTTACAATTGCCAAAATGAGAAATGAATTTTCAATTGCGAGTGCTCTTTTTAGCAAAATAATTGTGGATATGGAGGTGGTATTTAACATGTCCGTTAGACAAAAGGCAGTTTTTCGGTGTCTTCAAGCTGATCATGCCCAAGATTTTCTCCTTACCCTTCCTATAGACGGACTTGGACTTCACATGTCACCGGTGGAGTACCGCAGTATCCTCAAATATCGTCTCATGATTCCGTTATTTCCTGTTGATGAGGTCTGTCCAGTCTGTCGCAAGGCATGCTTAGACAATTTTGGTGATCATGCAATTCATTGTAGGGAGCTCCCGAGGTTTAAGTACAGACACGATCTTGTTAGAGACGTTTTATTTGATGTGCTCAAACGTGCAGGTATTGCTGCCAAGAAAGAGGCGCCGGTGAACTTTTTAACTGACCCACAGGAGGGAAGATCTACACTTAGACCTGCTGATATTTTGATTTTCGGGTGGATAGGAGGAAAACATGCTTGTGTAAATTTGACAGGAGTTTCTCCATTGGTGGAGTTGAAGAGCGGGACCTTCACAGCAGGGCATGCTGCCCTTAAAGCTTCTTTAGCAAAAGTGGGGAAGCACGAGAAAGTATGCACGGAAAATCAACATGACTTCATCCCTTTTGGTTTTGACACCTTTGGCTTCTTAGCACCGGAAGCTATTGAGCTTTTAAAGAGGATCCAAAAAGTGATGAACAATAATGTGATGGACCCTAGATCTATGGATGTAGTGTTTAAAAGGATTGGCTTTGCAATTCAAAAAGGACTAGTGGCACAGCTTGTTGCCCGCTTACCTTCTGTTTCGATGTAAACCTTTTGATTATTAAAATATCCAAGCCATGAGCTCATTTCCCGTTGTGTGCAAGAGGAAAAGAGAATGACGCAAGATAGAACTGAAAGTGCTCGCTGTGCGTGCGGAAATCAGTAGTTTAAAGATGGGCCCATTTGCCTGTTTTTCTTAACATGGTCATTAGCTTGGTCACATGATGTGCATGCACTTTTTTATATTAAAAATTAGCATGATCATTGGAGCGTTTGTAGTATAGTAATCAGTATAATAATTTCCTTCCATGCAATAGATCTAGCTTCGACTCCCTGCAAATGCATGAAATTTTTTATCTCAAGCTGCCAAAACATATTTCAAACTGCTCTCAAGTTATATAACATTTTCTTTTATCAATGACCTTTGACCCTCTGACCAAAAGAAAATGGGAAGAATTTTCGAACACTGTGGGTTCTGAGAAAAAGTGACAAGAAGGTTCGCATAGCTCATTGCCTGGTTGGACAATACTTAAAAATGCCTTTTGTAGGATAAATTTCAGAAGAGTTAAGTTTAGTTATCAGAAGAAGACTTGTTCTTCTGATTGAGACATCTCTAAGCTACTAACTCATGCTGATCACCCACATATTCTGAACTATTGAGTTTAATTATCTCTTAATTAGACACAACGATATGTAGAACTCTGTGCTGGAATTTTGAGTCCATGTAGCCCACTAAGATAACTCCTTTGGAGAAATAGATCGAGATTCAACTCCAGCGATTATAATATCCAATGTCTGGTAGTTTTAAACTGTGTCAACCTTTGTCTATAGCATTTAATATTTCAATACAGCCATTTCCTCCTCAGCCTATTGTAAGTGATGGTCCATTGATATGACATGCAAACTTCTCTTTCAGATTGAAAAAAAAAGAGAACTTTGTTGACAATAAGCCCTTCACACTTTCCATGTGTTAGACAGTGGATTGTACTAATGCTGAAGCTCTCTGAATCTTTCAGGGTCTGAACTATGGTTTTCCTGAACTCCTCAAGCAGCCAGACAAAAAAAGCCTCTTGTTTTTATTGTTCTCTCCCCACCCACCTATTACTCAGCACTCCCCTCTTTTTCAGAGTTCACAAAAACCTCTAGTTGTAAACCTTGCTTATTTGGACTGAATTATTTTCTAGGGGATCTCGCTGCAAGCTCAAAAAAATGTAGTAATGTAGATGGTGAAGAACAAGGAAGAGGTGCTATCGTTACTGGAACAAATGAAGAGATGTACTTTTTTATTCAGTTTATGTGGATGTCAGCACTCGAGCTTCGAAAGTGTGTTTTTCTATAATATATGATGTTGCTCTTGCTTACAATAATTTTCAATCAATTATCATTTGTTATTGAATAAAAATAGAAAAGTGATCTGTTTCCCATCCCCTTGAATATTCAATTGGCAGAAAAAAAGTTTTTGTCTAAAATTAAAAACATCAACTGATTACTTCGGCTGTTGTTATTCACCAGGCGATGTGCATTGTTTGTATATAATATTTGGCATGTGAGCTTCTAATATTAGCGTTTGTAGTCCAACGGTTAGGATAATTGCCTTCCAAGCAATAGACCCGGGTTCGACTCCCGGCAAACGCATTTGGACTTTTTTTTTCCGCTTGTGTTCTTTTTCTTCCATCTTTATTTGACATCTCGCAGATTTTCCTGGAGATAAATGTGCCAATATGCCGTTTCATACTCTCTATTTGCCAATGTGCTCCTTCTTTTTGTGCTTCCTACCTACTTGAAGTGCAGGAACTTCATGGCAATTGGCAAGGTGTTACTGATCCGAACTTCTTGCTATGGTTTCATCGTTATAATTGTCATCAGCAGACAGCAGATTATTTGAGGCAGTCTTCCCAAAGTTGGAACATAGCAGATTATCCTTTTATCTACGTTGTTTCTTATATATATTGAGTTTTTTTGTTGCTATGATATTAAAAATAGTTCCCTGATATTTATGGCCAAGATCTTGTTGCTGGTGATTTGTGTGGATTTAATACCCCGGTTTTCTTGCTTTGAGCAGAAAACATGATCGCTGGTTTCTCTGGAAGATCTGGAAATATAGATGGTATGATTGCATTATGAGATAGGTATCCCTCGGAAATCGGAAAGGCTAAGGGTGGATTTAATACCCCGGTTTCCTTTTTGTAATATCTCAAACTTTGGGGGTTGTTTTAAAAATAAGATTATGGAATAAAATATATATAAAAAAATAAATTTGAAATTATTAGAAAAAATCAAGTAATTACGTATGTAATATGTATATAGATGTTTTTTTTTAAAAAATAAAATGGCATAACGGTGGTGCTATTCAAAAGGGAAAAGAATAAATATATATATCACAAAAAAAATTAAAACTATGCAAAATAAACAAAACAGAACGACTATACAGTGGTGTATTATATTAATATACGTAATAAGTGTAAAAAAAATCAACAAACAATTGAAACAGAATGGACGTTACAAAAAAAATCACACGATAATGGGGGAATTGAATGGAAAAAAAATTATTATTTAAGATAATGAGCAAGACACCATCCACGTTTTTTTTCTCTCCCAACAACTCATATTTTATTAAGGATAACTTAACCAGAGATGATATTAATCTATCTTCTCACCCGAAAATATATATATACTAATTCCAAGGATAACTTTTATCGTGTGAGTAGAACTTTTAGGGCGTCATCGAGAGTTCTTCATCCTCTCCCTCGTGAGGGGTTTCTTCGCTGCCGAAAAAAAATCTTGAGGGTATTCGGGGTTTGGCTTTGCATCGAGGCAAGAGACAGGTTAAAGCTGCACATCGAGAGTCAAGACCGTAGGCGATAAGGTGACACCTTACTCTTCTGATTTTTTTTGTTTTATTGCCGGGATAGGGTACTGTTAGGAAGTCATATATTGTTGACAAGAACATATTTTATAACCTAGTTTTACCAGCATGTTCAATGAAATAGGACGAAATTATTATCAAACTTGCTACTGGTAAATATTAAGGCATATATTAGCATATCAAGAGTTCACAGTCTCAGATTTTAAATCTAATACCTTTTTATTTAAATTAGATGTGCCTCTTGGCACATGCATGTAACGGATTTTATAATATGGGCAAAACTTGTATTACTCCTCATTAAGAAAGGAATAGTAGTGTTATATGAAATAATATCATCTATTGGTGGGAATAGATCCGACATTCTCAAAACTTTGCTAATCATTAATGTCGGTTAATCGTGTACAATATTGCTTGCAAAAAAAAAGAAAACAAAATAACAATCGTATTAATTAGATGAGTATTTTTTTTTTAAAAAGGGGGGGTACTGCAATTGTTGGGATTTCGGATATTAGGATGTGATGTGTTACGGATTGCACATAACATTGAAGTACATCTCTTTTATTTAGGTGATAACTGATTTCCATCCACGGAGAAACATAGCGATCTATCCCTATCGTTTTGAAAGAAAAAAATTATGTCGCAGACCATTGTTATTTATAACCCACATTCGATTTTATTAGCCGTTGCAATGCTATTTTTTTTAATATCTCGTTAAAATGCTTTTGTTATATCTATATGTTGCAACCTTATGTAATTAGATGCTAAATTGTTAACCATAATTCTTATCTATGGATTAGTTGTTAAATGTTACAGAGTTAGATACATTTTTTTATGTATTTATAGGCTAAATTGCAATTTTGTTTGTTCAAATATTTTTATTGAAAAATAAATCATTGTTTTTGACACCACCATTGTGTGGAAGTAGACATTGTTCATTGTTGGCCCATTAGAGGCTTTGACCTGGCCGGGTGCCGCGCGGATGGTTAATTCCGCCAATTGACCGTTGTAGGCGGGTAATCCTACACTACTTCCAAACAATTTACCGCTACGGCGGTTGACTCAGTACTGATGTCCATTGCATTGGGGTTTGGATAGGAGATCCCGTACTGATATTTGTTTTAGTTTTAAAAATTTTGATTTAAGGGAACGGGGTGGCTTCTATCCAAGCTCGGGCTGCCAGGTGTCAGCAGATGGTATTGACTTATATTGATATGGATATTGATATTATAGTCACAGAATTTGTGATAGTCAAGGAAATTTATTGAATGGTCATTGTTATCCCATAATGATGGGCATACTTGAAAAAGTCTTCTTATAGTTCATTGTGTATTTATTGACTTATATTCCTTATCATATTGAATTGTCGTCGTATATTCTTTTTTTTACTCATTGTATATGATTATGATGGCATGTCTCATAAATTATTGGTGCATACTTAGTCAAATTCTTTTGACTAATATTGATTTATAATCTTGCAGCTTAACGAAGGTCGAGGTTGGGTTGCTCAGCTAGACTAAGGAGTCGTTGCTTTATCCTAGTGCATTATAAATAACGTACGAGAGTTATTGATGGACTTATTTGTTTTTTTTGTAGTTCAGACTTGATAAGTCTTTTATTTATTGGTTATGTTCCTTTATTCTTCCATCATGTATGGCACTCTGAAGGTTATTTATGGAATATTGAGTTTTGTCTCGCTCTTGGACTCGAAAAAAAATTCATTTTCTTGGGGATGCTTCCGCAATGTTTCCCATGTTTCGAGGTCCGGGACGTGACAACGTGGTATCAGAGCTAAGTGGAAGATTAGAGGAATTTTATCCAATTTTAGGATGACTTATAATATTTATAGATTATGTTTGGAATAGCTGACTAATTGATCGTCGCTATTCGTAGATGTTGACCGTCTCGAACCATAAGCGGAATCGTCGCTCCATGGATTTGGCAGCCCGGAATGCCAAATTAATGAAGACGGTCGAGGAGCTCTCCCATCTGATTCGTGATCAAGCTGATCACCACCAGAGCAAGGATAGGGATCAGAGACGTCGTGAGAGGCGTCTTGAAAAAGAAAGGCGTCTTCGTGCGGAGCGCCGTGATGATGTCACCTTTGAGAGATTCTTAAAGGTGAACCCGCCTAGCTTTGACGGTATAGTGGATGCTGAGGTAGCAGACCGATGGTTGGAGGAGACAGAAAAATTATTTGATGCAATCAGATATCCGGATCATAGCAAGGTCTCCTTTGCTACTCATCAACTGAAGGATCCTGCTAAGGACTGGTGGATCAGTTGCCAGTTGCGGAAGTTTGAAAAAGGAGAGATTATTCTGTGGGATGAGTTTGTTAAACTCTTCCGCGAGCACTATATTCCGATACATTTGCAGTTGATCATGGAGCAGGAGTTTATTAATCTGAAGCAGGGAGATCTGAATGTTGCTGAATATAACAACAAGTTTCATCGCTTACTGAAGTATGCTCCACACTTATGTCCAGATGAGTATCGGATGACCCAGAAGTTCATTGAGGGACTTCATCCTGCTTTAAGATCGAAGGTTCTTTCCAGCATGCCGAAGACTATGGAGGATGCTCTAGCCAGCGCCACAACTATGGAGCGAGATTTCTTGCGAAGAAAGGAGGAGAAGCCGCGCAACGATCGGAAGGATCGATTTGGGAGGAACAAAATTTTCAAAAATTCTCAGAAGCAAAAGCAAGCATCCAAGCCGGGGCAAAACAGCAGAATTCCTGAATGCTCTTTCTGTCATCGTTTCCATCCTGGAGAATGCTATCTCAAGAATGGCCAGTATCTGAACTGTGGAGAGAAAGGACACTTTGTTCGTGATTGTCCGAAGCCTAAGAAGCAGTCCGTTGCTCAAGGATAAGATCAAAGGCCAAAGATTCCGGCTCGAGTATATGCTCTCACCACTGGAGATAATGCTGCTAAGGAAGACAAGGTCATCGAAGGTACTCTTCTTATTGCTAATTTGCATGCGAAGATTCTTTTTGATACTGGTGCTACACATAGCTTTATTTCGGATGCACTAGTAAAAAGCATGGATGCCACACCAAAACTTTTAGATATTGATTTGATAGTTATCACACCTACTGGGGGAAGTGTGAAAGCATTGGAGTATATTCAAGATGCTCCATTGATAATTGAGGGTCATGAGCTGCCTAGTGACCTCATTGTCATGAAGATGACAGATTTTGATATTATCCTTGGGATGGATTGGCTTTCCCGATATCATTGTATTATTGATTGCTGCAAAAAAAGGGTGATCGTTGCAAACCATCAGTTCCCTGGGATCGTTATTAAAGGACATGGTGCTGTCTCTGAGCGTTGCATTATATCTGCCATGAAGGCACATCGCATGATTTTGAAAGGGCGAGAAGCCTATCTTGCCAGCATTATTAGGGTTGAGCCATCAACCGTATCCTTACCTGACCTCGACGTTGTTCGAGAGTTTCCTGATGTTTTTTCAGAAGAATTGCCTGGACCCCCACCTCGGCGGAAGATTGATTTCACTATTGAGCTCGTTCCTGGAACCTCACCAATATCCAAGGCACCATATCGCATGGCTCCTGCCGAGCTAGTGGAATTAAAGAAACAACTTGAAGAGTTGCTTGACTTGGGATTTATTTGGCCCAGTGTGTCACCATGGGGTACACCTGTTTTATTTGTTAGAAAGAAGGATGGATCTCTTCGCTTATGCATTGATTATCGAATGCTGAATCAGGAGACTGTGAAGAACAAATATCCGTTACCACGGATAGATGATTTATTTGATCAGCTCCAATCAGCAAAGATCTTCTCGAAGATTGATTTACAATCTGGATATCATCAATTGAGGATTCGAGAGGAAGATATCTCGAAGACCGCTTTTCGAACACGTTATGGGCATTACGAGTTTTGTGTGATGCCATTCGGATTGACTAATGCTCCTGCCGCTTTTTATGGATCTTATGAATCGGGTCTTTCGACCATTCTTAGATCACTTTGTCATTGTTTTTGTGGATGATATTCTTGTTTATTCTCAGAGTGTTGAGCAACATGAGGAGCACTTGAGAATCGTATTGGAGACTCTGAGGCAGAATCAACTTTATGCTAAATTCTCCAAATGTGAATTCTGGTTGGAAAAGGTCATGTTTCTTGGGCACATTATTTCCAAGGATGGGATTTCTGTAGATCCAGCCAAAGTTGAGGCAGTCTCAGAATGGAAGCAACCTCAGAGCGTGACAGAAATTAGAAGCTTTCTTGGATTAGCAGGGTATTATCGTAGATTCATTCGTGATTTCTCGAAGATTTCACTTCCTCTTACCGAATTGACTAGAAAAGGAACCAAGTTTGAATGGTCTTCTGCATGTGAGCGCAGCTTCCAAGAATTGAAGAGAAGGTTGACCACTGCTCCTGTCTTGACTTTACCTTCCGGTTGTGGAGGTTTTGTCATCTACACTGATGCATCCCTGAATGGCTTGGGTTGTGTGTTGATGCAGAATGAAAAAGTGGTAGTTTATGCTTCAAAGCAGCTAAAGATTCATGAAAGGAATTATCCTACGCATGATCTAGAGCTTGCTGCCGGGGTGTTTGCATTAAAGATCTGGCGTCACCACCTTTATGGTGAGAAATTTGAGGTCTTCTCTGATCATAAAAGCCTCAAGTACATCTTTTCTCAAAAAGATTTGAATATGCGGCAAAGGAGATGGATGGAATTCCTTAAAGACTATGACTTCTCAATTGCTTACCATCCAGGTAAAGCAAATGCTGTGGCTGATGCTTTGAGCCGAAAGGGCTATGCCTTGTCGGCTAGCTTGATGATCAAAAAGTGGAAGTTGATTGATGACTTTGTTTCTTGGAATCCTTTCAAGGAAGGTGACAAGATTATCTTATCTAGCATCCAGATTCATTCGGTGATAGTAGAGAAAATATTGAGAGCTCAGAAAGAAGATCCTGAGTATCATGTTCTGGCTGAGAAAAGTCAAGAAGAAAGTTCAGAATTCTTCATTGCTCCAGATGGTGGCATCAGATTCAGGAATCGCTTATGGGTTCCTTCTCAGGTAGAGTTGAAGCAAGAGATTTTGGATGAAGCTCATCGTTCTAATTTTTCTGTGCATCCAGGAAGCACAAAGATGTATAAGGATCTCCAGCGGAATTTTTGGTGGAAAAACATGAAGAAGGAAATTGCAGAATTCATTTCTCGTTGTTTGGTGTGTCAGCAAATTAAGACTGAGCATCAAAGACCAGCTGGACTTTTGGAGCAATTAGAGGTTCCGGAATGGAAATGGGAACACATCACTATGGACTTTGTGATGGGTCTTCCGAAGATCGATGCAACCAATTATGATGCTATATGGGTGATCGTGGATAGATTGACGAAATCTGCCCATTTCTTGCCAATGAAGAAAAAGGAGTCAGTTGCTAGTTTAGCAAATTTATACATGAATAATATTGTGAAACTTCATGGTATACCTGTCTCTATTGTTTCTGACCGAGATCCAATATTCACAGGAAGATTTTGGAAAAAAACTTCAGGAGGCTTTCGGTACAAAGTTGAAGTTTAGTACCGCATTCCATCCTCAGACAGGTGGTCAATCTGAAAGAACTATTCAGGTCCTCGAGGATATGTTGAGAGCATGTTCTTTGGATTATGCTCGAAGTTGGGATGAGAATCTTCCACTTATTGAATTCGCCTATAATAACAGTTATCAGGCTAGTATCGGAATGGCTCCGTACGAAGCTCTCTATGGAAGACCATGCAGATCTCCTCTTTGTTGGAGCGAGGTTGGTGAAAGAAGATTGCTCGGACCGGAACTTGTGCAAAAGTGTGCTGATAAGATCGACTTGATTAAAAAGAGGTTATTGATAGCTCAAAGCAGACAAAAGAGTTATGCGGATAACCGTCGCAGAGAACTAGAATTTGCAGTTGGTGATCATGTTTTTCTCAAGATTTCTCCAACTCGTGGTGTATTGAGGTTTGGGCGAAAAGGAAAACTTAGTCCAAGATATATTGGTCCGTTTGAGATATTGGATAGGATAGGCGAGGTAGCCTACCGCATTGCATTACCACCTCAGTATTCACATATTCATAATGTCTTCCATGTCTCCATGTTGCGGAAATATATTCATGATCCATCTCATCATATTCATTATGAGCCTGTCGAAGTTCATAAAAACTTATCGTATGAAGAGCGCCCTTCGCACATTGTTGATCGTCAAGAACATCAGTTAAGAAGGAAAACTATTAAGATGGTAAAGGTTGCTTGGCACAACCATTCAGATAGAGAAGCCACTTGGGAACTTGAAGACGAAGTTCGAGAAAAATACCCTGGACTTCTAGGTATGTCTATTAAATTTCGAGGACGAAATTTCTATTAAGGAGGGTAAAGTTGTAATATCTCAAACTTTGGGGGTTGTTTTAAAAATAAGATTATGGAATAAAATATATATAAAAAAATAAATGTGAAATTATTAGAAAAAAATCAAGTAATTACGTATGTAATATGTATATAGATGTTTTTTTAAAAAAATAAAATGGCATAACGGTGGTGCTATTCAAAAGGGAAAAGAATAAATATATATATCACAAAAAAAATTAAAACTATGCAAAATAAACAAAACAGAACGACTATACAGTGGTGTATTATATTAATATACGTAATAAGTGTAAAAAAAATCAACAAACAATTGAAACAGAATGGACGTTACAAAAAAATCACACGATAATGGGGGAATTGAATAGGAAAAAAATTGTTATTTAAGATAATGAGCAATACACCATCCACGTTTTTTTTTTCTCTCCCAACAACTCATATTTTATTAAGGATAACTTAACAAGAGATGATATTAATCTATCTTCTCACCCGAAAATATATATATACTAATTCCAAGGATAACTTTTATCGTGTGAGTAGAACTTTTAGGGCGTCATCGAGAGTTCTTCATCCTCTCCCTCGTGAGGGGTTTCTTCGCTGCCGAAAAAAAATCTTGAGGGTATTCCGGGTTTGGCTTTGCATCGAGGCAAGAGACAGGTTAAAGCTCCACATCGAGAGTCAAGATCGTAGGCGATAAGGTGACACCTTACTCTTCCGATTTTTTTTGTTTTATTGCCGGGATAGGGTACTGTTAGGAAGTCATATATTGTTGACAAGAACATATTTTATAACCTAGTTTTACCAGCATGTTCAATGAAATAGGACGAAATTATTATCAAACTTGCTACTGGTAAATATTAAGGCATATATTAGCATATCAAGAGTTCACAGTCTCAGATTTTAAATCTAATACCTTTTTATTTAATTAGATGTGCCTCTTGGCACATGCATGTAATGGATTTTATAATATGGGCAAAACTTGTATTACTCCTCATTAAGAAAGAAATAGTAGTGTTATATGAAATAATATCATCTATTGGTGGGAATAGATCCGACATTCTCAAAACTTTGCTAATCATTAATGTCGGTTAATCGTGTACAATATTGCTTGCAAAAAAAAAAGAAAACAAAATAACAATCGTAATTAGATGAGTATTTTTTAAAAAAAGGGGGGTACTGCAATTGTTGGGATTTCGGATATTAGGATGTGATGTGTTACGGATTGCACATAACATTGAAATACATCTCTTTTATTTAGGTGATAACTGATTTCCATCCACGGAGAAACATAGCGATCTATCCCTATCGTTTTGAAAGAAAAAAAGAGAGGTATGTACATTAATTTATGTCGCAGACCATTGTTATTTATACCCCACATTCGATTTTATTAGCCGTTGCAATGCTATTTTTTTTAATATCTCGTTAAAATGCTTTAATTATATCTATATGTTGCAACCTTATGTAATTAGATGCTAAATTATTAACCATAATTCTTATCTATGGATTAGTTGTTAAATGTTACAGAGTTAGATACATTTTTTATGTATTTATAGGCTAAATTGCAATTTTGTTTGTTCAAATATTTTTATTGAAAAATAAATCATTGTTTTTGACACCACCATTGTGTGGAAGTAGACATTGTTCATTGTTGGCCCATTAGAGGCTTTGACCTGGCCGGGTGCCGCGCGGACGGTTAATTCCGCCAATTGACCGTTGTAGGCGGGTAATCCTACACTACTTCCAAACAATTTACCGCTACGGCGGTTGACTCAGTACTGATGTCCATTGCATTGGGGTTTGGATAGGAGATCCCGTACTGATATTTGTTTTAGTTTTAAAAATTTTGATTTAAGGGAACGGGGTGGCTTCTATCCAAGCTCGGGCTGCCAGGTGTCGGCAGATGATATTGACTTATATTGATATGGATATTGATATTATAGTCACAGAATTTGTGATAGTCAAGGAAATTTATTGAATGGTCATTGTTATCCCATAATGATGGGCATACTTGAAAAAGTCTTCTTATAGTTCATTGTGTATTTATTGACTTATATTCCTTATCATATTGAATTGTCATCGTATATTCTTTTTTTTACTCATTGTATATGATTATGATGGCATGTCTCATAAATTATTGGTGCACTTAGTCAAATTCTTTTCACTAATATTGATTTATAATCTTGCAGCTTAACGAAGGTCGAGGTTGGGTTGCTCAGCTAGACTAAGGAGTCGTTGCTTTATCCTAGCGCATTAAGAATAACGTACGGGAGTTATTGATGGACTTATTTGTTTTTTTTAGTTCAGACTTGATAAGTCTTTTATTTATTGGTTATGTTCCTTTATTCTTCCATCATGTATGGCACTCTGAAGGTTATTTATGGAATATTGAGTTTTGTCTCGCTCCTGGACTCGAAAAAAAATTCATTTTTTTGGGGATGCTTCCGTAATGTTTCCCATGTTTCGAGGTCCGGGACGTGACACTTTTTCCTTGTACGCCTTTTTTTTCCATTTTTTTCTGGAAAGAAAACCGTGGCATGAATTATTTCAGCTCGCTGAATTTTTTCCCGACACTATTCCGCTAAGATAAACTTAATATTTCCCGACACTATTTCTCAAAAAAACTGAATAGTCTGTTACACGCCATAATATTTAAGCAAACGGGTGATAGAGCCTCCCGAACAATAAGGAGTGATGCCGACAAAAAGAAATAAAACTTTTTTTTCCGCCTTCAACCATAGCATCCATAAAAATTTTCAAAAACCCCCGTTATCAAGTGTTGTCATGATCCCAACCAAGACTTCATTTGATTTTCTTGGCATGTGAAGGGAGACGACGGAGGACTTCAAGTTTTCATATCTATAAGAATCAAGCATAAAATATGTTACGATGAGGACAAGTTTGTGATGCCTTAAAGGCAAGGCTTTCCAATCATTTTTGAGATAATTACACTCATGATCCTGAGTAATTTTGTAACTACAATTATAATCATGTGTAATCGTGAATTACACGAGAAACCGCGGATAGTCACCATGTTTCCCACCCATAACCTTTTGTTAGTTTTCTCGTTAATCCAACCATCTCACTGGGTTAATCTGAATCATGATCTATCCAACGGCTATAAAAAAAATAAAAAAATATATAAAAACCCTAACCCTCTCCCCCTTCTCCAAGGCCCTCCGCCCTCCTCCTCCAGGATGCCACCCTCCGCCCTCCTCCTCTAGGTTGTTGCCCTCTACCCTTTGCCTCCTCCCCGACACCCTCCCCCCGCTGACTATCTCCCCCTCCCTTTCTTCCTCCTGCAACTCGCCCCCCTCCCCTTCTTCCATTTCAGCTTCCGCCTCCTTTCTCGACGCCCCTTCCTTCAACAGCACCTTCTCCTTCCTTTTCCTCTTTACCAACAACCCCTCTGTCTCCAAGTCACTCCTCGCCTCCCGCTCCTTCGACTCCCCCATCTTCGTCGCCTCCTCTCATCCCTCCCTACCTTCACCGATCGCCCCCTCCGTTCCCTCCTCCCCCCAACTACGTCCTGGGTGCGCCGCCACCACCACCTCCTCTGGATCGAGCATGCTAACACTGTCTCCATGCTCGTTGCCTCCGTAAATTTCATCTAATCCATCTCTCAGAATGAAATCGTGAAGATATGGTGCCTCACGGATGGATTCCGCTGCATCGGCCCCATCCCTGCCTACGACGACACGGCCAATGCCATCGCGATCGCCCATGACTCCACCACCTACACTGCCTCCGCCAATGCCATTAAAGGGGTGAACGCCTCAAGGAGATGGAAGCAAAGTAGGAGGAGGAGGAGCTTGATGATCTAGTGGGGGGAGGAGGAGGAGGAAGGGGACGAGGAGGTGGTCGGCGAGGGAGAGAAGAGGTGGTGGTCGGCAGGAGGGGAGGAGGTGGTTGGCGGCAGGGTGGAGGAGAAGAGGAAATGGGTGCTGGAGGAGGAGGGGGTCGACGGGAGGGGGTAGGAAGGGGGGAGTTGTTTATTTATAAATAATGGGAACATAAAGGGTGAAAATGTAAAATATTTGACGGATACCGTCATAGTTAATGGGAAATTTGATGGAAGTTAACATGAAGTTATAGATGTAAGAGTTAAGCACTATTGAGGGCCATGGGTGTACTTCACAATTACGTAGGATTGTAATTGTAATTACGAAATTACTTAAGATTATAGGTGCAAATATCCCATATTTTATGTGGTTCCATGTTAGTATATCTACTGCATGGGAACCCCATTTGTGAAGACATCGCAACTTGTCCTTTCGTATTTACTTCAAGTAGAGCATAGGGATGCGCGTCAGGTTTGGTCCCAATGGATTGGAGGTGACCTAAGCTAAGGCTTGTTTAATTTGATGGGTTGGATCACATCTTGAAATTTTTTGTCTTGATCGGCCCATGGTCCAGTCTAATCCAATTAATTTAGGCTTGGGTTCAAGTTGAACTGACTCATTAAAATTTTTTTATGATGATAGCATAGAGAAGGTAGGGGTGTTTAAAAATATTCGGGTCAATGGGTACCTGATTTGACCTGTTCATTTTGACCTTAAACTCTCGGATACCCGTTTGAAAATGATGGGTAGGGTACCCGCAATGTCATGACCCGTGCTCCATATAAAATACCCGACGGGTACTCGCGGGTATCCAGTTGGAAGCTTCCACTATCAATTTGATTCACAAAAATGCAAATGGTTAGATACAAATACCGATATAGATGTTGCATTATTCTTATCTATTTTAAAAATACAGAAATAGATGCGGATATAAATATCGGTGAATATGGAAAACAGATTGTCGAATCATTAAAAAAAGAATACCAGTATGAAATGGATGCAAATTAGATAGGAAAAATAATAGAATCAAAATTGTATAGATAAGATGAAATTTATATGTATGGGATGGCTCATACATGTATCCATTTTGAAATCGAAATATATATGGATGTCAAAATTTGAATTAACATATATGATAACGAATTGGATACGATCTAAATCGATATGCATACATTCTGGCATCCAAACATGATGATAATGAATACAATTGAATATGAATTGCATCGCACATGTACGCATGTGCGCACACACCCCCCACCCACACGCGTGCCCTCGTCCGAGCGCATGCAAACGCCCATGCCCACGTGCGCGTGCATGCGCCCATGTCCACATGTGCACATACATAAGCGAGCACGCACACATCGCGATAACCAATTGTGATGATAATTAATACACCCATTTACGAATAGGAATATATACTTATATATTGTTTGTCATGTTGTCCTCCGATTATATGTATTTGCATTTCGTTTATCCGTAATTGATTCATTATGAGGATGAATCTACGTGAAAGTGTCACTATTGGATCTGTATTCGTTAGTATTCCTTCCAATCACATGTATTCATATGGTTTACATTATCCACATAGTTTTATATATCCTTATTAATTTATTTATCTATGTTTATTTATCCATACCTGAATGCATTCCGTACGATTTTCGTATCCGGCATTATCATTATGAATATGATATAGATACGTATATACATAGCTGGACATATCGTTTGCATTTTTATATAAGCCACCTTTCACTAGAAGTATCTCTCTTTATCCCTACGAGTACCCGCGGGTACCCACGAGTAGCAACATCTATTGCCATTAACCGGGTACCCGTTGGTTACCCGTTGGAATGGAACGGGTCGACCCGTGATCCAATACCAGCGGGCGGAATGGGTCGCGATCAAATGGGGCGGGTACCCGCCCCATGAACACCCCTAAGAGAAGGGACAAGAGCATTTGAAGGTCATTACGCTAGTGACTGAAAGAAATGGTCATTGGGGAGGATATATGTATACAAAGAATTGAAAACTGATTATTCACAAATAAAAGAGACTAGATTGTGTGAGACATGTAGCACTCTGAACATAGTACCACATCTAGTAATCACAAAGTACAGTAGCAGCTTATAAGTAGTAAGATCTACTACTAGTCTACTAGTCAACAAGGGCTTAAGCATTTTGCGTTGCGGTCAAAAGCTCCAGTTGGGTTCAAGCTCAACAGGTTGTCTGGACTAGTAATCCCCAATAACAAACTCGGTCTAAGGACCAGAACGTTACAAGACACGAGTAGGAGAGATAATGAGAGTAGTGTTAGTCGCCGTGCAAGGAGAAAAGTAATAATGTAATGAAGATGCATGTAAAAGATTGATCACAAGTTTACTATAAGAGGAGAAAGTTGACATTTACATGTATGTTTATAGCGAAGATAGATTGGAGTATACGAGGATTTAAAATACTTTATATAAGGTTATGGGTTGTGTATTAATTTTCATATTGGGTCCTTAGTTGGGTCGGGCATGTGGCTTCATGGGTTTGGTCGAGGTCAGCTCAAGCCAGGAACATTTATTTAATGGGTCAAATTTATGTCACAAACTCGATCCTCCAAGAAAAAGGTAATCGAATGCTTACATAGCTAAGGTCTGTATAAAGAACCCACTCTAATGGTCTGGTGGTAGAAGCAGTGGCTCCCACTTTAAAGGACCAGGGTTCGAATCCTATAGATAAAAAAATAATAAAAAAAAGGTCTGTATAAGCTGGCAGAAGATCGAGCTTGGATTTGGGCCAAGCTCGTGGGCTAGGTCGAGTTAGCCCAACCAATGCTAATTCTTAAGAACAAGATCTACTGAGTTGATCCTCTCTATTGAAGTGAATCAATCTGAACGTGGTTTGTTTAATCTTATATGATAGGATTGTTTGAAAACATTAGTATAGCCTTCTTATTGCAGACAATCTCATAAATATCTCCAAATCTATTCCAATATCGGTCAAAATCATCATAAGCCACCGCATCTTCCCAACTCACATTGCATGCCTTTGTACTCAAAGATATATATATTATCTATGTAATCAAGTCCACGTATTGCCCGTTTAAGCAATACATGGTGGTATAAAGACATGTTTGGGTCAAGTTGAAAGCTCGAGTCGGGAGACTCTGATCGTGATTTTTACCCAAAAAGATTTACATGTTAAATCATTGTGTCACTTGCCATTTGATTGCTTATCTATTACTTGTGTTTAAAAGTATTATGTAATGTTGTAGTTGTTCGAGATTAATGATCTGATTATATAATCGGATATATCAAGAACAAACACTTTCTCCCTTTCTTCTTCCTCTCCCTTCCAACAGTGACCGCATGTCTATTCAGCGGTTGCCATCACAATGCATTGGTGTTACCTTTTTTATAAGGATGTGCGGCATCCTTTCCATGTCCATTCATTCATAAAATAATCAGGGGGATTGTTTGTAGTTGTGGGATTGCCTACTGAACAAGCAGTGTTCATAGATTGATTCCTACTGTTTTTGAAGAAATTTCCCCTTTTTGTTAAATTAAAAAAAAAAAGGGGAAGGGGGGGGGGGGGGGGGATGTCGACCTTATATTTACGTCAACCTTATATCGTAAACCAGAAAGTTCGGTCCTTTTAAAGTTAAATTTAAAAAATGAATACCTTTACAAAAAAAATCAAGGCATATATGAAACTGTCTTGTGATTCAGCCACAAGGGAGATATTGTGGAGAGTTTTTGAGAAGAGATATGTACTTGTCCTGTGCATTAACCTTATAAAGAATATGTATGATAGAGCTTCATTTTGTGTAAGGATCCAGTGTGAGAAGACTGACTATTTTAACATCAGCATCGCTCTGCAACAAGGGTCAACTTTGAATTCATTCCTTTTTGCTTTGATTATGAACGAGTTGACTAGTCACATTCATGATGATATACCTTGATGTAAGTTGTTCGTTGATGATATTGTGTTGACTGATAAACCAGAGATGGAGTAATGAGAAGCTGGAGGTTTGAAGACATGCTTTAGACACTAAAGGATTTCATACAAGTATACTGAATATATGAAGTGCACATTTGATGGAAACAACGGTGAAGGACTCGATGTGAAGATTGGAGATGATGACATTCAGAAGAAATATTCTTTTACATGCTTGGGATCAATTTGGCAACAATATGGGGAAATTGATGGGGATGTTACTCATAGAATAAATGTAGGTTGAAGCAAGAGACACCACTCAACTACGAAGCGGCGCCTGGAGTCCAATGGCGCTTGAACACAGGTTACACATGCAAGTAGAAGGCAAACAGTGCTGGTGTCATCGATGAGGGGGGACAAGGAAGATGCCGAAGCTGCTGTTGCCTATGGAAAGAGGACAACCACTGGAGGTCTGGGCAGCCCCCAGCCTTGAAGACCGGACTGGAACTGGACATTGTAATCTGCAGTTGCCAGTTGATGAAGCTCTGTGGTTGCACTTGAACAACGTCAAAAATGGCAGTGTCACGGAATCAATGAGATCTGAACAACTATATTTTAGACTGAAAAGGCTCGGATGCCACATTCAAAACCATAGCAACTGAGCAAAATATGAATGAATGGATTAATATGAAAAACTATATAACCAAACGGAAAAGCAAGGAATGAGGTAAGCTCTTTTTAACCAAAGAAAAGAATGGGTAAGTTGGGAGTGGTAACACCTATTCTCTTAATATGTGTTGCTTGTCACCCAACTCCTAGAAAGAAGCCTCTGAGATATGCTACAACCAAAATCTATTAACTTGACACATAAGGGCACCGTAGTCCAATAATTAAGATAATTGCTTTCCAAGCAATGATCTGTGTCACCAGCTCCCAAACAGTAACAGATAATCATTTCATGTTGGCCCCAACCACACTCATTAGGAGTGATATATAAGGTGACTCAAAACTCTATACATCCATTCTTGTAAAATTAGCTTCCTTTCAGGTTGTGCAAATCTCAGGATCAAGCTCAGATCCCCAACAGACCTGACTTGGGATGTCTATAGATATAATACCATGCAATGCCAGAACCCATTGTCTCCATGCCCTTCAAATTCAATCGACCGGCCACAATTCATCGGGAAAACAGTCCACGGTTCACAAAATCATCCATATCCTCAAATCGGCGGTTTTCGATGGTGAATATAGCCATTGGATTGAATTTGAAGTACCAGCAAGAGATCCAAACTCAGAATCTGTCCTCTTTTCCACTTTTACAAAGCAGTCTAATAACTGACACGTAAAAGACAGGTATTGCTATCAAAACCGACATGAGCCAAACCAGATACCTTCTCGGGATAATAACAACAAGAACAAAGCATTTTCCCATATTTAAGTAGGGTCGGCTAAGATACCTCCCCGAACAAATAATGAAAATACCTGTGGAGAATGGAACGAACAAGAAGGTTATGACCTTGAACCCACTTAAATAATCTAGTAGTTGAAGCAGTGGGCTCCCACTCCAATGAACACGGTTCCAACCCCGACCTCTCCACCTTAACCGGTAAAAAAAATGTTATGACCTTCCTTTGAGAAACCTTCCGCAACAACAAACAACAACAAAGCCTTTTCCCACTTTAAGTAGGGTTGACTACATGGATTTTTTGCCTCCATTTAGATCTATCTTGGGCCATTCTCGGGCATAATTCCAAAAAAAATAAGATCCCTTTGTATAGTCTCATTCCAACACTTCTTGAGCCTTCCACACCCTCTTTTAGATGTCTCAACATTCCAAAACTCACATCTCCTCACCGGTGCATCAGCTGACCTCCTTTACTAATGGTCAAACCACATTAAGCGATTTTCTCGCATCTTATCTTCGATCGGAGCTATACCCACTTTCATTATGATGGCATCATTCCGAATCCGATCTTTACATGTGTGTCCATACATCCACCTTAGCATTTTCATTTCTGCTACTGACCTTTTCTGTACATGTCTATGGTTCACATGCCAACATTCAGATCCATAGAGCATAGCAAGTCTCGCAGCTGCTTTGTAAAACTTTCCTTTGATTTTCAAAGGAATTTTCTTATCATAGAGAACAGTAGAGGCTTCTCTCCACTTTAGCCAGCCTACATTTATTCTATTTGTAAAATCTCCATCAATTTCTCCATCATGTTGCAAAATAGATCCCAAGTATCTAAAAGAATCTCTCTTCTGAATGTTATCGTCACCAATCATCATCTCAATTCCTTCGTCATTGCTTCCATCAAAAGTACATTCCATATATTCAGTCTTAGTTCTACTTATATGAAATCCTTTAGTCTCCAATGCATGTCTCCAAACCTCAAGTTTCTCATTTACTCCACCTCTAGTCTCATCAGTCACTCAATATCATCATCGAATAACATACATCAAGGTATCTCATCCTTAATGTGACTTGCCAACTTGTACATAATCAAAGTAAAAAGGCATGGACTCAAAGTCAAACCTTGATGCAGACCAATGTTGTTGAACTTTTTAAATCAAGACATAATCCAGATGATCGACCAACTTATTTGACATGATCGATCACCGTCGATCGATCACAGCATCATACATTATCAACCAAAATTGATTCGGCCAATTTTAACTACATGATCGACCAATTTGTTCCGCCAAGCTATAATCGACCCGATACTTTTAACCATGGCATCAAATTTCATCGAAATTTGGTCGAATGTCAGTCGAATTTTGGTTTCAAGAAGTGACCAAAATTTGACCGAAATGGCTGACATTTGAGTCTTTAGGGTTGCTGATAGACAGGCTAGTAATCGAAATGGTCGAAATTTCAATGCAATTTCGATCTGGTCGTACACCCATATGGTAGTCAAAATCGATATTTAAGGCATTGCTTTTAACTATCGATTATTTTGAATTCAAACCTCCAACGACACTTTTATGAACGATCGCCTTAATAAACATGGTCGATCAATTTGGCAATGATTAATCACTCTTGTTACATAATCAATCATATGTATCAAATCTTGTTGATTTCTTGCTAGATTTGTTTCCAGTGGTCTTATTTTCTTGGACCCTTATATAAGGGACCTCATACCTAGTGTTGAAAGACCCACCAGCTCTCCTCGGATTCTTGATAGCTTCTTCAGAAAAAGATACGAAGCAGCAGTTTTCGATCACATCTCCCTATTCGAGATATTCTGATAGAAGTCAGAACATTTTGGCAGGTGACGGTATATAGGATATTATTCTTGTGAGATATTATCTTATTCATATAAGCTCGTTGATAGAGATATTACTTCTTGTGCATATATTAGAATATTCTCTGCTAATATTCTGTTGCAAATATTGTGATAATATTGTGAAGATATTCTTTTCATAACATACTCTACAGGAACTTTTGATATTAGATCTGAAAATTTGCAAGTTGATATTGGATCCTTGAGGTTAGCCCCATCCAAGGAAGTCATAGGGCAGTCGGAGTTTGTCCGTCGTCGACGTTGCTATAGGGTCATATCTGTAGTATTGACTTTGGTGTTTGATCTAGGGTTATAAAGCAAGCAACTTTTTAAATGATTGAGATATCTGCATAAATATTTCAAGCTATAGCAAGTTGGTTTGACTAACCAGAAATTCTATGTCGAGAGGACTTAGGTTGTAGTTTACACCCGGTTGGGTTTCCACGGTAATATCCTATGCAGCGCGCTTGATTGGTCGGTTGTTTGTGTTGTGCTCAAGATTATTCCATAAAAAATTATATTATACCACCGATTCTACTATTCATCCCCCCTCCCCCTCCATTGGTATCACGATCCTCAGGAACGGACAATATATGTCCTCCGTAAGGACATTTTTTTCCTACCTGACCATTCATCCTCCATGATGAGATAGTGAAACTCATCTTCCCCTCCTTCGGCATTCTCTTTTTTTCAAGCCCTCTCTTCCTTCTGTTATCCTCTCAATTTTATCATGTTTACGTCCCCAATCCATCATTTAAGGTTTTATAATTGCTATAATTGTTCACGGAGCATATACCCACCCTATTTGTATATAATCCAATCTAAATCATGTCATTAGGTCGAATTGCTCTAATTGAAATTATTATTCGTTTTGTCGAGTATTCTTGTAAGATAATGTATTATTAAACATCTCCATGAATATTGATAGTAGAGTGTTACATGATTAGCAATGTTGAGGTGACGAGATGCGTCGTTAGCAAAAAAACGTTCTAAATAATTGATAAACCGTCACAGTAAAGGAAAGTTATATAATCAACCCGAAGTTAAAATCCATTTTTATGATTTTTCTTCAAAAATTACTCCTTGAGAATGTTGTTAATTTAATTAGTTCAATCTTAACTCGTCATATAAGATTAATGATTACTTAAGGGGGGCAAAAAACAGGGGCATCAATTGTGGGGCATCCATTGGACAAGCACGGAGATATGGGTCGTGATTGGGTCATCAATGTATGGCATCCTCGTCACTGGAAATGGTTCCTAGAGGAGGAAGTTACAAGGGATCGGAGCGTTGTCTTGTGGAGGATCCATTGGATAAGTTTGGAAGGGAGATCACGATTCGGACATCAACGTGTAATCACCAATATCGGCATGAATAATGTTGATTGTAGAGGGAGATTGTGGGGTATCCATCAGACAAAGGAAGAGGGAGGATTGTCATCGAGGCATTGACATGTATGCATCATTTTTATCAACAATCAATGCCGGGATTGTTTCAGAGGAGGACAGTAAGATTGAGAGGAGGAAGAAGCGTCCGTACAGAAACTAGGGACATTGGTGTGGGGTTTTGGTGAAGGCAGTATGTTATCCATGGATATCCAATGGATACTGGATCAGGGCACCACAAAAAACGGGTCAACTTTACCGGTTACCCCATACAGATTGTCCTATTAGATATCTAAATATTTAGTGCCAAGTTACAGATATCAGATCGAATATCCACCCATCTAGTTAATATGAATACCTCTATGTGTTGTTGCCCCTATCCTTGCTCTTAATCTTGTACTTTCTTGGATTCAAAAAAAAATCGTGTGTTTTCTTCAGTGAACCTATGTTAATCTTGGAAACAAAAAACATGTCAATTATGGAAACGCCCTAAATACAAGAAACAGACCATCATGTTTGAAACAAGAGAATCACATCCTTGATTTAAAAGGCCTTAAAACTATCCCACCCACATAGAACATGTATAGCAAAATAAAACAGACATGTATACAGCTACTGTCATCCTCCCCGAGATCACAACTCAAACCCCCAACATCTCCCAACAACTTTGCATAAGAAGGAAGTAATAACTAAGCTCAACCTCTAACCTCTAAGAAAAGCCTTCACCTCCTCCAGGATCCAGCCCCCTTGCCCTCCTCCATCTGCCCAAACACCTTCATGGCCACCACATTGTCCTCGAAGTACCTTGCGTACGGGTGCCCACGAGGAACAAGCCGTCTGTACTTCTCGAATTGTTTCTCCGCATCGTCTTTCCTCTTCAGCACGGAATAAACAATCCCCTGGCAAAGGTAAGGCCTGAAATCTCTGGGCTCCTCCTTCACCAATTCCCGATAAACCCCGATGGCATCCTCGTACTTCCCCTCGATCACTTTCACCTGCGCCACGAGCAGCTTCAGGTCCCTGAGCTCCTCCTTCCTCTTCTCCTTCTTGCACCTCTCTATGACCCCCTCCACCCGCTCAACGACCCTAGCGAGCTCCTCGATGGCACCATCTTCGGGATCGGAGAGGGCGGAGGCCATGACAAGCCCATGGTACGCCTCGACGTTGAAAGGATCCCTTTCGAGGAGTTCCTCAAAGGCGATCCGCGCTGATTGCGGATCGCCGGCGTGAGTGAGGAGGTGGGAACGGAGGAGGGGGAGGTCGCGGTCGTCGGGGTCGAGGGCGAGGATGCGGTCAATGACGTCGACGGCTTCAGGGTACTTGCCGGACTTGGCCTTGAGCTCCATGAGGGCGCGGAGGGAGCGGATGTCGTCGGGGCGTTGGTCGAGGTAGTCCTCGAGGATCTGCTCGTTGGCGGTGGTGTCCTCTTGTTGTTGTTGGGTGGTGGTGGGAGTGGGGATGGAGGAGGCGAGGGAGGGGCGGTGGAAGGATGAGAGGAGCAGGGCGGCGGAGGTGAGGGCGATGCAGGCGGGTTTGAGGAGGAGGGCGGAGAGGAGGTGGCGGTGGGGGGAGGAGATGGAGACGGAGGGCGGTTTTCTGGAGGGGAGGGAGGCGAGAGATGGGAGGAGTTTGGATATGGTGACGATGGGTTTGGGGTTTGGGAGGTGGAAGGACAGTGAGGAGATAGACATTGCTAAGTGGATGTTTTGGGTTTTAGGTTGGGTGTGGACTGGGCAGTGTTTCGTGAGAGCGATGATAGGAAGAGGATGAGGTCAGGTCGGGGAGGGGAGGATCCGGTGATTTTGGTCGGGTCCGGTGGGATCGGATTTGGAAAGCGGCGACATGTGTTCGGGTGAATATCTCTTTATGATTTGGATAACAATTAGGGTGCTAATTAAATCGAATACCTTCGAATCCAGCAGGATTCTGATTCAATTCATTATAAAAGTTCTGAATCCGAACTCGAATCGAATTTCAAACGAATTTACTACCTTGAATTCAGATTCAATTCATTTTGAGTTTCAAATATTCAAATTCAATTCATTTTATTCGAATTTGAAATTTTAATTGATGTTTTAGAGCCTATATAAATAAAATTATATGAAGAATAATATAATATAAATATTTTATTTTATAATTCTAATTTTGAAAGTTTAATACTTGTATAAGTTGAAAAAAAGTATAAAATCCAAGAATATATCAAACCAATACAATACAATGGATAAAAGTACTTAATTTTTACAATTATTATGTGTCTTTTACAATCTAAATATACTCTTTTTTTCTATGATGAAGAAATGTATAAATGTAATATAATTATATGAGCCTATCAACGAGACAAAATATCATTTATGAAAAAGTTGAACACGTTATAATTACCATTGTATGTTAAAGCAAGCCAAGATCAAACTTATATAGAAAATTGATGCAAACTAATATTATTATCTGAAATAATGGGAATAGTAAAAAATAATTTAGCAAGATAAAATCTCTTCGTTAAACGTGAAGATCTTCAATATCAAAAAACTTCGTGAGGATCTCCAATATCAAGAAACGAAGCCACGAAAATGAAATATATGAATTTTTGATGTACAAAAACTGACATTATGGTGAGAAGAACTTGTATATTACTCATTTAATGGTAAATATCACCTTGACAATGATAGTCACCATGGATTGCCATGTAAGGAAAATCAAACAACAAAAAAAGCAAAGGAAATATATTTAGATAAATATTGAATCACGGTAAATATTAAGGAGGAACTCGAAATAGTAAAACCATCAATTCCATGTGTTAGGAGAATGCCACCATAATTTACCATGGGTCTTTAGGCTCTTTGGTAGATAATAAAAGGGGGAATGAAAAAGACAGTGCAAGGAATGCGGGAATATGAAATAAATGTGTGGATGGGGATTTAGAATAACAATCTTAAACATTTAATATTTCTTATTATATTTTACGACTAATATTTTTTTACTCATCTTTATATTCAATATTTAGTCTTTAACTAATATGACTATACATACATATATATACATATTAAATTGGGTAGGTGATGAATCTCCATTTCATCACCTTTATTCTATCATTTTGGCCTCAAAAACCCCAGCAAATGCATGTAAATAGCCTCAAATTGTACATAATAGCAACCATTCTTTATTGTATTAATTATACAGAAAATAAGGTTTTTAATACCAAAATTATAGAATAAAGAGGAGAAAAGAAAAAGGAATAAAATATTGTAAATATTTTATGACCCAACCCCCGAGACCAAGGCGAGCATGGTATTGGTCGACAAGGAATAAAGTAGGGGGAGATAAGGGCCAGTGTACAATAAATACCTCATTTATTCATGCATTTATTTATGCATTTTTTATACCTATTTTGTACATAATTATTTATTCATAAAATAAAGAAACTTTGTACATGAAAGTTGTAGATAATAATATGAATAAAAATGCCAAATTGAGTTTGTACAAAAATAATCCCCAGTGTACATTTTATACACAGAATAAAAGGCCAAAATCTCAACTTCACAGACCCATATCTTGCAAATAAAAACTCCAAATCACCCAAACTCACCTTTAATTGTATATAGCATTCCATAAACTATTTAATAAAATTGGTTTCATGATTTTTGGAGTCCATATGCAGAAGTTAGGTTTTTGGCCCTCCTACTATATAGGACTGATTAAAATATTCATTTTATTCAAATATTCATTATTTGTATAAATTCATATTTTTAGAATTTTGTAAATAATATACATAATGCATACACATGAGAGAAGTTAAAGAAAACCAAAATTAATTTGTAAAATAAAATAAGTCTACAAATTCATAGACAAAATACCTATGCTATGTACCTATCTATAAATAAAAAGGGTTTTAATCCTTGATTCTTTTGCCCTTTTATATTTTTATAATAATGTATACATTATACATAACTCATTAAAAATACAAAATCAAAATAAAAATCAAGAAAATATATTAAATAAATTAAGTGTATAAAATACATAGATAAAATACCTACAAGTATACCTACATACACCTATATCTATTTATTTAAAAATATAAATAAACTCATAAAAATCAAACAAAAATACCTTTATACTCACAAAAATAAATTATAAATTTATAAAATAAGCCAACAAAATAATAAAAGAAAATAAACAAATTAAAAATAAAATACATAAAAATACATGTAAATACGTGCATATACACATTATCCAAATAAAACTATAATAAAACACCTCTAAAAATTCAATAAAAATCATAAATAAATACTAGACGAAATAATACACATTTTTTATTTTATAAGAAAAAATTAATAAAATCGTTTAGGGTGTCAAATAAATCAATCTCTAATCAGGTCTTCTATTTTGTCTCGTAGCGGCTGACGTGGCCCAATGAGGCGCCGGCCTTCGTTGACTCCCAGGTCAACTGTCTCATCCCTCGCCTGGCGTCTCTGAACTGTCCATTCCCCCGATTTCATGCCTTTTTCCCGGGCACACCATCCATCAATCGACAACGCTTCCTTCACAAGAATTGTTCCCTAATCTTCCATGATGCCCGCCAAAATCATAGATCAACGAGATGTTCATTGGATCAGTTAATAATCGCTGGGTAATAAGGCCTCTTGCCAATGTTTATAAATAACAAGCTCCGCTTCCTTCCTCGAATTTGGCCACTTTTATTCCAACCTAAAGCCTAGATCTTGCTCCTGGCTTTAGATCTTGCTCCTGGATTGTTCCTCGTGACAGGGGGAGTAGCCCAGGACCTTGACTCGGCCGGAGGAAGGAGATTTTTGTCGTGGCGGAGCTCCAGCGTCCGCCCTGCTCCCTGGAGGTCCCCAGGTATAAGAGCTGCCCTTTAATGCGTTTTTAGTTAGCTTTTAATGTTAGCGTTTCATTCCAGTAGTTAGATTAGTGGTTAGTTAATCACCGTAGTTAGAAATCCAAAATTCGAAGTTCGCCGGAGTTCCGCTCCGGTGACTTCTTCACCGTGAATCTCACTGTTTCCTCCCGCTATATGCACCCCAACTCGTTCCTCGTCGCCTTCTCCATCGAACGCCCACATTTGTTCAACCCAAGACCCTAGGTCTTGGAGAATCGGGGCTCCTCCTCCGCCGTTCGCCGGAGCCCCTCCGCCCACCTCATTTTTGCGTTGCAGCTTCCAAACCCCGGGTCGAGGAGAAAGCTCTCTCGCTCGCGGTTCTTCCTGTGCAGGGATATCGAAGAATCGAGCCCAAATGGGCTCGCATTGAACCAGGAAGAGGTTCCTGGGGGCCCCTTTCTTCTCCGACCTCGCTCCATCGACTCGGACCCCCAGGAGCCATGAAAGTACCACCGGTCGACGCGGGATGTCATCAGCTACGAGTAGAGCGCGTCAGAGGCGAGGAAGATGCCCGGAGGAGCTGAGCTACCCGATCGAAGCTCGCCGGGGGCGAGCTTCCTCCTCGTTCTTCCAGGCATCTTCAGAACCGTCAGATCGAAGGGCTCGTCCCAGATCCAGCAGGAGCCGTCCGATGGAGCATCGCATCCACCATCAGATCAGCTTGGCTGATCTAATCTCAGCCTCCCATCGGCGAAACGTCATCGGGCTAGGAGGTGGCGACACGTGGCAAGTGAAGAGAGCTCCACCGTTGGATGCCACGCCTTATTTAGGGGTAATTTCCACATCCAGCCCCTTACTTTTTGTATTTATTATTTAATGTCAAAAATAAAAGTCTCAGTTGTAAATAAAATGTATATTTTGCGGAAGGACCCCCGATGTTCTAAGATTTGCATTTTAGTCCTTCCGCGCCTCACGTGCAGCAACCACGTGAGGCGCGTGAAATTTTGCATCTAAACCCCGCCGGGTTTCTGTATTTATTAAATGGTCCTGAAAATAAAAGTTAAAGTGTATTTTTATTATGATTTTTGCATGTATGCCCCTGTGAACTATTTTATTTGCAAAAATACCCCTGCCAGGCCATTTAATTTTTGAATGCTTTGTCTATTTATTTTGTGCTCCATATTAAATCGAAAAATCTTGCAAAAATAGACTTAAGCTCCTGTTAATGTACCCTTGCATGCCGTATTTTTAGTTTTGCATTTTTTTGCGTTTTTGCATTTATTAAAAATCAAAAACATGTCTTTTATTCCCTGTCTAACTTATAAAACCACAAAAAAATATGAAAACGCCTCGAAAAAATCCAAAAAAATTACCTATGGTGTATTTTGACCTATATTAGTGTCAGTCCAAAAATCCCTAAAAATCTCAAAAGGAAAACCTTAAAAATTCAAAAATACCCAAAAACTTCAAAAAAATATTAAAAACCAAAGAAAAATCAGAAAAATATAAACTAAGGCCCTATTTATGCTATATTTTATTATCGTTATTAGAAAATTAGTGTGGAAAACTTTTGAGGTTGTTAGCTATTTTTAATATCTATTTTTGTGACAGCCAGTACCTAGTCCACTGTTTGCTATTATTTAGCTATTTAAAAATACTAAAAATGTTTGCAAAAATACCCAAAAATCATAAAAACAGTAAAAAACCATGAAAATTCCAAAAAGACCCTTTTCCTGAATTTTTGACTATTTTTTAGTATTTCTATAAATATTATAATACCCCCTTTATGTATATATATATCTATATATCCTAAAAAAAATATTATATATATATATGTAATTATTTATATGTATTCTCATTAGTCTTAATATAAAAAAAAGAGAAAAATTAATATATATATATATATATATTTTATTATATTTATATATGCCTATATATATTGTATGTATTATAAGCTATATACTAACCCTCTATGGGTATACATATATTTTTATTTATATTATTGATGAATCCACGGTTCATCATCTTAATATCTTGATCTTAGCAAAATCCCCAAGTAAAATCCCAAATAAATATCCATAAAATCCATAAATTAACAAAATATCTCTTGTAAATAAAACTCACTAATTACTGTATATAAGACTGTACAAAATGAATTAACACTAAAAAGCCGCAAAAATAAAGGAGTTTTATACTTGTAAATAGCCAAAACTTTAAGGATTTTTAATAATTTCATTTCAATTCCTTTTTGTCTAATTCTTTCTCTAACTTATTTATAAAAATGTATATAAAAATACAAAAATACAAAATAAAATTTACCTCAAATAAATGCTCCTAGATCCCAAAGAGAAAAAGCCGTAAAGTCCAACTTCCAATCTAAATTCCCGCTCCGTATGAACTCCAAATTCACCAAACTCACTTTTAAAGTTCAAGTTAGAAAATTATCTATCCAACGGAAGTGGTTTCATTAAAATCGGAGCTCATTTGCAAAAGTTGGGTTTTGGGACCTAGATGTACATTGTACATTATGTATATATTCATACTTTCTCCATTTTTTATTATATCTTTCTTAATTATTAAAAATACAAAAAAATCATACTTGTGTTGTATTTTAATTGTACTATTTTATTGTATTTTTCTGTTGTAAATATCTCTTATTAAAAAGATAAAAAATTACATATTAGAAAAGTAAAAAAAATGTGTACATGTTGTTTGTCTTCCCTTGTAAATTATCCACTATCTATTTTATTCTTTTTTATTCTATTGTAATTAAAGTAGATAACTTTATTTTATTTATTTATTTTATTTTACATTCTCTACAATAACTTCTAATTCAACTCCACCATTTTATTAACCTCCATCCCACTCCATCTTAATTCTAACTTCCATTTTTCTTCTTCTTTATATACATGCCATTCTCCTCATTTTTGCCTTTGATCCATCTTTATGTGAGGAGAGCCTAGTTCCCTGAGTTGAATCGGTGACAGCGACGCAACCGCGGTCGAGCGACGACGGCCCTCTCTCCGGTGTGATCCGTTGGTTTTTTAGCCAACATCGCAGCCGCAACCGCGCGCTGCTTAAGCTCATCGCACGCCGACGATTTGAGCGAAGACCGTGCTCACGAGAGCACATCATAGGCGACCGCGTTCATCTTAGGTAAATTTTTCCCTTCAGTTTATCATCTTGTCATTTTTGCATTTTTTTAGTTCATCATAGCAACCCTCATCATCTTCCATTTGTTTATTCCAGTGGTCAATCTTTTAGTTAGATGTATGTAGTTATTAATTAGAAATGTTCTATATTTTTTAAGATTTTTAATGATTTTTTTATAGATTTTTAATGAATTTTATATTTTAACTAATTTTAGAATGCTTTATATTTTTTAATCTATGATTTTTAACTTTTACTTTAATTTTGCAATTTTTATGTATTTTAAAATTTGAAAATCAATTTATGTGTAAAAGTATATAAAAATGATGAAAACTCTTTTTAGATTTCTAAAATATGCAAAATAAGTTCAAAAATATGAAAGTAAAATATTTTAGACTATTTTCGATGATTTTTGTGGTATTTTTATATTTTTATGGATTTTGAATTGAATTAAAGTTGAAAACAACTTATGAGGGAAAATAAGCTACTGTTTTTGCGATTTTAAAAACACAAAAAGTCAAACTACCTGAAAATAAGTTATGTATAAAAATATTTGAGTTTTTATCATTTGTGACCCTCCGAGATATTGCAATATCAGTTATACCCTTCCCTTTTTGGGAATATCAGGTGTTCCCCCGACTTCTTGTCATTCTATCACATGTGCCCCTCGGGTTAGTTGCTGTCCATTTACAGTGCAAACGGACGTTAACTTTGAGGACATAAGCAGAATTAATTAAAAGGGGTGGGGATTGAATGGTCTTTCCTCACCCTCTCCCTCCTCCTACCCCTCCCCCGACATCTGCCTCCCCCTCTCCCTCCGCCGCCCCAAGCCTCCTCCCCCTCCGTCACCCCCGACCTCCTCCTCCTCCACGCCTCTCTGCCCGCAGCCTCCTCCTCCGCCCACAACCGACGTCCTTACGTCCCGTGCCAACGTCCTTCAACCGCTTCTCCCAGGTCGGCTCCCTGCCCTGAGAGTCTCCCAGGTCGGCCTCCCTTGCCCCTGCCACCCCCTGCCCCAAGCTTCTCCCAGGCCCCCTGCCTCCACCTACCCAACCTCCTCCCCCACCTCCCCCCACCCTCGGTCCCAGGTCGGCCACCCTGCCCTAAGCTTCCACCCCCGCCGTTGTGCAAGTCCCCCTCACTCTGCCCCCAGGTCGCCCCATGCCCTCGTGCCTCCCCCTCCCCCTATGCCTCCCCCTGCCCTGCCCCATGCCCCTGCCGCCCCCGCACCTCCTCCTACACCTCCCCCTACCATGCCTCCTACCCCCCCCCCCCCCCCCCCCCCCCCCCCAAGAGGAAGGGGATGAAGGAGATGTTGATGGTGAACGATGGAGGAGAAAGAGATGGATGAGGTGGTGGTCGGAGGAGATGGATGATGGTGGTGGTGAAGACGAGTTATTCCAATATTACCCCTCCTACCCAAACCATGGTTTGAAAAAAAACTATGGTCAAGTTCAACTCATTAACGACCAAAGTAACGGAGGGGTACAAGTGATAGAACGACAAGAAGTCAGGGGCACAACTGAAATTCCCAAAAAGGGAGGGGTATAACTGATATTGCAATATCTCGGAGGGACAGAACTGATAAAACCCAAATATTTTTATCATTAAAACAAGATAAAACACATATTTTTTTGGTTTTCTTTGATTTTATATAGTTTTTATAAGATTTTTCAAATTTTCAAATTTTAAGATTTTCTGCTTGTATTTTTGTTTGATTTTATGTATGTGACAAAAATAATAAAAATAATGTACCAGAATATTTTTGTAATTTTTCAAAGATTTGTCGATTTTTTTTATGATTTTTTAAAAGTGCAGATGGTGAAATGTGTACCGCTTTTGATTTTAAAATAAGAAATTGAAGTTAATTTTCAAAATGAAAATTAGTATTTATGGATCTGATTATTAGGGATTTAACCTAATTTTTGTGGATTTGTTAGATAAAAGTAGCTAAATAATAAAGACAATCAAATATACAAATAATTGCTACAATACAAGGACTGATTTGCAATTAAACCAAGACTTCGGAGTTTCTATCAACAAATAGAGTTTAAGACAAAACTGCAAATATACAATGAATTACATGAAGACTTCACTTGTACAACAGGACAAGGGTAAAATCACAATTAACAAGAAACTACTCCTGCTTTTATTAATAAATCTTAAACTTTTAGGACAATGTGCAAAAGGACCAAGAAATCATGTGTAGTTGCACGTGATCAAAGTTCAATGAACCAAAATGTAATTAAACTAGATAGAAGACTGAAGTGCAATCATTTCAGAAGCTTTCAAATGCATACTATGATTGAAATACAAAAATAAAAAGGAAGAGAATGAATGACTCAATTTCACCAGGCATGCGGTGTGCGTGACACATGAGAGGACTTGGAAGGGCAACATGTAGCTGAGACCGAGTCATCCAGATATGATCATGCGCCCCTGAATTGGGCGTGGATTATGAATTTGAACGAATACCAAACTTGAGAATTTTCTAGCAGTCCTATGCCTGGGGCAGTTACTCGTTAGAGAAGAAAGATGGGAGGAAGACGATGACATTAGCAAGCTGGTTGTTGACATCATCTGTATGTAGCCTTTTTTGCTTTTGATGGTTGTAGGTTGGGAGTACGTGAAAAAAAGAAATAAAAATGAAAATTAAGACAAGGGCCACGTACAACTTATTTATACATAAAAACGATTTTATTGTATCGTGATTTACAACAACAACAACAACAACAACAAAGCCTTTTCCCACAATTAAGTAGGGTCGGCTACATGGATTCTTCGCCTCCATTCAGATCTATCTTGGGTCAATCTCGGACTTATATCCAGCAAACTAAGATCCCTTCGTATAGTCTCTTTCCAACACTTCTTGGGCCGTCCTCGCCCTCTCTTAACCGGCTCAACATCCCAACACTCGCATCTCCTAACCGGTGCATCAGTTGACCTTCTTTGCAAATGACCAAACCATCTTAAGCGGTTTTCTCGCATCTTATCCTCGATCGGAGCTACACCAACTTTCTTTCTGATTGCATCATTCCGAATCCGATCTTTACGTGTATCGTGATTTGTGTGTAAAATTTAAAATTTCTTTCTGATAAAAGAGACTATAAAAAGTATTTTTAGGAATTTTGTATATAGTGTATGGTATTCAATACGCTTCAAAATACACAAAAAGTGGCTTCTCTTGAGCATTTAAATATCCATATACACGAAAAGCTTCTCCACTTTATTATGCTTTCTTATGTCCTAACATTTTGACGAGCTTTCCCCTTCATAGTTAGGGTAATGTGGAGGGTGATGGGGATGATTTAAGGATGAGAAGTGGCTTCTCTTGAGCATTTAAATATGGCTTGAATAGATCTATATTTGGATCCTACTCAAGTTATTGCACATAAAATCTTATTACATCCATATATGATGCCATGTTAATGCAGAGCTAGGTATTGTAGATTCTTCTTGGCGAGCCTATTCTGATAAATTATGATTTTACGTGGAAGTATCACCGTAACATTCCAGAAAAACAAGAGAGATAGAGAGGATGAACTTTTGCATATAAAACACATTATTTTATGTATAAAATAAAAGGTGCTAAAATGCATTGACGACGGAACACCCTTTTTTCCTTTAAAAAATGCGGAGTGAGGAACTTTTCATTGACATAGATAAACTTTAATCAGTCACATCACACACACATATATAATCCAAATTACTGCTATTATGTTTCATTATTTTTATGAAGTCACAGATAAAGTTTGAGAATTAGACATGGTTTGTAGAAGTTGATCTCAACAGTTTTTCATCACATAAAGTCATCAATAATATTTTCTATAATGATTTTACTTGATATATCCTTATCGATGCATAATCTTACGAATTTTAAGAAATTCATCTTCCATCTTATTTTGAAGCCGTCTTATCATAAGATTCCTATCTAAAAATATATATTCAGTCGTAGCAATCACAACAAGACTCATCACAACCTCCAAAAAAGCACATTTTTTAAAAGCTAACTATTTAGCATAGCTAATTGATGTTTTTATCCATATCTGTTGCACTAAATCTCCACTAATGTTTCGATATATCACATTATCTATCATTTTGTCTAAATCATCAAATGTTTGAAAGATTGTTTGGATCTATTGTAAAGGAATAATGGAACATTTCCAGTATGATGCAAAAATACACAAATCTCTAAATCTCTTTCAATTTTGAAAACCTTTTACGCAAAGACATTTGATCCCAAAGCATTCTGTGTTCATTTTATTAAAATTATGTCAAGCAAAATACAAGATATTCGATTGGAGAATATTCCAATAATGATAGATATTTCTAAAATCAAAACGTCTAAATCGACATTAATGATTTTTACGACCATCTGTTGGATATTAGAAGATAATGTTGATACGATCTACGTTTAAAATATGCACACTGAACATGTATTTGGTTTTATCCTATATCCAACCTAAATTCACACAATATGATACATATAACTAAGATGTTAAATAAATCTAAACTTATAGTTAATTGGAAGTTCACACAATATAGTTTAGGATTTTAAAGTAGGGTTTTTATCAGTCGTGCTCCTATGAGATATTGCAATATCAGTTATGCCCCTCTCTTTTTAGGAATATCAATTGTGACCTCGACTTCTTACCATTTTATCACTTGTACCCCTATGTTATTTTAGCCATCAATGATTTGAACTTAACCACGGTTTGATTACGAGGGGCATAACTGTCAAACTCTACCCCTCCCTCCTCCCATTCATCTCCAATTTGTATACACCCGAGCTCCCCCTCCACCGCGAGCTCCTCCCCCATCCCTGGCATCTCCGCCTCCATGCCCGAGATCCTCCCTCCGCCTCGAGCTCCTCCCTCCACCCTGAGCTTCTTCCTCCGCCCCACGCCTCTCTGTCTGTCCCGAGCTCCTCCCTCTGCCCCAAGCTCCTCTCCCCGTCCCCGCGCCTTCCCCTCTACGCTCGAATTGCTCCCCTCCATCCCCGGACCCCCTCTCCCTCCCCATCTTCTCCCCTCCGCCCGCACCTCCCTCTCCAGCCCCAGCTCCTCCCCTGCATGAGAAACTCTTCAGAATACTTCCTCCTCATTGACCGTAGTTCTATTCACTGTAATGCCACCTTTCGTCCTCCTAACTGCCACATTCGAGTTCGCTGCAATCATCGTGATTCGCCTCCGTCTGCCACCTGCACCCACCACCTTACCAACCTCCAGCAACCTCCTGAGCCACAGAAGTACCCATCTCTCCACGAGCTGTGATTGAACTCCACTGTGCCTGTGCCAGCAAGAAGAGGGTAGACGTAGCTGAGGACCACCAGAATTACAATGTATCCGGGGGACTTTGGGAGGTTCTTTCTGGGGTCTTGCACCTCTCCGACAAGTGTGATGATGGAGTCCATGTGGTTGAGATTCCAGAAGAGGGTGTTCAAGTAGAGATGCATGTCCACGTCATGGTCCATGGAGATTTGAGATCAACCACCTTGAAGGCTCCAAATGAAATGGAGGATGGAGAAGACTCCCACGAAGACTGCAAAGCCTCCAACTATATTCATGCCTCTGTAGTTGACGTGTGTCAATACCACCGTTACAGTGAACAAAACAGATGGAGAGGTCAACGGGGACGAAAGGTGGCATTACGGTGAACAGACTGAGGAGACTTTGTCCTCTACCTTGCTCTGATTCAGGGGACTAGGAGCCCTGTAGAGACATGGAGGGTCATGATGTTATTGTCCTCGCACTCTCTGAAGATCAGATTGCAAATTTTACTCCACCTGGAGAGACACATTAAGGAAAAAGAGCTTCATCCCCAAATAGCTGCACTCCTTCGACTCAGCCAGAACCCAACAGAAGAGGACGGGCACCGAGGGAGGAGGAGGGCCTCGAGGTGGAGGGCGGTGGAGGAAGAGGGCTTGGAGAGGGAGGGGCGGAGGAGGAGGGAATGGATGGGGAGGGGCGGCGGCGGAGGAGGGGCAGAGGAGGAGGATGAGGAGGGCCTAGAGGGGGAGGGGCGACGACGGAGGCGGGCTTGGAGGGGGAGGGGCGATTGGAGGAGGAGGAAGCGTAGGAGGTGGAGGGAGGAAGAAGAAGAAATTGGGAAGATTAAGATATTGTTACCCTTCATTTTTTAATTAATTACCATTGTGTCCCCAAAGTTAACGGCCGTTTAGGATGCAGTTTGACGACAATTAACCTGAGGGGCACAAGTGATCATTATGGAAGAAGTGAGGGGTTGAACTAATATTCCTAACAAGGGAGGGGCATAACTGATATTGCGATATCTCAGAGGGCCACAACTGATAAAAATCCTTTAAAGTAACACGAATGTGTAGTAAATTAGAAATCCATACAATTCGATGTCCATATGAACATATTTATGTCTATATCTTCAAAATATGAAAATGACATCCCTATCTATATTGAATATTTATAAAAACTTGTTACCTATTTGTTTCTGTATCAATAACTTTTTTTAACCATATTAGCCAAAAAATACAAAAATTGACATATAAGAATATTATATGGAAAAAATTGGGCTAACGTCCCATTTTTCCCGCATTTTTTACAAAAGGAAATCATGTATATTCATTTATATATCCCTCCAATATGCCATTTGAATTTCGTTAGAAACAAGACTCCTATGCCCTCCATGTAGAACAAGTAATTTTAACGATCTAAACGTTGTTGTAATCGGCCTGTTCTAGATGGAGGGCATGGGTCTCTATTTCTGACGAAATTTGAATGACATATAGGAGGGATATATAGATGAATATACATGGCAATGTTCAAAAAAATTAAAAAAACTCGAAAAAAGGCAGAGGTAGTCCCATCAAACTCATATTATATATGCATTTGATTGGATCATTGCTAGGACTTTTGTTAATTAATATCATATCCATATCATCAATTTTCTAGAGAACTTATCCGAAACGAATTAGGAGTAATCTTGTACTTCATTGTAGCTTTGTTTTTATGTTCTTCTTTGCTAGCTCACACATTCTTTAATATGTTTGACCTGGCATGATTGTAGACGATATCAAACTTATATATAACTAGTGTATGCACGTTCTTTGCATGGGTGGGAGTATCCAATGCGCAATCCATTATTCGTTTAAGAAAAAAATGATTTAGATTCGGCGAACTCAAACCTTAAGTTAGGGAAACCATTTTGCATAGACTGGGAAGTCAACATTACTTCATGAAAATTTTATAACAAACAAATTGTATGATCCATACAACTAATTCCAGCATTGGAATGCAGCTGGAAACCAAACAGACACATGTTTAGCCGGTACCCTATACGACTTTTATATAGAGTGAAATATGCTGATATAGTTATCAGGCATGTTGAAGCATAGATATACACATAAACATGATCTTATAAATATACACTTCGAAATTGCATTGGAAATTTTTGGATCTTATTATTGTTTTCTATCATGTCAAT
Source organism: Ottelia alismoides (assembly GCA_037367405.1). Taxonomy (NCBI): domain Eukaryota; kingdom Viridiplantae; phylum Streptophyta; class Magnoliopsida; order Alismatales; family Hydrocharitaceae; genus Ottelia; species Ottelia alismoides. The sequence continues at coordinate 341,466 of JAZKJV010000569.1, forward strand.
GTTATATTAAAGTTTATAGTAAACGATATAGCCTGCAACATAATGTGTAGACCCTAATCATATGACTCCTACTAGAATGATATCACACACACACACACACACATATATATATTATTTGAAATAATATAGGAAATTTTTATTTGCTTATTACATCCTACATTTAATTATTAGGGTATAGATTGCGGACATTGATATACATTTATTTTTCAAATCATGTGGTTTGTACTATGCTTGATAAGGAAAATTGATGATTTTTTTAGATTTTTGTACATTACTTGCTATTTTTTATCACTCACATTCCCTATCAATCCCAATTCATAAATTAAATGACAGATCATATTTACACTGAATTAGTGATAGAAACAAGTAGGATAATCACATAAAAGGTTACCTTAAATAGATTATACACTCATTTAAAAATAATCTAAACTTCATTCTAATTATTATCTAAAAACCTTGCAAGAATATGTACCTTTTACATCTAAGAAGAAGTGTAGCTCGACATGAAATACATTAACCTATGCATGTTTGGTTCCTGGGTTGGGTAGGGTATCCTTATGTAAATAGTAGCTGTTTGAGGGCTGTAATGATAATTGTGATGTGATGTGACATTGATTATGTGTTATATTAATTTTTTAATGATTATAATATATTTTTATGCTAATAAATTTATTTCAATATGGTTAAAAAATATTATAGCAAAAAAATTGTAAGGTCAATACAAGCAATTCCAATCCAGAAATGCATGGTTTGAGTTAGAAGTATGCCCAGTACCCCGGTCTACGAGTTGTTTCCCTGATAGGGCTTTTCCATCACCCAAATATCATGTCCAGGCATCAGACTTCAAGGATTTCCCTATCAGGACATCGATCGACGAACGAATTGTCGATCAGCAAACCGTTCGTCGATCGATGTTACTCTGAAAACTTTTGAATTTTAGATTATTGCAAATAATATATAAAAATATTTAGAAATGAGAATCCACAAATCATGCTCAATTTCAAATATATATATATATTATTTTTAATAATATAAAATGTAAAAAGTTTTCTGAAATAATATTATATATTATTTTTATATTTTGATGGGCAAACGGTTCATGGATGATACCCCAATAAGAAAATCCTGAAGTCAAGATGCCTGGGCATTTGGGCCTGTCACGGAAAAAACTCCCGGTCTACAATCCCATCCCGTCAAGGCCACAGCAGTCCATCTACCAAACCAGACCCATCGCCCTTTAGGGCTGAGCAGCAAAACCGTCCTCCCATCTCCGGCCGGCGCTCTGCTCCATCGCCTCATGGCGAGCGGCAAAAAGGGTGGAAGGGACTTCATGGACGAGGAGGAAGGTGTCGCCAACTTCGCACAGATCCCCACCAGCTTCGGCCACCAGCTCAGGGCTTGCCTCCGTTGCCGCCTTGTGAAGACCTACGACCAGGTCCACCCTCCTCGCTTTATCCAGGGTTTTCTAGAGCCCTAGCTCGCATTGTCAACTATAAAAGTTGTTTCTTTCCCATTTGCTATCAGTTCGATGCTTTAGAGAATCTTTGAAGTTAAAGACGCAGTACAAATATTTAATTTAGAAATGGGTGGAATGCTTAACTTCATGGATGCTGTTGGGATAATTTGGATGGCATTGGTTAGGATATTGCAACGATGTTCATTTGATGGTGCTGATTACCTGTGCCTTTTACACTTGGCATATCCAGTTTCAGTTTATTTCGAACAAATAATGCATATCTGGTTACGTTTTTTGCATTTGACTCATGCATTCGTGATACCTTTTGACATCAAACTTAACATTGCGAGAAGTGGAGGAAATTTTCCTGAAGTGGGTAAAAAATCCTGGTTTCTATAAGTATTTTTTGTTTTCTTTGTTAATTAGCTTCCTTATTTTGTTTACTTAAAGATAATTTTCGTACTGAACCTTGGCATCTGTTCTTTGTGATGGTATTTCAGTTCAGAGAGTCGGGCTGCGAGAACTGTCCATTTCTGGAAATGGAAAATGATAATGTAGCTAGTTGCACAACACCCAATTTTACAGGGTAAGTGTGCACACAATTTATATTTTACAGGCTATGATGAAATAATGTCACAACCATCATAATGCTTGAAATGGATGTTTACAAATTGCCATTTAGTTATAGGTATGGTTTTTCAGTTCCTTATAAGTAAGCATAATGGCTCATGAGATAGTTCCTATGTTACCTTATTGCAGTATCATCTCCGTGATGGACCCTGGTAGAAGTTGGGCTGCTAGATGGTTAAGAATTGGTAAGCCACAGTATTTCACATCATATTACTCTGAAAAAGATCAAGTAACTGTGTTTGATTTTTTAATAGGCCTAATCGTGATTGGTGTGTTTTCACGTAGTATAACATCTGTATAAATTTCACATAGGAAAAGTTGATTGACAAATGAATTGAATTTTGATCCACAGTAAGTTATGGATGCCTACCACTGCTAGTCATGGCAGAATTGCCACTTTATCATTTACATCCAGGCTTTACGAGAAAAAGGAAGCATGAGAAGCACCAACCTAAATACTGCAGAAAAACCAACTTTTTACAGACAGCCTCAAATTAATAATGTCAACCTATATAATTTGCTTGATGTTCTTGCTCTACACTTAATAGATTTTAAGATTTATACATTTTATTCTTCCCTCTTGTTGGAATTATTGTCTCTTAGGATGATAGATTCTTAGGTCCTAATGTTGGAGGCTATTCAGCAAAATATATGAATCAACATGGCCACCGTAATATTTATATAATATGCAAGGTGATAAGTTTGTGAACCCTTACATTCATCAAGTATTGTCCTATGAAGAAATATTGCTGTATAACTTTTGCATCTAAACTCTATTATATGGGGGCAGTTCTTGCTCGTCATCTGTCCACCAAGTCTATTATATTGCTAACGGGCATTGCTGCACAATGTTTCTGCACATCTCTTAAATTTTCAACAGAAATATTGTATCTGGTGGTTGATGAGAATTCATGCATGCTTTCTGTTTCTTAGTTAATATGATCTTTAGTGCATTCCATGCGACTCATTAGTTTCCTGTTAGCTGTTTTTTGCGTCGATGCATTTTTTCCCGTCTCTTTTCCACCATGCATGTAATTGTTAGTCTTTTAGCCATCTTATTTGTTTGCTTTACCTATCTTCTTAAAGGTTCTCTATTTGTCCTTTTCTTTTTCTGAAAGTGAGGATGGCTACATGAAGCCTTAATTATACAAAAAAAGAGTACTCATTAATAAACAAAATCATCCAATTATCCATGCACCTTTTGTGCACCTCTTGGCCTTAATCCAACCAAGACGACAAAATTGAAGAACTATACACCACATTTTAATATGGCATTTTTTATTTCCAAAAGCTGTGCAATTTCTCTCCACCAAAATTCCTAAATGATGTTCATGGATAAAGAATGCTCTTTTCTGGTGCCCTTTCTTTTTGTTCTTGCGGTTGATGCTTTGTCGGTTATGGTTGATCGTGCGGTAATAGAAGTGTTCTGCTGCGGTTACTCAGGAGACTTCGGTTCCCATTCTTCAGTATACAGATGATACGATCCTCTTTGCAGAAGGTTGTCCAAAGAGTTGAAGAGGTTTGTCGGTGGTCTTCGACATTTTCGGTGCTGTGTTCGGTTTAAGTCTTAACGTGGATAAGTCAGATTGTTCCTTTCGGATTGGAGGAAGCATAGGTTGATTTATGTGCTGGCTGGATACGATCCCCGCGTCGGGATATGCCATTGCGCTACCTTGGTGTGCCTCTAGTGATCGGGAAGATGCTTTTGGCAGATTGGTTACCGGTGATTGAGAAGATGTAGTAGAGACTGTTGGATTGGAAGTCTGTTTGCTTATCTAGAGGTGACAGGTTGGTGCTTTTGCGATCGGTTTTGTCCGCGATCCCTATTTTTTCATGTCATCTAGGCTTTGCTCGTAAGAGTGAGGAAGAGACTTGAGAGCAAGGTTCGAAATCTCGATTTCGCCCCCCCCCCCCCCCCCCCCCCCGAAAAGAGAAATCTCGAGTGAAATTTTGAAAAATTCGATGATTTCGTTGGAAGTCTCGGAAATGGCTCAAAAAGCTATTTTACCATTATTGCAAATTAAGATCATCCAAGATATTGGAACAATAAATAACTTACAAATGCACACTAATATTACACATCACTTATCTATACCCCTTATATCACTCATATCGGTGATATCGCTGCTGATTGCTAACTGATAGATATTGGAAATGAAGTTCATCCAAATTCTTAAAACAATAAATAACTTTCAAATATAGACTTTTATCACACATGTCGATCATGTATGTCCCTTATATATCGATTATATCACATATATCATTGCTAATTTTGATTGCTGATTGAGAGATAATGGAAATGGAAACAAAATAGCTAACCACACTTAGAACACACCTTTTGTCCATAAAAATAGATGAGACATTTGATTTTATATAGTAAATAATGATTAATGAGACAATATAGACAATCACGATGGTCGAGGCATAAGTCTCGATTTATATAGGAAAATCTACATAAAATGCAATTAAACATACATACATATATTTATAAAACCATAAATTTAGATATTCACTAACATATTCACCATATATGTTATAAACATGAGAATATATAATATTCTTTGCATGGTTTGCTTTGAATCCTAACTCCTACTGTCATCCATATACAATGCAAAACTTATTATGACCATGATTCTAAAAAAACGCGCCTCGAGGTGCCGAGGCGTAAAAAACCGCCTCGAGGCTATAGCCTCAATCTGGATATCTAAGGCATAAGCCTCAGAGATCCGAGGCGGTCGAGGCGATGAGGCTGTCTCGAGGCGCCGCCTCGGTCTGCTGTGCATTTTTTTAGATAAATAAAAAAAATTATATAAAGGTATACTTTTATAATAATATTAAAGTTATAAAGCATATTTTAGCTACAAAGATACAAGTCAGAATCACAATATTGTATTATAGAATCATTATATGTTACTTTCGAAACATAACACTTCATAAATATATAGCTATACATTTATATTACAATCATCATTGCATCAGAGAAATCATGCAAGTGTAAAATGATTGTTTCTAATTAGTATGAACACATTTTATATCAACAAATGATATTCAATTGCTTGTATCGCTACAATGAGTATAATATATGTTTAAGAGACTATATATTTTTATAAGAATATTAGGAGTTCACATATTTACAATATTAATATTACTTAATCACAAATTAAAACTAGCATATATGGTTAATATGCTATATTTTGTACATCTATTAAATTTAAAATATTCAAATTTAGGATTTATGATCATATATTATGTCAATATTTGAATTTTACGATTTTATGATAATATAAATATACTTAAGAATAATTTTGACATGTATTTTCTATATAAATCGAGGCTTACGCCTTGCCTCAATAACGGAAAACCGCCTCGATCCGCCTCACGTTTTTTAAAACCTTGATTATAACCTCCATCGCATGGGGACTAACATATATATTGGTACGCTTTGAATCCTAACCATCCGATTTGCTAAATCCAGTTTCAGAATCATTGTATGCACCCCTGTCGCACCATACCCTTGCGGGGATTGCAAGGGGCAGTGCCCCCATCCCGAAACAAAATTTTCATATGGTGAAGCCGATCGTCGTCGCTCAATGACATGCATACATGAGTATATAACAATTTAAATTGTTAATAATTAAAGTTATACCTAATATATCATATTATTAGTATATGCAATATAAAAATGGGATATTTTGCTTGAATGAGCAGTGAAATAAAGCTCGCGTGGATAATATCTTTGATATACATAGATATCAGTGAAATATCATCGATATCGGTCGATATCCGAGAAATTTTGTACTGAAAATCATCAATTTCAACCGATATGGCTTTATATGTCGAAACATCATCTAAATTTCGACCCATCCTGGTCGAAGTCGGAGAAACCGATAGAGAGGGGAGTTTCGATATCCTTAGCAAATTTTGTGAAATTTAAAATCCTGCTTGAGAGCATCATGATACTTTTCTTCTGATCATTGTCTAGGCGGTCAAATGGGTTGTCATTGGTGATCTGGAAGTCGGTCTCCTGTTCGAAGGAGGATGGTGACCTTATAATACGTAGCTTGGAGGAGATGAATAAAGACTTGCTCAGCAAGTGGATCACTCGTATTTGGGGCGATTGTAGCAGTTTAGTTTGCAATATGATTAGGAAAATCTATGGGTCCGGATCTTCTTTACTTGACCTAGGGGATCTTGGACATGCTCCTTCTTACTTTTGGAGAGGCATTTGGGGCGTGGCACAAGAGATACGTCCTTTATTGAGGCCTATAGTTGGGGACAACACTGGGTTTAGGTTCTGGATTGACGATTGGAGTGAGGATGTGGCACTAGGTGTGAGGTTCTCGCGTTTGATGGTGTTGGCTGTAGATCTTGAGTGTTCGATGACGGTGTTTGGGATGGACACTCGTTCTTCCCTTAGTTTAGATCTGAGCTCTCAAATCAAAGTTTGGAGGAACTTTTGGTGATGCTTGAGGGGCTTGATAATGTGATCGAGCCCACCGAGGGGCGGGATTGCTTTAGCTGGTGTGATGTAATTTTTTGTGTTGGAAGGTCTTACAGGGCTTTGAGAGGTCCAATGACTCTTGACCTTGGGGGGTGCGTGGCGGATTGCAGAAGAATCTGGAAGTGAAAAGTTACAACGTGTGTGAAGGTCTTTATATGACTGGCTATTCAGGAGGGGAAGACTGTTGACTGGGACATATTTTCACGGTTCGTTCAGGCTGCTGACCCCGTGTGCTCTCAGTGTCATGAAGAGGTAGAGGATGCAGATCACCTCTTCTTCAAGTGTGAGAGCTCCTTGGAGGCGTGAGACCTATTTGGGAATCAAACGGTGTGTATTGATGGTGTGTCCTGGTTTCTAGGACTCTATAGGGATGGACTAGAATGACTCGGAGAAAGAGAGATCGAGATGCGTGGCAACAATTTGGGCACTTTGATTAGCCATAAATGGAGTGGTGTTTCGTCGGGATCATATTTACATGAAAATGTTGTGGCGCATGCCAGGGCACCGGTTGAGAGTTGGAACTTGTAATTTTTGCTTTATATTGAACCTGTAACATGTGTAATTTTTTGGTGATTAATGGTGAAGTTTTGAGCACATACCTATACAGTGGAGGTCCTTTTTCTTTCAAAAAAATTGCTGATGGAAAAGTAATTGTTATTATTCCAAAGTACCCTAGGCTCTCTTATATAGAGACGTCCCATGGGTAAATTATATAAGGCGCAACTAAGAAAATAAAAATAACATAAACAATACATAGACTATATAATTATCTCTACACTCCCCCTCAAGATGGAGCATAGATATCAATCATGCTCAACTTGGAAGATCTGGAATGGTCCTCTGAGCAATGGCTTGGTGAAGAGGTCGGCAGACTGCTCCCCTGAACTTACATGTAAAGTAGAATCAGACCCTTCTGGATCATATCTCTAGTGTAATGGCAGTCCACCTCAATATGTTTTGTTCTTTCATGAAAGACAGGATTACTGGCAATGAACAACGCGACTTGATTATCACACTGTAGCTGCATGGGTAGAGGTACATCTATATGCAAGTCTTCTAGTACAGCTCGAACCCACATCATCTCAATACTTGCTTGTGCCATGGTTCTATATTCAGATTCAACATTAGATCTAGCCACTACTGTTTGTTTCTTGCTTTTCCAAGAAACCAAAGAACTGCCCACAGAAACTGCAAAACCCGAAGTAGACTTCCGATCCTTAGGGCATCCTGCATAATCTGCATCCACACATGCCGAGATAGATAAATTTGTTTCCTTTTTAAACAGCAATCCTGTGCCTGGAGACGACTTTAGATACCTTAGTATCATATATATAGCATCCATATGTACCTGTCTCGGTTGTTCCATGAACTGACTCACCCGACTGACGACAAAAGCAATACCAGGTCGAGTTATAGTAATGTAAAGAGGCTTACCCACCATTTCTCTATACCTTCTCCTGTCGACTTCGTCTGTATCATTATCATATAATTTCATGCTGGGGTCCATAGGAGTAGTTGAGGGTCTACACCCAACCATGCCCGTCTCGACAAGCATATCTGTAATATATTTCCTTTGGGTCATCACAAGACCCTGTGCATTCCTGACAAACTCCAACCTCATAAAGTATCGTAGAGTACCAAGATCCTTCGTAACAAATTGATGGCCTGGAAAAGCTTTTGCCATCTTTATCCCCCGTGTATCATCTCCTGTAACCAATATATCATCAACATACACCATGATGACAACCATACCTCTAGGAGCTTTCTGGACGAACAACGAATGATCCACATTTGATCTCTTGAATCCTTGTTATTCAATTAAATGGGAAAGCTTCTGAAACCACACCCTTGAGCTTTGTTTAAGGCCATATATCGCTTTATGAAGTCTACACACCATGTGACTCTCCCCCTCAGCAGCGAACCCCGGAGGCTGCTGCATGCAGACTTCTTCCTGCAGATCATCATACAAGAAGGCATTCTTAACATCAAGTTGAAACAAGGGCCAATCACGCACCACAACAACAGACAGAAGAATACGAAGATTGGAATGTCGGGCAACTGGAGAGAAGGTGTCCATATAATCCACGCCATATGTCTGATTGAAACCTCGCGCTACTAGCCTTGCCTTGTAACGGTCAAGACTACCATTTGCATGATACTTAACAGTGAATATCCATTTTCAGCTAATGACAGATGCTCCCGAGGGAGCAGGAACCAAGCTTCATGTACCCCGCGACTGTAGAGCAGCCATTTCCTCCTCCATAGCATAACACCAGCAGCCAATCTTCAAGGCATCCTGATAATTCCGTGGTATCTCCACGGAAGACAAAGCCACAACAAACCTCTGAAAGTCCCCTGTGAGACGATGAAAGGAAACCTGTGAAGCAAGACGATATGATACACAAGTACGTTTCTGCTTCCGTATAGCGATAGGGACATCCAGATCATCATCAACAGTACTTGCTAGTTCACTTTCCTCCTGCAATGATGAACCCTGCACTTGCACACTATCCGACCCATCATTAGCAATAATATATGGACATACATGAGGTGTGTTGGATGATTGACGTGCAGCATGAGCATGACCCGACCGACGTATATAAAATTTAGGTAAGGGCGAAACAAGTGGTTGTTGTTGTTGTGGTGGTGGTAGGGATGATGTTGGTGTGACAACAGGAACATGGATGTACGTCGGTGGGCTCGAAAATGGAGGAGGAACATAGATCTCATCATTAGATGTGGATGAGGCCAACCTGTCACCTGTAGGGGAGAAGTACATAACAAACTCAAAGAATGTAACATCAGCACTGACAAAGTATTTCCTGTTTACAGGATCATAGCAAAGGTATCCCTTCTGAGTACGAGAGTAACCCACAAAGACACACTTGACAGCCCTAGGCGAGAGCTTGTCAAGTCCATGAGACAACCGGTGAATAAAAGCAACAACACCAAAAACATGAGGAGTAAGTGAGAGTAATTCCTTGTTTGGAAAGACAACAGAAAGGGGAATTTTCTCACCAAGTACCGAGAATGGCATACGATTCACAAGATAATAAGCTGTAATGACGTCATCTCCTCAAAAAGATATAGGTGCGCAACTCTGGATAAGAAGGGTTCGAGTAATATCAAGAAGATGACGATGCTTTCTCTCAGCGATTCCATTTTGTTGAGATGTATACGCACATGTGGTTTGATGAATAATACTTCATGACGAAAAGAACTGTGAGAGAGAACGAGTGCAAAATTCCAAAGCATTATCTCTACGAACATATTTCATATGAGAGGAAAACATTTTGCACTTCATTTATAAGATTTTTGATAACATCCTTTGCTTCAGATTTATTCTTTAATAGAAATACCCACGACAGACGAGAGAAATCATCGACTACAAGATAAAACATGTGTCCCTGGTGATCAGGAACAAATATCGACATGAAGTAACTCAAAAGGAGAGCTACCGCTCCAACACCGACGACTAGGGAAGCTAGCTCTATGTTGCTTTCCCAATTGACAAGCTTCACACCGGAAGGAAGAACTAGGAGAAATCTGAGGCAATAGATGACACATCTCTAGAAGAGTAAGGTGACCAAAGCGTAGATGCCATGTATACAGAGAGACTGATCTGCCTGAATGAGAGGAGATGCCATCATAGGAATTCCGGACTAGAAGATAAAGACCATCCTTCTCAGAAGCACAACCAATCACCGTGCCCGTTAGAATGTCCTGAAAAATAAGAGACGACGGGTCAAATATAGCGCGACAGTGCAAATCCTTTGTAATCTGACTAATAAAAAGTAAGTTCATCGAAAAATCGGGGGCATGTAAAACATTTTGTAGATGCATGGAAGGTGACAAAGTAATTTCCCCCTGTCCAATAGTGGGTGAATAAGTCCCAACAGATATTACCACTGACCGCCCTGGTGGAATCTCCTTGTATGACATAAGTCTATCTCTGTCGCGGCAAAGGTGGTGTGTTGCACCAGAGTCCATAATCCAATCTGAGACATCAGAACTATGACATGATGGAAAAGCATGAGCACTACCTGAGGTGCTAGCAGTGTTAGAAGTACTGGCAGAGGCTGAAGCAGCAATATCCGAAGGGCCTCCTGGAGAATCTGTAGATACGGGAGGCATGATATCCCGCAATCTCGCAACGAGCTCCTCGAACCTCTGATCAAAAGTAGATGCCGATGGAGATGCAACATGCTCGGCTACTCTCGCGGAGGCTGGAAATCCATGCTTAGAATAGCATGTATCCTTAGCATGTCCTGTGCGATGACAAAAGGTGCACGATTGACGAAAACGACCGCCTCGACCACGGGATCCATGGCCACAGAATGCAGAAGAGTCACCTCTACCTCTAGAAGCAACCGTCGCTGAGGATGGCGGAGTAAAAGCACTGGACGAGATAGAGATACGGCTAAGTCTACGGTAGACTTCCTCCATAGGAGGAATGGTTGCATCTGCCAGGATCTGTGATCGAGCAGCATCATATTCAGGGTCAAGGGCCGCAAGCAGGACCCTCATCGTGGTAGCATTCGTAAATGTCTTCTGCTGCTCCGGGGTGGCCGTGAGAGGAATGGTACTGTAGAGTTTCTTAAACATCCCTCGTCGGGATGTATATAAGGAGTGAAGTGGCTGCCCATTATGCTTCGTTGTGAATATGTCATGCTGGAGCTGAAGGATCTTGGTCTCATTCCACACCTGTGAATATGTTGCTGCCAGTATGTCCCACATCGCCTTAGTGGTGTGCTGATGGAGAACATCATTAACAATCTCCATCGATAGTGTGCCTGAAAGCCAGACCTTGGCGTACGAATCATCAACCTCCCAAGAGGCACAAACCCCAATCTTCTCTGTCGGCCCTTCCTCGGTAAGAATGTGCTTTTTGCTATTCGACTTCACGGGCTCATTACTGCATCGCCCATAGCTCATAGTTCGTCCCATCCATTGTGACGATTGGCGCAGGACCTTTGAACGTGCCTATGGAGGGCATATCGACCTTGTTTTCTGACATATCGCTGGAGATAAAAAACTAGGCTTTGTAGACCAAAGGACAAATGCCTACATAAACTTCATAGGATTTGAGTGCATATGTAGACTTTACGCACTCAAATCCATAGAGAAGACGACGGCGGCGGTGGGTGGGGCCGGCAGAGGTAGAGGTCGGCGGGGATAGGGGCTGGCGGCAGAAGTGAAGGGAAGGGGGGGGGGAGACGGCGCCGGGAGAGATAGAGATAGAGAGAATGGCGCCGACGACGAGAGGCGGCACCGGAAGAGAGAGAGAGAGAGAGAGAGAGAGAGAGAGAGAACGGTGGCGCCAGTGGTGGGGAGAGAAGGGGGGCGGCGGCAAGGGTGGTGGAGTTATTAGTGTTTTGGATGTGATACCATGTTGATGGAAAAGTAATTCTTATTATTCCAAAGAACCCTAGGGTCTCTTATATAGAGACAGCCCATGGGTAAATTACATAAGGTGCAACCAAGAAAATAAAAATAGCATAAACAATATATAGACTATATAATTATCTCTACAAATACGAATGCTCTTATCAGGAGCTTCTGCATAACGTGCCAAAGTAAGAGGCGTTTGTCTCCTTGCATCCTGTTCAAACAAGTTAAAGAAAAGCTGGTCCAGAGTCTCCTGGTCCGCCCCACTAATCAAGCTAGCAAGCTGCATTTGAGATTGCAGCATGCCTAATCATCTAAGTCTTCGTGACATGCTGTCCCCTTTTATCATAGATGGTTCATGAAAATCCCAATAAACTACGGAGTCTGGATTTTAAAATTAAGCGGCGAGTTTGAGTGAGAGCCACTCAGATCCTGATTTTGTGCTGAGGTTGTCCATAGGATCCTATGTGGCAGTTGTCACACCTCTAAGCTTCGGGCTTATGAAAAGCAAGGGCTTGTGGTGCGCAAAAGGAGACATGGTCAGAGCCAAGTCCCAAAAATAGTCACTGGATTCGTGATTAAGAGGACCAATTATTGAAACGTGTTAGTACACATGACTGCTTGCAGGTGCAAGCAGCTGGTTATGGTGGTCAGACATCACATCACTACCATAATTAAGTGTCGCAATCACAGATATTGATAGCGTAAATATTTGTCGTGGTCTTACCCATTGCTGCAAATGGTCACAAATGATGAGTGTGGGTGGACACATTAATTGCTGGGGATGTGCGTCCTGGTTAAACATGTTGCTCCGGACGCTCGAGAATGTGCTACACACGTAGGACTCAATATCGTAGATGACCGTGAGTGATCAAACAAGGGGCGAATCTCATTTCTACGGATGCTCGTGGTGAGAAACACCAGTTGCTGTGGATGCTCGTGGTGACTGGTGAGCGACCCGAGGTGCCGTGGATGCTTGTGGGGGGCAACCTTGGTTACAGATGCTCGTGGCAAGCAAACCTGGTTGCTGCTGATGCTCGTGGTGGGCAGACCTCAATGAGTTTGATGACTGTTGGCAGCCCCAAAGGATGCAACCCTTTCATGAAGAGGTGTGAATGCATGGAGTTGTGTAATGGATGGACATTCATTATGGAATTGGTGCATTAAGTACCATCTGCGGGAAAGTTAGCAATAGCAACTATGTGGTTGGAAATGATGGCAACTGGAGCATCCTTAAAATATCGAATGGAGAGAGGGCTATGGGGTGGGGAGAGCGAGAGGTGAGGGAGGTGGAGAGGATTCTCCTCTAATCAAGGCACCGAGCGCCACCTGTAAGGGAGGAAGAGAGGAGAACACGTCTCTTGTTGAGGAAAGAGAAGTTGGAAGATGTGGTCATAGAGGATCTGGCGGGAGAGGGGTCGTGGAGCGCGGTAAAGCGGTGTACCGATCCTCCAAGACCACAAACAGAGGGAGCACATGGTTACAGGTGTGGCCCTCCGACCATATTTCAAGGTGTTGCTTTGCTACTCAACAGCTTTGTTTCGGGTCGCCCATGTCACCGTTTCAAGGTTTGCTTAGATCGAGGGTTGAGGTCGACGGGGAATGTATCCGAAGCAATGTGCTACGGGTGTTCTCAATGCAAGTGCCCGTTGAGGAGGTGGCTGATGTGCTGAAGCAACTGGCAAAGGGGGCAATGATGGAACGACCTTTGGAGGGTCTATTGGTGGGGGAAGGGTATGATTTTGACTTGAAGGTGTGTTTTTGCTTGTGTGTGGCTGGTGCTGGTTACGTTGACACCGTGTGGTTGTTGGGAGGGTCACTATACGTTGACGCCGTGTGGTTGCAAGGCTTATAGAGCAGGGAAGGGCCCAACGATTTTCGACCCTCGGGGGTGCGTCGCAGACTGCAAAAGCATATGAAAATGAAAAATTCCCACACAGATAAAGATCTTTATGTGGTTGTTAAGAAGGGATATTGCTCACGGGTGGCAAACTTGCTCGGCTAGTTCAAGCGGTTGACCTCACGTGTTCTCGATGTCAGGCTACGGTTGAGGAGGCAAATCACCTTTTCTTCAGATGTGGAAGCTTTGCGGGGGCATGGGACATGTTTGGAAATCGAACAGTTTGCTCTGTTGGTGTATCTAGATTCCGGGACTCCATTGTGCAAAACTGGTGCGTTACGGAGAGAGAAAGATCAGAGTGCATCGCTATGGTTTGGACGATTTGATTAGCAAGAAATGGTGTGATCTTCCACCAAGATAGATTTTACACTAAAAACGTCATAGCACATGTTAGGGCATTAGTTGAGAGTTGGAACTTGTAATAATGATTCGGTCAAGTACCAAGGCGTGTAATTATTTTTGGTGATTAATGGTGAAGTTTTTGGGTACACACCTGTAAGCTGTAGACCCTTTTTTCTTTTTTAAAAAATGATGGCAATTGTCACTGTGAAAATGCACCACTACTGTTAGAGTATTTGGTAGTGCGCCTATTGAGTTGTAGATGGGTAAATGGATACCTCCAGGATCCATTTACCCCATCCCGTGGTTTAGTCCCACATCGTCCAACGGTGGGACTTGGAGGCCCTGTGGAGGCTATATAAGGAGCCCCAGGCCTCTTGTAACAGATGAGAAAGTGCAATGCATACTACGCCCCTTTGAGGGCTTCTCCCGTGGTTTCATCCCGCTCTTCACGGAGTAGGGTTCCACGTAAAATCCCGCTGTTCTTTTCTTTTATTATCTTTATTCCATGTTCGCTTCCGCTTCCGATTTTCTAACATGGTATCAGAGCGGGTTTGATTCTCGAGGAGTTTTTTGTGTTTTTTGTTTGTTCGAGATTCGATTCATTGTTTATCCGTGAAGAATTTTTTTTGGAGATCATGTTCAAGTTTGAGGGCTACGGTTATTCAAAACCCTAAATACATTTGTTTCTGAAGATCTGAAGGCTTTTTGGGTTTGAACCGTAGTGTCAATCACGAGTTCCAGAAGCAATGATGCCCTAATCACATGAAGAATTCCAGGAGCAAAACCCTTGTGCCTCTAGGAGGAAGGCAATCTCCCGTGAAATCCCTCCAGGCGGCACTCCTCCAGTTCCGCCCCATGCCACAGATCCAGGATGCAGCAGCAACAGCGCGGGTCGCGCGCCACCAGGCGAGATCAACCTCTTCATCTTTGCGCATCATCCTGCGCGCCTCGAGCCCAACCCTAGCAGCGGCACTCCAACAGATTCTTCCTCACCAGGTCTTCGATCCAGTCGGCGGCGCCCTTCTTTCTGCCCTGACAAACCTGCAACGTGCAGGCAAACCTTCGTTCGTGCCCCCCCTCTTTGCGTGAACTGATGCAACGCGGGCTGCTTCACCTCGGGCGAGCGGCGTTGATCTGCCTTCCTCCTCTATCCAGACCGATCACGCGCCCCAGGCACTCGCGCAAGCGCGCAGGGCTCGCGCAGGCATCCCTAAGGGGGCGATGAGCCCCTCTCCATCACCCCCAGGCGGCATTGCGCAGGCGATGCACTCTTGTGTGCACCCTCCAGATCGTAAGCGCCATCGCGGCGCTTCTCCATCCTCTCCTAAGGCGGCGCGCGAGCAGGAGACCCCTACCCACATCGGAGAGGGTGCGATGTCCAGGAGCAAAGAGCCCCGAGGGGGCGGCGGCGGTTATTTCTTTTGTTGTAATGGGTTCCTCTAACCCTAAAGGGAAGGGGAGGCATCTTTTATTTAAGAAGAAAAAGAGAGGCAGAAGAGCCCAAGTGGGCTTCGGCTGCTATTGTATGCCTTTTGATGGGCCGTGGTTTGTTAAGAAAAAAAAGGACAATGAAAAAAAAAACAAAAGAAAAGACGCGTGCATTTAAAAAAAAAGCCGCACGCAATTAAAAAAAAAGTTATGCAACAACCGTACAAAAAAATGTCAACGACTTAAAAAAAATTGTTTCGAAAAAAAAAGAGAGTGACGGCTTTAAAAAAAATTTATGGAAAGCCGCAATGAATTATTCAAGAATTTTCATGTTATGTTTACCCCCTATTTATCTTGTCTTCTCCCAACTTTGTCGATGTTGAGTTTCCGACAAGTATGGGAGAAAGGGGGAGTATATGTAGAGTCACAGGTCTATTCAGATGCTCCAGATGTCAGTTCTTCATATTCCAGGCCAGTGCATGTTGTTCAGACTCTACAGATCCAGTTTCAGACTCGACGATCATTGTTTCCGAGTCTCAGGTCTATTCAGATGCTCCAGATGTCAGATCTTCATATTCCAGGCCAGTGCACGTTGTTCAGACTCTACAGATCCAGTTTCAGACTCGATGATCATTGTTTCCGAGTCTCCAGTTTCAGACACGCACGAGTGTGCGGTCAGTTTCAGATGAGCATATGTTGCCATCATTGTCAGAGGTCCCCATCATTCTTCTTGTTGTCAGGCCAGAGTTTTCATGTGAGCCATAGGGACTCCATAGCAGAGGACCATTCCCTTGAGGGCAAGGGTTTTCATGTGGTATCATAGGTACACCAGAGCAGTGCACCATTATCTGAGCCAGATGGGAGAGACCCAGTTCTCCGACGAGGAGACTTCAGGCGCAGTTCAGACTCGACGGTCAGATTCTGAGTCTTCAGT
Source organism: Ottelia alismoides (assembly GCA_037367405.1). NCBI lineage: Eukaryota > Viridiplantae > Streptophyta > Magnoliopsida > Alismatales > Hydrocharitaceae > Ottelia > Ottelia alismoides. Next base: position 358,045 of record JAZKJV010000569.1, read on the forward strand.
TGACTCACACTCCAGCCCGTTCGTCCTCCTCACCTGCACGGCATGAGAAGCAACGTCCTCGACTGCAGCATGTGCGCGTTGGGTTGATATTGTCCGTAGTGTCATGTAGCGTGAGTTGAGTTTCTTTCTGTTTGTTTGTCCAAGCTGAGCATTGCATGCTCCAGCTTGAGGCGGAGTGTTAGAGTATTTGGTAGTGCGCCTATTGAGTTGAAGATGGGTAAATGGATACCTCCAGGATCCATTTACCCCATCCCGTGGTTTAGTCCCACATCGTCCAACGGTGGGACTTGGAGGCCCTGTGGAGGCTATATAAGGAGCCCCAGGCCTCTTGTAACAGATGAGAAAGTGCAATGCATACTACGCCCCTTTGAGGGCTTCTCCCGTGGTTTCATCCCGCTCCTCACGGAGTAGGGTTCCACATAAAATCCCGCTGTTCTTTTCTTTTATTATCTTTATTCCATGTTCGCTTCCGCTTCCGATTTTCTAACAACTACATTTGGTTCCAAAATGGAGAGGTGCATCCCCTTGATGCCACTTGAGGAGATATGTGTGCGCTATTGAAGGGATGTGACTTAAGACTTTAATAAAGCCATGCAAATGTGTATATGCAACACATGGACTTGGGCCATTGGTAATGAACCGTCCAATTATGCAATAAAATGACATATTGCATACGTTTTTGTGTTCTGCCGCACTCTGTTATTTTTTTGTGGCGTGCGTTCTTCCGTCTACTCTTGAGTTTGTAAATTTTGCTGCATCGTGCATAGGTGTGAGTTGCGATCCTAGTACCCACACAACTAGGAGAAACCATTGCCTAGTGTTGAGACGCTCGGAGTGCACCACCACCACCACCAACAACAACAAGAACAAAGCCTTTTCCCACATTAAGTAGGACCACGCGAGAAAAATAATTTGGTTGCGTAGCCAAGACATGACCCCATGTCGAGTGGTATCGGCGCTTAAGGATGCAATACTTTGTCGGCAAAGTGGTATCAAAGTTTGAAGATGTTCTCATTGGCACGAAGTGGTATCAAAGCATCGGGTTGGTGGATTTCTTGAAGCCACCAACGAGATGTTGCTTCTGTCTGGTGATCCCATCTCTGCTAATTATCCTCCCACAGAATTTGCAGTTTTGCACTGAGGATTTGTTTTTATTCCTTTGCTAACAACTGCATACTTCCCTCCCATGTCTTCTCGAAATCCAGCTTGCTGTCTGTGCGAACCAAAAGCCATGATCTTAGCTCCTCAAAGTGAATGGGATGATACATGCAACCATGCTAACAAATAACACATCACATGTATTAACAAATTGTAGATCTAACGACAAACGGTAATGGAAAACACACTGGATTTTACAGAATAATGATGAATATTTGTACAATATTAAGTTATCGACATCAATATCAGCAAATTTTAAACAATTTGAAGATTGAAGACTTCAATCATCACTCTTCATACACCAACATGCGACAAAAATGAAGAATTAGGCTCACTGTGTTACACATCTTACAAAAAACAGAGTAGAAGGATATCGTAAAAATCACGAGGCAAATTATCTCGAAATTGCTTCCCTGAAAGTTCCAAATGAGGTAAACAAGCTTGAAAGAAGGAAACCGGAGTCTCGAAATGAAATGGGCAAATTAGGTGGTTGTAGAAATTGGTAGTTGGTACTCGGTCGGCGAGGTCACTGACTAAAGATTAATCGGTAGGTGGGCGACCAATGGGATTTAGTCGGCCATCAGTCGGTTTTGAATTTTTTAATTATTTGAAATATATAAATCAAATTTTATACATATATTCTTGTATATTTGCACAGATTTGTACATTTTCTATACTATCATAATGAATAAAAGAAATAATTGACTTTAATATAACATGAAGCATATTAGAATAAGTTTGCTTTTAAAAAAAGCAAAAAATAAAATTATAATAATAAATCTTTATGTAAAAGTCGGCCGAGTAGTCCGCCCGATTAGTGGGGTTGACCGACTAATGGCGGACTAGGCTTAGTCGAGTCGGCTACCCTCCGACTCGATTAGTCGGGCTAGTCGGCCGACTTTTACAACAGTGAGCATCGAATAGGGGGGAGTGAGAGACTTATGGATCCCATTTATCTTTAAAAATTGGGAAGAAATCTCATTGTCGACGAAATATGGCGATATGTCACCGACATGCGAGAAAATGATAGGGAGTACCATCCGTTTGTACCTGGTTTTGGCAAATTGTCTGGTCTATGTTATCTACATTTGTTAGCTACAGACAACGATACAGTTTCCTTTGCATATTCTCGTCCACACTATCTATATGATTGCCGGGTGCTGACTTTTATTGAAAATTGCACGATTTTCACATAGGACGGTTCATTCCTGGGTGCTATGCTCTTGCCGTATCTGATGAGCTCCCGGAAGAATTCAGGTAGATTGTTCCATCGTTAAATGCACAGTTTACTGGTAGTACCATGCCACTTAGACTAACAGAATAACTGCTTTTTGCCTCCAGAATATTTGTGCTGAGAACAATGTTCAATACGTGCCGCCTAAACGTACATAGGACACAGTTGCCTCAGTACGTGCAAGATGATACTAGCTAAACTTATTAACTGCAGATGCACTTTGGTACCTTTATCATGTAGAATATGGATTTTTTGTTATCAAATGCATGATATTTGGAATATAGTTCGTGCAAGGTTTTTTCTTCGTCTGATATGCTGGCTATGCTATATCGGCTATCTTTAGTGGCACACAGGGATATGAGCATGGATCTTTAGTTAAAGCATGTGGTTAGATGATATTAACTTAGAAATAACGTGGTTAGAAGATATTTGGTCGTGCCAGATCTTGACAAAATGGCTTAGGGATATTTTTGTAACAAGTTCAGTGATGGACAGGAACGCACAGTTCTTATCTAAGGAAACCTAACATGAGGATGCAGGATATCCTACATTTATCCTGGGATAATAAGCTTATCCTAGGATAAGTGATCTCATCAGGATAATCTCATCGATTATGTCTTCATCTACAATATTTGTGTCTTCTTTATCCCTCAAATCAACCAAACATGAAGGGTAGGCAAACCTCACATATCCCTTATCTGACCTTACTGTCATCAGAAAGGAATTTAGCAAGGAGAATGTACTGGAAAAAGTAAAAATGACAGAATTAAGTACACCATGCTATTACATATACTTAAGGGATTTTTACATTATTATCTTATAATTTCTTATCAATTTCATCATAATATCTATAATCATACCCTATTTAACATATTTATTCTTGCCCAATGGTTGTGGTGTAATAGTTCATGAGATCACACGAGTCAAGTGATCTACAAGGGTCTGTAATTACTAAGATTACATGAGTTATGATGTAATTGGACAAGATTTTGGGGAAATTAACGTGGGAATGCCAATTCTTGAGTAATTGATAGGAACATTAAGAAATCCATACAAAGGAGCAAATCTGCAAGAATTATCTTAATGAGAGTCGGTCCTTTTTGTGTTTTTTTAATTAAATGTTTTCAGTAAGCAAACTGAAAATTTTGCGATTTTAAGTAGCTGTTTTAAATGGTAAAAGTGTTAAAAGTTGTTGATCAAAAAGATTTCTCAAAATACGTTTCTAATCTATAATCTACAATCTATATTAAAGATTGTGAAAGTTACCTTCGCCATGAACTTTATGGCAATAAATTTCGACTCTGCTCTTCCAGAAATGGCCTTATTCTCTCTTATAGGACCAATAGTAATGGTGTATTGTTTGATTCGTCATTACTTGTCACAGCCTTGATTTTGGGTAGTCGAAACTCAAATCCTTCGGTTTGATTACTCAGAAGAAAATATATTCGATAATAACAGCTAATATTAAGAAGAAGTTTGTAATAAAAATGATATAGAGGAAGCATCAAACAAATTTTCATTCACAACATAAAGTTCAAATAGTAAATTGTCTCATGATATTCATTTACGTGTACATCAAGCTGAAATAAAAGGGCATTAAAGAACTAATTCTACTTGAGACAAAGGAGATTATTGTGACTGACTAGCTGGTTATTATCCTTGTTCTGGTTCACTAGTGTCTGTTGGGTTTTTAGAAAATATAGAAAACGAAGAAGAGAAAAGTAAATAAATAGGGTAATTTAGAGAAACTCATTATAATAGAAAAAATCTATTTCTTCTTTATCCCTTATTCCATTAAGTCCTATTCATTCTATTCCATGTAAGGAATTAGTGCATGCGATTCACCTCACCTGTCATTGACTCTGAAGCTATGGATACTCGGGGATTAGAGTTTGCGTTGATATGATGAGTTTATATTGTCGCACATCGTCTCAACTAATCCTCTAATGCTACCTTGATAAATTTTTGTTTTATTTTATTGTTCAGAATTTTCAAACCCTCAACCACACATTGCAAGTAGTTTGGTTTACATGCTTAACATATCAGGGCAACTACGTAGCACTTAGGTTTGTCTTGTCATACAAATTTCTTCTAACAAACCCAAAGATATACACGAACTGTAGTATTTAGTCCAAGTCATTTTTATCAGAAAAAGTAATACATGATTTGTTGTGGATCCAATTTATGCCATATCACTTTTGACATGATATCGATATAATTTTACATATAAATATGTAACTTTCTTCTCTATCAAGTATCTAAATTTAACGACCTTCTATGTCAACGTACATAGACAAAACACAAATAATGCGAACAAGCACATATTTTCCATTTTCCTTCGAATTTTGGTAATTCTAAAATAATTTTTAATACAATAATGACAAAAGGTAGTCTACTCACACGAATCGAGCTGCTATCGATACATGTCTTTTAACTACTAATTCGGGCGTGGGTGAGAGAGAGAGGAAAGTGTTGGATTACTTATAATTAAGCCGAATATTTAAATGGTATTTTATAATTCAGCCAAATAATATTTAATAAAATTTAAAATACTTTGCCGATATTAGTTTTAAACTATGTATATCCCCCATTATTCTTCCTTTTTTAGACTAGACATATTGACTTTGAATTATTGATGTTCTATTTGATGTCAATATATAGTCTACAAAGAAATGAATTAATTTTGAGTCTTCCTAGAGTTTCATGGACGTAAAATTTATTGAGTTAACGATTCAACATAATAATCATTTTGGTAAATGCAGATTATAATTTGAATCTTGCAGGGTATAGATACAAGCTTGAATCTAGGATACAATAAAATTGGCTTATGACAACGAGTAATTTGCATATTTTTCCTTGTAGCTTTCATTGTTAAATTCATACAAATGACATATTATCATTGCATAATTATCATGTATTCTTATGATCTGCATCGAATGCCATAATTTTACTAAAGATTAATAAAGCGATGATTATCCATTGAATTTTCTTAAAAAAATGTATCCTCATTGTTTTGACTTTTTCCTTAAAATTTGTGTCAATTGTTATTCATTTAGCACCAATTTCAAAAAAAAAATCTCCGGATAACCCATTGTTATATGATTTCTTGCTAGCAATATATAAATGAATACAACTTTCATTGCAAATTTAAAAAATTAAATATAATTTTGTAGTGTTATTTGTTGTTATACATTAACAACATAGGATATTGAAATGAATAATAGATTAAATTTTGTCACATGTCACCTTTTGTTGTGATGGTTGTATTTTGATATTGTCTAGGTTATGACATTAGTAAAAGTTTCATTCTGGAACCACAAACTAAATTTAAACCAATTAAAATAACATGTGAATATTATATCAACCATATGAAAGACATGTCTATAAAATCATAAAATTAGTTGTATATGTTTATAAATTTTGATATTATTGACTAATGCCAAATGTATATTTAACTACACTGTTTTTAAATATAGTTATCATGTATTAAACACAATTTCTTTGATTTTCTTGATTTTGAGATATATTTACTCGATACTTGTATTAGAAGATATGAGCCACGTATTTATTATTATAACATATCTATTATCTTCTATAGTATATAATACAACTCCGAACAATGCACGGAGTACATTGATGAAATAAGGGGATCAAGTGGAAACGATATTAGATTTTACTTTAAAAATCATACTTGAATTATATTTTATGGAGTATACAATAATTACGAGTCGAATGCATACGAAGGCGATGATATTCGAACGAATATAAATGAACAATTCACTAGGATTTCCCAAGAAAATTTGCAATTTTTAGGAATTTCTTTTGTCAATTTTGGGGGATTTTTAACTATTGTTTAAAGAAGAAATAATTAATATTTAAATGAGTTTTAATCCTTGTAAGTATATAGAAAAATTTACCTATAGATAAACTATACTAATATTTGAGGCTTGAAAGAATCAGTGGAAGAAAAAATACTTAGTAGTTTAGAGAAAACATGCATAAATATAATTACATAAACTAAACAAAATCAAATTGCAATTTAACGACTTAGTTTAAATTTAAACAAATGTAAAATTTGGGTCTTACATCCTAGGGATGTTAAAATTATGGACACGTTTAACAGAATTGCAAAATAAGACAACAGAAATTATAAATTACAATAATGTTCTTATGCATGGAGATGATCATTGTTGGTGAAAAAGTTTCAAGAGCTTGGCAGCTTCGGCAGGAGAGATTCCTCCCTTGATAGAGATACGTAAACTACGATCGCCAATTCTGTGGTGGGAAGGATCTATACATAAGTAGGACTACTAATCGAATTGAACATGTTCGCATTTGAATAAAGCTTATTCATTAATAATTCGAAAAATATTGCTAACACGAACTTTTAATTTTAGTTCAATAGCTTAATGAACCAAATATGAATACAACATAAATCTTTTTATGAAAGTTTGAGTTCAATATATGTATATGTTTCCATATAAGTGCGCGCACGGGCACGCATGCGTAAATTTCTATTTATACACATGACATGTTTTGGAGTTAAATAAATTGTGGTATTAGTAGGCGGACTAGCTTTATACCACGTTAACTTTGAATAATTACGTATTGTTACTGTTTATCGAGCATTATTATTTAACTCCAATTTTGATCTTGTTCATCTAAACATGTTTGAGTTATGTCAAAATTTCAACGGATTATTATTGAACTGAACTTGAACGTTTGTCTAAACGAATTCGAACTCGAACATATCCTATCAAACTTTTGTCAGATCGAACTCGAACTTTCTTATCAAACGGAATTCGGATATAGATTCGTTAGCTATAATTTGATTCGATTAGAATATATGAAATCGGAAGACAGGAGGAGATTGTTGAGGTCTGGGCAGGGATCCGAGCACAAATTAAAAGGTCCTTGGATGTAGTTTGCCCATTATTTGTTCGCATATTTTTTTTAAAATCAAGCCCTCCCTTGTTTAGCAAACTAGCGTAACTCTATTACATTAATAATTAATCTAATAATTTAATTTTATTAATTTTGGCACCTGCCATTTACATCGAGTTTTAATCACGCTAAAATTGCAATTTCGGTCTTTTTAGTCCGGTCAACTAAGATTTATCTTTGCTGCTGTTCATTTTTAATATCTAGAATTAAATTATTTTCAACTTGGTCCATATGTTTTTTATACTTAGGTTCTAATTTATTTTTACTGACTCATTTCTATGTATATATAATAGGTATAAATCACCCATGTAGGAAATTTCGTTTTTTTCCATATAAAATGCATTTTTTCAATTTACTCATTTTCCTTATTGAAAAATACCAAATAAGTAAATGAAATCATGTTAAATAAGTAAAATGTGAGAGATTCTAGAAATTTCACAAAAAAATGAACATAAAAATACAATGCACTTTCGAATTTGATTATGATTCGTTTGATAAAAAACCGTTAAAGATTTGATTCGAAATATAATGGGCGGAATATAAAGTTAACTTTTGGATTCAATTTATAATGGATTAAATCTGAATTAATATGAATACATTTTGTAATAATTTGATTATATTCGATATTTTATGTACGCATAGTCTTTGTATTATATAATATTTTTTTATTATATATATATAGGGGTAAATGGGGGTGCCCCCCTAGGGGAGCTAACTTGGATCCTCCCGCGCTATTTCGCTCAGTTTTTTTATTTTTTTTGAAAATTTCTTCGTGAATATTCATCACTATATCCCTATATTATGCTGTTAAAATTTCATGCGAAACAGATACTCCTACGGCTTCCATCCAGACAGTCATTTTTTAACGGTAACAGAATTGTTAAAAACGACCCTTCTGGATGGAGGCCGCAGGAGTCTCTATTTCGCGTGAAATTTGAATGACGTAATATAGGGATAGATTGATGAAAATCCACGAAAGAAAATTTGGGAAAGAAAATAAAAAAAGGGTGCGAAATGGCGCGGGGGAGCCAAGTTAGCTCCCCCCATGGGGCAACCCCATTTTACCCTCTCTCTCTCTCTCTCCCTCTCTCTCTCTCTATATATATATATATATATATAGGAAAAACTTGAATTGAGGTGGAGCCTCATTGCAATCACTGTGCGACAAATAAACTTACCCGTCAGATTTCCATCGACGGTTATAATAAAAACCACCTTTGGAGAGTCGATACCACTACGACTCTATTAATGATATTCTATTTATAGAAAATTATCATATTCTATTAATGATGATAGATATGGTGGAAATCAATTGAATTCCTATTTTCTAGCCGATTGGTTATGTTCGAATTGAATTCTCTTTATTCCTAAAATATGTTTTTTTAATTAACATTTCGTTGAACTAGTATTTAGAATTTCTCGACATATCTCCGAGAAATTCAATGGAAATCGGCGAAACATCAGATCCTGAATTTTGCAGAGATAATGCCCAGGTAATGTACGTTTTTCATTTCCCTGTAATAATGTTATGTATGCAAATCACGAGAAATATTTTAATTTTGGTTGAAAGATGATCTGGTTCTTGAATCGAAGTTGTTATATGCGTTAATATTTTGGGCTTTTTTATTTTAATATGTGATATTATTATATTTTGTATCTCTAGTTATCTGACGGAGAGGGTGAACTTATTGGAATCGGGGCACGAACTGATGATAATTTACATCAAACAGAAGTGCTGAACTACACAGATGTTTTAAAGATTTGCATCCTTTGTTCATTTATATGTTGTTGTTAATAAAAATTTGCAAATTACGTAAATTATGTATATTTGATCGTATAGTTCATTGTTTTACATTAATGATCTACAATTTACAATCTTGAACATCATTTTACATTATATGATCCTATGTGATATCGTCCAAATGGTGACATTTCCAGCCCATTATACCAGTTAAATTACATATACGAGCATCATTTTACATTATCTGACATTATTTTACATTTATAGGTAATACTTTAAATTAAAAATAACTAATTTTTGCAACTACATTTCTAATGAATTCCAGATAACTGCTCTATCAGTGACCCTGTCAATGCTATCACACCACATATAGGCCAAATATTTCTATCTATTCAAGATGCATATAAATTTTATGAGGCATACGCAACTGAGATTGGATTCAATGTTAGGAAAGCGAGCTCTAGAGTTGGCAAAGATAAGATTTCCAAGGAGCGCAAAATTATATTTAAATCTTTTGTTTGCTGGAAAGAGGGGTTTTCTAAAAATACAGATAAAACAATGTCAGTGGACAATGCAAGAAGTGATGAGAGTGATGAATGTATATTTTATAAGGAGGAGCGCCGTGTTGGCATATCAAGGACTGGGTGCAAAGCTTTCATGTCTGTCTCATATAGGCCTGATCTCAATGATTGGTTTGTATCAAATTTTGAACCTGATCACAATCACAATCTTGTTTCTCCATCTAAACGCAGATACCTCAGACCAAATAGACGTTTTTCAAAAGCCACTAAAATGCTTGTGAAGTCAATGAATGATGTAAACATACCTGTATCCAAGCAGTCAGCTTTCATAAACATGTCCAGTGGTCAAGTTGGTAGCATTGTTCGAGATATTTATAACTTGAACAGAAAGGAGAAGAAACAACGTATTGGGATGGATGTGCACCTTCTAATTGAACATTTTGAAAGTTGTAAGGCCAATACCCCTGAATTTTACTATGCTTACACAACCGATGATGATAACAGGCTTACTCAGTGTATATGGATTGATAGTGCCTCCATTGAGGATTACAAATTATTCGGAGATACAATATCGTTTGACACAACATATAGGACCAATGAATACAACCTGGTATTTGGATCTTTTTGTGGTGTTAACCATCACGGTTACACAATCTTCTTTGGGAATTCGTTCATGAGCAGGGAGACAACCGAGTCATTCTCGTGGTTATTTGAGAGATTTCTAGAAGTAATGAGCAAACATCCAGTATCTATAATCACAGATGAAGATCCGGCAATCTGTGCAGCTGTTAGGATATGCTTCCCACATACTGTTCATAAATTCTGCACTTGGCATATAATGGCCAAGCTTAAAAGTAAGCTTGGAAAGATTAAAGATATAAATGAAGTTCTATCTGCGTTTTCCATAGTTGTATGGAAAAGTATAACTATAAGGGAATTTGAGCAGGGTTGGTGCAAGATAATTGATCAGTATGATCTTTCAACTAATGTCTGGTTGAACGAGAAGTATAGTATAAGATTTAAATGGATTAGTTTATATCTTAAGGATTATTTTTGGGCTGGTCAGCGTAGTACACAGAGGAGTGAAAGTATGAATGCATTTTTGCAACATCACATCACTAAACAGAACTCCTTGCTAGAATTTGTCTGTAGATTTCAAAGTGCAATTCAACGACGCAGGGAAAGAGAGAATGACATGGATAACATGGGCGATGTTTACACTCCAAAATCAAACTTCAAATGGAAGATGGAGGTACAGATGGTTCGTATATACACCAAGTTCATATTTTATAAATTTCGATATGAATTGAACGAAGTGAAGGAACTTAATGTTCGAACTCATCTGAACTCCCTGGATTACTGTCAGTATTTTGTGTCCTATATTGGTAAGTCTGATGAAGAATTATGCGTTTCATCGTCAACGGAAAGCGACTTTCTTGTTTGTGAATGCAAGAATATGCAATTCTTTGGATATCCATGTAGGCACATACTTGCAGTATTGAAGATACAGAACATGGAGCGTTTGAATGAGGAATATATACTGAAAAGGTGGACAAGAGCCATTAAAAAATCAGAAAATTATCCTATTTATGTGACAGTTGCACACCAAGAAAGGTCGTCTCAGCTAAATCAATTGTGTTCTCATATTATTTCAGCTTCTGTTGAACATGATGAGGATATATTCTTATTTGCCAAAGAAAGATTAAGTGATTTATGTAGCAACATTGATCACATGATAAGTAACAAACCTTCGTCGAGTTCTACAACAGTGAACAATACAAATGTTCCAGATATGATTACGGAACCAGCTGTTAAAGAACCTAATGTTGCTAGAACGGAAGGAAGTGGTCGCGGTGGTAGACCTAAGGGCGTTGGCAATCGGATTAGATCGGAATCTGAAATGAGAAGAAACAGAGGCAGACGATGCAAATCTTACCTCAAATACAATGTTGGACACGATTCTAGGAATTGTCCTAATAACAAATCTGCGAATCATGGTAAATATTTATCATTCGTTGTTTATTGATATGTTTTTTTCCACTAATCTTTGTGTTTTATTGTGTAGTTGAAAATGAACGAAATTAAAGTGATTTGCTCAGATTTTAATAAAGTAAGATTATATTTTTTGATATTTTGTTGCGACATTTTATACATCTCATTTAAACCATATTAATATTGCTTATTATTTTCCTTTTTATTCTGTTTTGTGTCTGCAGGTTTGCAATCTTCTGAAACATTCATGGCTGCAAATGACCTTTGAAGTTTGGATGCTTATTAGACTTAGATTATCTATTTTTATGTATTTTTGATGATTACTGTTCTTTGATCGTTTTTTTGTAGAATTCAAACAATGTGATATTTATGTTCTATCAGATCAGATGTATCCGCTGGTATTATTATAACATTGAGTATTTCAGATATTTGATTATAAAGTTGACACATTTCAGTAAGACAGTTGTTTATAAAGTTGATTATAAATTAATAATAAAGATTAACAAACAATTAGTAATCAGCGTGCACCCATCATCGTGATGTTAATCTTTAATATAGGAAGTTTTTCTATTATTGGAAAACTCTAATCTTACAATGAAGTCTTTTAGATATCGGGCATTGCAATGTATCTCATATGTTTTACAAATATGTTCAGTTTTTTACATATGGTGTTATTATTTTACAAATCGTTTTCATAATTTACCTAAAGTGTTAATATTTTACATCTATTTCCTTGACAGAAAGATTTAATTATCTGAAAGTTTCTTTGATGAAAGGTTGCAATTTTCTGAAAGTTTCATTATTTTACGACTAGATTATTGGATGAAAGTTTGCAATTGTTACCATAATTGTTTCCATTAATAACGAATCGCAATACTTTACGTAAATTTTAATGATTTTAGAAATATGTAGATGATATGAAGAATAACAAACAATTAGCAATCATCGTGCACCCCTCATTGTGATGTTAATCTTTAAATTAGAAGAAGTTTTTCTATCTTTGGAAAACTCTAATCTTACAAGGAAATCGTTTAGATATCGAGCATTGCAATATATCTCATATGTTTTACAAATATGTTCAATATTTTACATACCACGTTATTATTTTACAAAGCGTTATCATATTTTACAAAAAGTGATATTATTTTACACCTATTTTTTTGACTGAAAGATTGAATTATCTGAAGGTTTCTTTGATGAAAGGTTGCAACTTTCTGAAAGTTTCATTATTTTACGACTAGATTATTGCTTTAAAGTGTGCAATTATTTACATAATTGTTTCCATAATAACGAATTGTAATACTTTACGTAAATTTTAATGATTTTAGAAATATGTAGATGATATGAAGAATAACAAACAATTAGCAATCATCGTGCACCCCTCATTGTGATGTTAATCTTTAAAGTAAAAGAAGTTTTTCTATCATTGGAAAACTCTAATCTTACAAGGAAGTCGTTTAGATATCGAGCATTGCAATATATCTCATATGTTTTACAAATATGTTCAATATTTTACATACCACGTTATTATTTTACAAATCATTATCATAATTTACAAAAAGTGACATTATTTTAAAACTATTTTCTTGACTGGAAGATTGAATTATCTGAAGGTTACTTTGATGAAAGGTTGCAACTTTCTGAAAGTTTCATTATTTTACGACTAGATTATTGGCTGAAAGTGTGCAATTGCAATATATCTCATAATTGTTTCCATAATAACGAATTGCAATACTTTACGTTAATTAAAGTATTTGCAACATTATTTGTATCATAATTGTTTAGCTATGCGCAAATACTAGTCGAATCACTATGAGTAATAACAATCTGTTACTGATGTGTATCTTTAAAGTAGAATAAGATTTTCGAGCATACGAAAACTCTAACACAAACATAATGTTGTGTAGTTTTAAACCATTATAATATATCTTAGACTTTTTACGAATAGATTCAATATTTTACATATAAGAACAATAGTTTACGTATTTGTACTATAATTTACAAACATTTTCAATATAATACAGTTAGCTACATTACTCCTGACAATACTTTGATACTATTTGCAACTACAAGTCTATATCAGCATGATTAATAACAGTAACAAATAAATAGTAATCATTGCGATGTCAATTGGAATCTATAACATAACCACAATAAATATAATGACTACAACATTTAACATATAGTCAATGCAAACATAGATTACTCGTCAGATTTAAATGAAATGTTTGGTTCTAAAGAAGTTATAAAGTAGAAACTGTGGAAACCTACACAATTTAAGACAATTAAAGAGTACATAGTTCTGACTTAAAATTAAAAATTCTAAGATATGTATTTAATATGTCATCTAGCTATATCATTGTGTCGCTGAGTTCTCTATGCGACCACACGTTAACAACAACGAAGCTATTTCAGATCTGAATCTGTCAATATCATCGTAGGTGAAGTCCAACGCCCTTCCTTCACATAGGTACTCCATCATCTTCATCACGTAAATCCCACAATCCAGACTCTGTGAAGGTTGTTGCGGGCAATCTTGCACGTAAATGATCTCCCAACCTGCAAGGCAATCATCTGGTATGCTGTCCATGAAGTACTCAGAAATCCATCCATGCTGACATTTAATTAAAAAAGAATATTATTAACAGTCAATCAAGAATTTTAATAAAATGTAAACTTTAATTATCTCATACCCATTTCAATACATCCTTCTTATGGAATTTTGAACCTTTCATAGAATTGTATGAAAGGAACTTTCTTGCTTTAAAATCGGTAACAAGAAGGTGCCAATGGTTTCTTGTGTGGATAACAGTGAAGATTTTCTCCAACTCTGGCATTAATAATCCTTCTTTGTATAGCTCTTCAAGCTTATCAAATTCACTTTCCGTAGCATTAACAACGAGGTTCACAAAATATTGCTGCAAAAATACAAGTAATAATACTAAATTATGATGATTAAAGATATTTGAGATTAATTAACTCAGTAATCATAATCTCACCATTTGAAATATTGGTGTGAATACAAATGGGACATGATCATTAGTTGTGCTGTATTTATGGTGCAGCACATCCATAAACATGTCGATTATCTACAATATCAAAAACAATTTAGTCATAAACAAATATAAATTGGTAGATATTATAAACATACGTACCGTATCCTCAATCATTCTTTCGTACAAGAAGTTATGAATATCTCTTCCTTTACAACTCCGATTTCCCGGAGTGAAGTATGTGGCGTTTAATCTGATGAATTTTATTTAATTAATATTATATATCTAAAGTTAAAGATTATTACATATTGTTGAACACGATTTTTCACAGGTCTAAAGTAATCCACACAAGGCGGGATCACAATGTCGCTGAGGCGACCCGCGAGAAATCCTGATTCAAACAACAATTAACCCACAACAGATAAATCAAGCAACGAAAGTAAATGTGCGGAGTTAAAATTTATTATAACTCTACAACAAGATGTGTATAGGTGCAAGTATGTGTAGAGGTCGAACACAGGGAGCAGACAGGTAGAACGGGGCACAAGTGCTCAAAAATTTGTGTGCAAGTGATCAAAAGTCTATTATGCTATTTTTTTTGTGGGTTTTAATTTTTATATTTTTTTATTTAATTTTTAATTTTATAATTTTGTATTTTGATTTTTAATTTACTGATTTTTTTATTTTCTTTTTATATTTTATATATTTTTTTATATTCTTTTTTTTTAATATTGGAAAATAAGAACAATGTAATAAAAAGGACAAAGAGGTGTTTATAAAAATAGACAAAAATATCCAAAAATAAGGAAATAAAATGTTTTTGGTCTTTTTAAGATTTTTTACTGTTTTTGTGATTTTTGGGTAATTTTTAGAATGTTTTTGGTATTTTTAATTATCAAAATAAGGAAAACAGTGAAGAAAATACAAGGCTGAAACTTAAAATGGAGAAATAAAATAGCAATCAGTAACAAAAATTCTCCAAGTTAATTTTCAATGAAAGATACTGAAATAAAGAAAATTTAGGAAAAGAAAACACTATTTTTGGATTTTTCATGAATTTTATAAATTTTTATGATGGTTTTTAGAGTTTTGCAATTTTTAGGAGTTTGGTTTTATATTTTTTAATGATTTTTGGCTGAGAGTTAAAACAAACTAAAAGGAACAAAATATATTTTTTTTGGGATTTTTCTGAGGGGTTTTTATATTTTTTAGGGATTTTATGATGCAAACAGTGCTGAAAACAGATGTTTTTGATTTTTAATAAATATAAAAATAAAATAAAAACAAAAACTAAAATTGTGGCGTGGAAGTGCAAGTTTCCCGGTGCCTAAGTACAAAATTTGAGAAATTTTGGGATTAAAATGATACTTCAAATAAATGCTACAAGCAAGCAAACATGGAAGGCCTGGCAGGGGTATTTGCGTAATATCAGGAAAGAACGAGGGCTTCTGCGCAAAATGTCCACAAAATAGACAACTGAATAACAACTTTATAAGACCTATTACAAATATTTAAAGCCGCGGGGGTATGGGAGCAAAATTACCAAGGGCACGTGCAAGAGCACGCGCACTGGTAGGGCTATAACTGCAATAAGCGAACTAATCTGGGCTCAGATGCAATTGTTACCAAAATTTTTGCACTGCACTAAAATGTTCTAGAATTAAAAGTAAATAAGTAAAGGTCCGGGGGGTTGCTACAAAAATCACCAAGGCCACGTGCGACGCACGCGGCCTGGCGGGGGCAAAACTGCAATAGTCCAAAACTTGAGGGGGTGCAGCGCAAATGATGCAAAACTTAATCAGCAGCAGATGAAAGATTTGGAGTTGAACAGTAAATACAAAAAATGCGGTGGGGCGCAAATGCAAAATCCCCAACCTTTAGTGCGATCTGACGGCGGTGGGGAGTTGCTTATGCCACGTGTCGCCGTTCTGGGGCCGCGATACCCCTTCGTTTTGTAAGGCCACGATTAGATCCGGGGAAGGAGATCGGATGGTCGATATGGCCCGAGATCCAACGGGCGCTGCTGCTCGCCAAGAACACGCCAAGATCGGACGGCACTGGGCTATGATGGAAGAACAAGGTGCTGAACTCGAGCTTGGCGAGATTTGATCGGCCAGAGCTCGATCCTCAGCGTCGCTGGGGCCTCCCCGATGGTCGTGTCGGGTGCCTGAAGCTCCCCCGCGATTCCCAGGTGGCTGATATGGGGTCGAAGTCCACGGAATGACCTCCCACCTCTTCGAGAAAGCTCCGGCGGACCTGGGAAATCGCGCTCGACGATGATGAGGCTCAGACGCCTCCTTCGGGACCTGCAAGGAAAATAAAAATACGACAGAACCAGTGGCAGATGTCCCGGCTTTTATTGGCGAGTGGGAAACGTGGGCTGGATGGTAAAAAAGTATAGCTCGCCGGAGCAAGCTCCGGCGAGAGATGGATTAGGAGAGTACGTTGGCGTGGCTCGAGATAGATAATGTAAAATGACTGCTGCAATTACTGGGAATGAAAGTAAGCAAAAACAATGCATAAAAGTGCTACCTCAAAGGTTGGAATACCCGAGATATGTACCTCGACGGCCACTCTTGGCCGAAGGTGGTGGAAGCACGCCTTCCACCCGTCGAGCGCCTCCCCAAGCAGCTGGAGGTGGTACTGTCACTACCACCCGTCCGGAGCTAGATGGAGGAGGTTCAAAACAGGGTAAAAAGGGGTTCAAAGTGGAATGGGGTTTTTTGGGTGGTTTTTGAAAACATGGTCGAGGAGCTCTCTTCGAGGGCGTACCAGAGGTGGCACAGGCATCCAATCTCCGAGGCAATCAATGGGCGTGCAAGGTGGTATATCGAGGAGGAAAAGTCCTTCAGACATTGACACCAAAGGATGCAAGGTGCGCCCTCCAAAAAGGGGCAAAAACCTTGAAAAACGCATGTCTGACAATAGCCAGACCTCGGTCAGAGAGTTGACCGAGGTCAAACAAGGAAGAAATCTGGTTGGTCCACGTGGACCAACCAGAAAAAACCTTGGAGAAAAGATTTGTTAATTAGATTTAAAATAGGAGATGATTTTATTAATTTTTAGTTATAAAATAAAAAATGTTTATTATTTTATAAATTATTTTATTATGATTTTTATTTATTTTTATGAGACATATTTTTACAAGTTTGCATTTATACCCTTATAGGTATCTATATCTATGTATTTGAGTATTTTATTTTTTTATTTAGGTATTTTATTTTTATTATTTTTATTTAGTATTTTATAAAATTATAGAATACTTTTATTTACACACATATATTTTTATTTTATTTTTCTGATTTATTTTGTATCTTAAATAAAATATAAAGGTATTTTATATAGGTATAAGTGTATGTATAATACCTATGTATCAAATATATACAAGTATTTTTATTTGAGTTTTAATGATGTTTTTATTCTGATTTTAATATACATAATTATTATAAGTATTATTTACAACATTATAAAAATATAAAATTATAAAAATAATAAATAATTAATAAATTGAATATTTTAATATGTACAAGTATTCAATGAGGGTCCAAAAGTCAACTTTCAAACCGTAGCTCCGCCAAATGCGAAACCACCACCATTAATTAGATTATTTTCTTCTATATACACTTAAAGGTGAGTACGCTGCATTTGGAGTTTTTATTTGTGAGATACGGGTCTGGGAAGTTGGCATTCTGGATTTTTATTCAGACCATAACTTTTTATCTGTATATTATTTTTCTGTGAAATCAATTTTGTATTTTTCTTTATAAAATTATCTACAACTTTCATGTACAAAGTTTCTTTATTTGATGTACAAAAAGTGGAACCAAAAATAGGTCCCAAAATGAATAAAGAATGAATATAAACTATAGGTATTTTATCTGTCTTTTAGCCCTTATCTCCCCCTACTTTATTCCTTGTCGACCTATTCATCAAGATGCCTAGGTCTCGGGGTTTCGGGTCATAAAATATTTACAATATTTTATTCTTTTTCTTTTCTTTTCTTTATTCTATAATTTTGGCTTTAAAAACCGCAATTTATACAATATTTACACATATATGCATGAATGCTAAAATACCTATATTAAGCCTATTTACACGCATTTACTAGGGTTTTTAAGGCCAAAATGATAGAATAAAGATGGTGAAACGTGGATTCATCATCCCCCTATACTTGCCTTTGCTAGTCCCTAGCAAACACTTATGCAATAAGTGCAGAAAAAGAAAAAGAAAGAAAAGAAAAAGAAGAAAGGTGGACTAAATTTAATTATCAAACTTGTCTTCACAAAATCAAAGTTTGGAGCTTAAGTCGGACCTTTGGAATTTTAGTGCGGGCGGAACCTTAATGAGAACCGAATTTGAAATCCAACAGTCCTTGAGAATCCCAAAACTCTGCTCAAGTCTCCTCAATAGCCAGGTCAGAAATACTTCAACTCATACGCAAACTCTTACGACTATGAATCTGACTTGTACAGTGTAAGTGATGGTGGCTCTCCCCAACTAGAATGACAAAGAAACTGACTTCTCCAGTATGTCAACCCAATGATTCCCCAATCCAGCAACTCTATCCTCGAGGAGCGGGGTATTCCCTTCTAAGTTCAAGTGGCAACCAGCTCAAGAGGAGGGGGTGAAGAGAAGAATGGACAGTAGCCAGTGTAGCTACCTATCCTTGGATGCAAGACCAGTGTAGTCAAGTCATCCTGCTGCAGGCTCACATGATATGACTTTGGAACTCAAGCTTGCTTATTGACTTTGTACATACTTTGCAGGCTTTTTATTTTTGTACATGCCTGAACCTTTTTTTTTTTTGAAATACTATTCACAGCAGCATTTACATAAGGAGTTTTTCCTCTTGAGACAGTAGACTATCCCTCTTTTGAAGCTTTATCGCAACCCACAGCCTCCTGTCTTTAGACTTCCTAATCACTGGACGGGTTGGGGTGCACTTCCCTCCCTAGAGGAGGACGAGTGTTTCCACTTGTGTGCGTCTCATACCGGCAAATCCAATCCCCTCACCACTCCAACTGAGTTGAGCCATGTGAAAGGTGCAGGTGTCCAAGTTAGGTCATTATCAACAAGAGTCGTGCGTGTGCTCCGAAATACTCTACTTAGGCAATCAAGAATCCATTGAACTAAGTCCCGTGATCCTCAAAGAATTAAGTCAACTAGACCTGAAGTACCTCAAACCCAATTCCTATAAGGTTCCTGTTATTAGGTAGATTATAAGGTCCAATCAAGCTCCAATCTCCGGATTTTACTTAGACTCGTTCAACTATCAAACTCAATCCGAAAAATACTCATGCTATGCAATGCAGAATGCAGAAAATATTTTTGTGATGCAATTTTCAAGGATTTTGAACTTTTTATGGGTTTTTGAAAATATGATGCATGCATATGCAGATGCAATTTTTTTGTATTTTTCAAAAATATTTTTCAAATGTTTTTGGATTTTAATTTTGCAAATGTTTTTGGGAATTTTTAAAAACAAAGAGATTTTGGCTCAAAACTAGGTGAAAATATGTACACGGGAGTGCTTCTTTTATTTACAAGAGGTGGATTTTAAGCATTTACAGGGTAAGTGGTCAGTTTTATACATATATATAGGTAGTGGATTTTGGTGTGATGTGAATATTCCTCAAACTTATTTGAAAACAATTTGCACACAATTTTTGAAAACTATAGTCCAAAATAGTTTTTACAAACATTTTACACACATTTGAAAATCATTTTGCAAAGGCTTTCAAAACAGTATATATAGGTTTTTCAAATCATTTTTGCAACCATTTTTCAAACCATTTTGCAAATCATTTTTCAAACATTTTTATTTCACACAAAGAAAATAAGTTTTGCAAAACACACATTTTTCACAGGTTGAAAACACGCAACAAAATATTTTCAAAATAGTTTTCAATAGATGTTCACAAAGTTTTTCAAACTATTTTTCAAACATTTTGCAAAAAACATTTTCACCTGATTTATTAATCAGTAAATACAAAAAGAATTTGAGGAATAACCACATCATTTTATTAAGAATTTTTAATGAATTTTAATGAATTTTTAGCCATATTTATTAGGAAAATACGAAAGTACGAGTTATGGCTAAAGTATATACGTAGTATATACGACCCCCCTATACTTAGCTTGAGCTATGTCCTCATAGATCAGAGAGAAAAGAGAAGACATAACTCGTACTGAGTATAGGAAAATCTAAAGAATAAATGAATGAATCAATGAGAAGTTGACCGTCCCCCCTATACTTAGGATCAAATAATCCTAAGTATAGCAGACTGTACACAAAGCAGGGAGGGTCAAGGGTGGGAATGAACAGATCGTACTCAGATTGTCTCCCCCTATACTTAGGGTAAGATATCCCTAAGTATAGACAAGAAGAGGAGACAATGGAGAGGATCGAAAAAGAATGAAGGATACTCGGGGTGCACACCCCCCTATACTTAGGACAAAGTACGTCCTAAGTATGGAAAACTGTCTACAAGGGCGGCACCTTTTCGGTAGATGAAGAAGATATAAGAGGAAAAGAAGAAAAGAAGAAAAGAAGAAAAGAGATCTGAAGATGGAAGGATAGATCGGAGGATATATACATCACTCCCCCTATACTTAGGGTAAAAGAAGCCCTAAGTATAGGCAACAACAGGAGTGATCAGACGGAACGACAAAAGAGCACTCGGCTCGTCCACCCCCCTATACTTAGGACAAAGTACGTCCTAAGTAAGGCAGACTCGAGGAATGGGTAGACGAGCAATACGGGAGAGACAGAGATGAACAAAGGAGAATATACAACAGAGGTGTATGTACACATGATCAAGAAGGTAGAAAGCGAACCTTCTTGCGGGACCGCGGAGGAATAGATCTAATGTGGTGCAGGTCGACATCGGGGTCCACAGTGGACGGAATCCGATCAGGGTCGACGGAAAGTAGATCCTCAGGGGCCCTAGGGTGTGAAGGCACAGACGGGGTAGTGGAAGAAGTACGGCTAGGTCCGGCCTTGGGCGTCTCGCTGATATCAAAGTGAAATGGGACGAACTCATCATCATCGGAAGTAGTGTACTCAGAGTCATCCTGCGAGGAGTCATCCAGGTCAAAACCAAAAGGCACGAACTCATCGGTGGAAGTAGTCGAACTCTGTTCGTCCTCTATAATCTCAACTGGATCATCTTTTTCATCAAAAGGTCCGAATCTCTGAAGAAAAGCAACAAAATCAAATTCGGCCTTAGTCTCATCAATATCTACATGGACAGGAGCGTACTCATCAGTGGAAGTAGTCAGAGCATGTCCGTCCTGTATAGTCTCTAAATCTGCCCTCCGCTCAATGGTGTCAATCGTGTAAATATCGCGGATGTCATCAACACATCGCCAAGTCCCAGAAGAAGGAACGTCGAGGTCCATGCTTTCCAAGTTTTCCTTAACCGGGAGGAATTCTCGGGTCTCAGTGGAATCCAATAGACAACAAAATTCTCTGATAGTATCATCAAGGTCATGATCCTCAAGGTCAGCCAAGATAGGTGTGGTCACATCAGGTACAGGTCTCTGGTCGACAGTAGGTGCGGTGATCAATGCTTCGCTCTCGTCAGCAGGACGGAAGCGAATCTCTCCTGATCCGTAATCAATAACGACCCTCGCAGAGGCGAGGAATGGTCGTCCCAGGATGATTGGAGATGGCTCCCCTGTGGAGGTCTCCATGGGCAATACGACAAAATCAACGTGATAGCTCATGCCCTGAATCGAGATGACGGCGTTTTCAAGGATACCCTTCGGCCTCTTTATTGATCCATCAGCAAACTGTACGATCATCCTGGTCTTCTTGAGAGGCCCTAAGTGAAGATACTGTACCAGCGAGAAGGGTATGATGCTAATCGAAGCACCGCCGTCTAGGAGAGTGCGATCACATGTGAAGTCAGAGATGGTGCAGCTAATGAAAGGTGTGGCAGTGTTCTTCTTCCGAGGAATGGGATGGTGTGTGATGGCGTGGGCAGTGGCCATGGTCAAGATATGACGCTCAGATCTGCTCCTCCGCTTTCTCTTCTTGGGGAGAGGAGCAGATGAATCGGTCATGACCTGCTGAAGTGGGGCACGGATAATCTCATGTATGGTGGCCACCACTTCGGGTTCAGTCAACATTTTTTTGAATTTTTGGACCTCCTCCATACAAGGGAGGAAGTCGGAATCAGCATCTACACGAGGCATGCCAAGAGCAGTCTGTACAGCGGCATCCTCGGGGTCAGAGGTGGGACAAGGTGTGAGAGGCTGTGTGGTCAAAGGATCTGGCAAGTGGTACCTCTCCTCACAGTCTGGCTCGATCATGTGCCTCCCGAACTCTTTTTGTATTTTTAAAATTTTCTCATTTTTTTTGTATTTTGGGCGATTGCAAGCTCTCATGATAATCCTCAAATGATTCCATATCCTCGAAGACTGGAGCGGCATTTTGGTTCTTATTTAAACTAGTAAGATCATTGATCCTCGAATTCATATGCTCCATCATCTGATTCAAGGTCTCAAGTGTGGATAACATGAAAGGTGACTCCAAAATCTCAGGATCGGGTGTGTCGAATGTGGGCGGTGGGTGTGGGCAAAAATCACATTCCGGATCGGGATACTCAAGGAAGAGCGGGTTGTCGAAATGTGTAGGTGATGGTGGTGGAAATGACTGGTGAAGGTCAAAGTCCGGATCCTGAAATAGTGGGTTGGTTGGATATGTACAAAAATCAGGAGCAAAGTCCTCCTGGAAAAAAGGAGGTGGACCGGGTAGAGTGAGCGAATGATCCGCAAAATCCGGATAAAATATGCTCCAGTCGGCCATCTCGAAAACAAAAGGAAAATGATCGGGAGATCACGACGGTCAAGTCAAGAGAGTGGAGAAGAAGGCGCACATGCGCGGGGATGATCTAGGACACACACAAAACAATCACAAACAAAAATGAAAATAAGACAACCCTCAATTCACCTACTCAACTCGGTAGAGACCGCAAATGCGGTCTTTTTATCTTGTCGGTTTTAGAGTTAGGTGAGAAGTCAAAGAATTGCACAAACACTTAGGGGGCTGAATGGGATTTTGGGCTCTAACCTTAGTGTGTGCGTGAGCAAATAAAAACGAAGACAATGAGGGGATTACTCGCCCCAAGAGAATATTTTCTTTTTGATTGATTTTAGGGTCGAGTAATGTTAGCAGTCCCGATTTTATTGGTTATCACTTTTTTTGGATTTTTAGTTAGAAATGCACGAGCCTAACGAGGATTCAATTTCACTTAGCACCTAGGTGATCAAAATCAGAGGTAGAGTCGGAAAAGCAATGCAAGCGGCAATCGATGATGAATGCTAAAGAGAAATGCTCACCTTGCCTCCAGCACTCTACATGCAAAGATGCTCAGCAGAATTGAAACCTATCTATATGCAAATGCAAAACCGATGAAATCGCCCTAAGTTCAAAAATTGCTATTAGCGGGAAGAACCACAAGTTGACCGTCAATCCTCAACCCTAGAGTCCGGTCTAGGCTCACCCCTCCTCTGCTCAACAAATTGAGGGTAGGAGAAAGCGCTTTGCGGGGAGAGCTCGCGGCGCGACGGATTGAAGATGATGAATCAACTGTTTAAAAATTTGACTAAGTCCAAACGAGACTATAGGTGCATGCAAAATATTAGGTGTTTGGCCTTAGTGCATGCAAAATATAAAAATAAAATAAAAACAAAAACTAAAATTGTGGCGTGGAAGTGCAAGTTTCCAGGTGCCTAAGTACAAAATTTGAGAAATTTTGGGATTAAAATGATACTTCAAATAAATGCTACAAGCAAGCAAACATGGAAGGCCTGGCAGGGGTATTTGCGTAATATCAGGAAAGAGCGAGGGCTTCTGCGCAAAATGTCCACAAAATAGACAACTGAATAACAACTTTATAAGACCTATTACAAATATTTAAAGCCGCGGGGGTATGGGAGCAAAATTACCAAGGGCACGTGCAAGAGCACGCGCACTGGTAGGGCTATAACTGCAATAAGCGAACTAATCTGGGCTCAGATGCAATTGTTACCAAAATTTTTGCACTGCACTAAAATGTTCTAGAATTAAAAGTAAATAAGTAAAGGTCCGGGGGGTTGCTACAAAAATCACCAAGGCCACGTGCGACGCACGCGGCCTGGCAGGGGCAAAACTGCAATAGTCCAAAACTTGAGGGGGTGCAGCGCAAATGATGCAAAACTTAATCAGCAGCAGATGAAAGATTTGGAGTTGAACAGTAAATACAAAAAATGCGGTGGGGCGCAAATGCAAAATCCCCAACCTTTAGTGCGATCTGACGGCGGTTGGGAGTTGCTTATGCCACGTGTCGCCGTTCTGGGGCCGCGATACCCCTTCGTTTTGTAAGGCCACGATTAGATCCGGGGAAGGAGATCGGATGGTCGATATGGCCCGAGATCCAACAGGCGCTGCTGCTCGCCAAGAACACGCCAAGATCGGACGGCACTGGGCTATGATGGAAGAACAAGGTGCTGAACTCGAGCTTGGCGAGATTTGATCGGCCAGAGCTCGATCCTCAGCGTCGCTGGGGCCTCCCCGATGGTCGTGTCGGGTGCCTGAAGCTCCCCCGCGATTCCCAGGTGGCTGATATGGGGTCGAAGTCCACGGAATGACCTCCCACCTCTTCGAGAAAGCTCCGGCGGACCTGGGAAATCGCGCTCGACGATGATGAGGCTCAGACGCCTCCTTCGGGACCTGCAAGGAAAATAAAAATACGACAGAACCAGTGGCAGATGTCCCGGCTTTTATTGGCGAGTGGGAAACGTGGGCTGGATGGTAAAAAAGTATAGCTCGCCGGAGCAAGCTCCGGCGAGAGATGGATTAGGAGAGTACGTTGGCGTGGCTCGAGATAGATAATGTAAAATGACTGCTGCAATTACTGGGAATGAAAGTAAGCAAAAACAATGCATAAAAATGCTACCTCAAAGGTTGGAATACCCGAGATATGTACCTCGACGGCCACTCTTGGCCGAAGGTGGTGGAAGCACGCCTTCCACCCGTCGAGCGCCTCCCCAAGCAGCTGGAGGTGGTACTGTCACTACCACCCGTCCGGAGCTAGATGGAGGAGGTTCAAAACAGGGTAAAAAGGGGTTCAAAGTGGAATGGGGTTTTTTGGGTGGTTTTTGAAAACATGGTCGAGGAGCTCTCTTCGAGGGCGTACCAGAGGTGGCACATGCATCCAATCTCCGAGGCAATCAATGGGCGTGCAAGGTGGTATATCGAGGAGGAAAAGTCCTTCAGACATTGACACCAAAGGATGCAAGGTGCGCCCTCCAAAAAGGGGCAAAAACCTTGAAAAACGCATGTCTGACAATAGCCAGACCTCGGTCAGAGAGTTGACCGAGGTCAAACAAGGAAGAAATCTGGTTGGTCCACGTGGACCAACCAGAAAAAACCTTGGAGAAAAGATTTGTTAATTAGATTTAAAATAGGAGATGATTTTATTAATTTTTAGTTATAAAATAAAAAATGTTTATTATTTTATAAATTATTTTATTATGATTTTTATTTATTTTTATGAGACATATTTTTACAAGTTTGCATTTATACCCTTATAGGTATCTATATCTATGTATTTGAGTATTTTATTTTTTTATTTAGGTATTTTATTTTTATTATTTTTATTTAGTATTTTATAAAATTATAGAATACTTTTATTTACACAAATATATTTTTATTTTATTTTTCTGATTTATTTTGTATCTTAAATAAAATATAAAGGTATTTTATATAGGTATAAGTGTATGTATAATACCTATGTATCAAATATATACAAGTATTTTTATTTGAGTTTTAATGATGTTTTTATTCTGATTTTAATATACATAATTATTATAAGTATTATTTACAACATTATAAAAATATAAAATTATAAAAATAATAAATAATTAATAAATTGAATATTTTAATATGTACAAGTATACAATGAGGGTCCAAAAGTCAACTTTCAAACCGTAGCTCCACCAAATGCGAAACCACCACCATTAATTAGATTATTTTCTTCTATATACACTTAAAGGTGAGTACGCTGTATTTGGAGTTTTTATTTGTGAGATACGGGTCTGGGAAGTTGGCATTCTGGATTTTTATTCAGACCATAATTTTTTTATCTGTATATTATTTTTCTGTGAAATCAATTTTGTATTTTTCTTTATAAAATTATCTACAACTTTCATGTACAAAGTTTCTTTATTTGATGTACAAAAAGTGGAACCAAAAATAGGTCCCAAAATGAATAAAGAATGAATATAAACTATAGGTATTTTATCTGTCTTTTAGCCCTTATCTCCCCCTACTTTATTCCTTGTCGACCTATTCATCAAGATGCCTAGGTCTCGGGGTTTCGGGTCATAAAATATTTACAATATTTTATTCTTTTTCTTTTCTTTTCTTTATTCTATAATTTTGGCTTTAAAAACCGCAATTTATACAATATTTACACATATATGCATGAATGCTAAAATGCCTATATTAAGCCTATTTACACGCATTTACTAGGGTTTTTAAGGCCAAAATGATAGAATAAAGATGATGAAACGTGGATTCATCACATATAAAAGATGAAATCTGTGGTAAATTACTTACTTGTCGGCAGGATCGCGAAGAAATTCTTGGATCGTTTTCTTTGTCTGTTCTGACACTTTTTCGTAACCAATGAAATCGGTTACTAGATCGCAGAGATACTGATTCTTATTCAATCAATTATAGACAAGGTTAGAAACAATTGATATCATAATTATATAGAATATACATAGTTGTGTATTCAATGATATAAAAGGATTTGTTTTATTTTTTATGGCTTACCTCACTGGATGTGTCATACTCTTGTTTTCCAATTTCTTCTTTCCCTTGCTTTTCTGCTTCTTGTACAAATTTTTTTGCTTCTCTTCTTTGTTTCAATCTTTTTATTATTGAGCTCTGTTGCACAGTGACTTTTTCCCTCTTTCTTCTCTTTGTAATAGGCTGTGTGTTCTCATTTTCTGATTTTGAATGGTCACCAATGTTCAGATCGAAAGAAGGCATGTCACTCTTGAGAGGTGAATCTTTTTTTGTTGTATCTTCAGATTGATACAGTGGATCTTCATCACAGATTTCAGAAATTAAATTCTGAAGTTTTTCTACGATATCTGAGTCATTAGGTTCAAAATCTCCTGCATTGACATCAGATACATTTCGTGTTGTTGCATCCATGTCTTGGTCATTGTCATCAATGTCACCTTCATCTTTATTTCTAGATATATTCTCCAAAGTTTCTTCTGAATCTAATGCTTTATGACCAAGATCATTCATATCATGATCAGGAACCATTTTTATTTTTTCCTTCAGCTCCGTAATCACAGTTGTCAACCTAATATTCTCCTTCTTCAATTCTGAATTTATTCTGATATGTTCTTCAACTTTTGTCCTATATGTTTCACTTATTCCTTTGATTTTCTCTTTCAGCTCCTCTATCTCAATGGAAAATGCATCACACATACATGTTTTTTGTTTCTTTTTTTTACAATGTCTGCACTGGAAACCCAAGCATCTTTTTTTTGGTCAGTCATTTCTTCTAGCTGTTGCTTTGCTTTCTTTTTTAAAGCATCCTTTGGTACTGGGATTGGGTGTATGATCAAAATTTCTGGTCTTCTAACCGCAAAACCATCCATTGTAAACTTCTCAAAAGGAAAGACATACTCGTCTGCTCCTATCTTTACAATTTCATTTTTTTAAGTGGTAAAGCAGGCAATATCTATATAAACAAGATAATTTATTATTGGAAAGAAAATATCAAATTACGAGTCATTCAGTATTTTATTAATCATCTCAAAAAGGCTTACTTGATCACAACTTATTGAAACCAATGCTCTTGAAACTCCTTTGATTGGTCCAGCCCACTTCCTTATTCGTGGCCTAAGATCTCTGCTGACCACAAGCTCCTTGCAGCAGTACTCCATCATCCATACCTGATACATTGGTGTTATTAATATTTTTTTTATCATTTAATAAAATATATTTTCAAAGTACTCACATATAAGCAGGCAACACATCCTGTAAGGTAACCAAGTGTTACCCTTGATGAACCTGCTCTTCTCTTCTGAACTCTACTCACAACATCATCCATGTTGAATAGTATCATCCTTGCTACAGCCCCAGACCAGTTAAAGTATCTTGTATCTTCAAGTGATTCTACATAGTGTAACAAATCTTTCGGAAAAGAATAAGAACTGTCTGGGAAAAGGAATGTGGCAAACATCAAAAGAATTAAGCATGTAACATAAATAGAGACAGAGTTGTCATCATCTCTATTGTAGTAGTCCTCGAGTATGTTGTTCAACTTCCTTCTATTGAAAATCATTCCTTCTGCAAACATTTTGTGAGATATAAAAGATTTCCATTGAAGGTGTCTTCCTCTCACTGTTATTGAAAATCCGGAGCTTGGCAGGCCCAAAATTGCTCCAACTTCTTCATCACTGAAACTCACTACCTTATTCCCAAATCTGAAATTTCTGCCTCCTTGGTATTGCTCAACCAACCATTGAAGATTTTTTCTTTGTATTTCAACATTGCTAATGTTAATTATTTTCCCAAAAGCCGTCTTAGACAGTAGTGCTTGTTGTTTGAGCGTGGGTCTATGGTTATCAATGAACTGAACAAAATGTTCAATGTAGCACATGTGTTGTACATAACCTTTGCCTAAAGAAGAGAAAAAAAATATTGTGTTTGAAATAATCAGTGATTTTGTTCATACAAATAAAAAACCCAATTTATATTTAAGCAAAAATAAGTATTCATACTTCCAAAATCATCATTAAGCTTCAGAGCATCCTTATCAACATCGAATTCCTTTGTTTTGATAACTTGTAGTTGTGGTCCTTCTGTTCATACCAGTTAGCAGAGATATAATTTGTCTAAAATTGTTAAAATAGTCGTATAAAATTAAAAATATACTTACTTTTGATTTGCTGCTTCGGCCGATGGATCTGGAGTTCCATCTTTGCACCCCCACTGTACTGATCTGAGTCTTCATCCCGTTCCCTCGTTGGTTCAACCAGGTTGGATTGCATATCCTC
This sequence comes from Ottelia alismoides, assembly GCA_037367405.1. NCBI lineage: Eukaryota > Viridiplantae > Streptophyta > Magnoliopsida > Alismatales > Hydrocharitaceae > Ottelia > Ottelia alismoides. Next base: position 387,703 of record JAZKJV010000569.1, read on the forward strand.
CACCGTCGCTTGATGTCCCTCTTTTCTCCTTAGATAGTGATTTCTCGAGTGGAAACTCTCTCCTGAATCGAATCGCTAGAAGATCGCCCGCCTTGCCGTCGTCGCCCTTATGCGGTAAGTTCTTTTTGATTAATTTCAAATTAGGTTTTCTTGTAACTTTATTTTATGACTATACTTCATATGTTACTTTCCTTAAATTCGATTTAATTTACTCACATAACTCTTTATTTGAATTATTGGCAATTTTGTATTTTTGGAAATTAAACGGGAGCTCGTTTTTGGTTTAGACTAAAAATAGAAAGAATTTGAATTTTTAAATTACAAATTGATTTAACTTAATCAATGAGTAATCATTAATTTGTTAATTAATTAATTTTCGAAAACTTCATTTCCCCTTTTTCCTTTGCTCTTCAACCATTGTTAGCGATCTTTTGCTTTTGAAAATCATTTCTGCTTTATCTTCTCTACGTCTAAACAGGTCAGTATTTTATCTTCATCTACTCACTATGTTTGTTCTTCTTCTTTTTTTCCTTTGTTCAAAATTCCAGTATATGTTTTCATCAACCTTTATGCACAATTTTAATATAAAAGATTCATTTTTGCGTTTAGCTTTTGATTATTTGAATCAGACATGTGTTTCTCGCAAGAAATTATTCATATCATCTGCAATCTCATTCTCTAGCGAAATTTTCCTGTTGTATATAAAATCACTAATTTAATTTTTCAAATCCGTAATTCAGGATTTCATACATTGTTTATTTATCACTGCTTGTGTTCTCTATTGAAAGCATTAAAAATTTCAAAGATAAAATTTTTAATATGTTATATAATTCAAATATCACCATGAGAGCATCATTGTCAGCATTTACCATGTTTATCTTCCCATTTTATTTTGTAGAATCGGGAATATCAAACCAAGAGAAATTTTAAATTGTAGAATAGAAGCTGAAGATGTAAAATATAACGTGGTTTTGTAAAATGTAGACTAATAATGTAAAATAGGTGCAACATTGTCAATTACTTAATGCAAAATGTAAGAAAACTCAGTAAAATACACTCAATTCTTGTAAAATAAATTTTACATTTGTAATATATTAACATACAATTGTAATTATATGTGATATCAAGATTCTGAGAAAATAAATATACATTCGTATACGTTACGTACATATATTAATTGAGATATACATTAACATAATAGCGTAGCCTTTTGTAAAATATACAATTTATACGTAAACTATGATAAGTATTGGTAAGCTTGTTTAAAAGTTTGTAAAAAATATTCTACAGTTATCATAATGTCATTGTAAAATATTTTCTAAATTTGTAGTTGTCGTTTTTATCGTGTAAATTATAGATATATAACGTAATTCAATGTTTCATTTCCTTATGTCTAAATTTCTCATTTTGTATATGCGTATAGGAGAGTTTGCAATGTATTTATCAATTTCGTATTTTATTACGTAACCGAATGTAATTTTTTTTACTTAATATATGTAAAATTCATTTGAATAAACGCAATATGTCAACGTCTTTTAGGATTTTTTCCGTATAAGCGGTAGATTTAATGTTGTAAAATATGACATAAAGATGTAAAATAGCACAATATTTTGTATTATCATAACAGATTATCTCAAAATAAGTTGCTTTTAATCAACCAAGATTTTGCCGAAATGTTGTGTTCTTAAAAATGCTTATTTGCTAAATATAGAATGATTAGTGACGTGTAATATTTTATTTAGCATTAATTTAACCATCCCTCATTATAGGAATGTTAGTTGTCACGAAAACCACATAGTGGTTTCAATCTCCTTCGTACACTCTTCAACAACTTCGATTCAAGAACCAGATCGTCTTTCAACCAAAATTAAAATATTTCTCGTGATTTGCATACATAACATTATTACAGGGAAATGAAAAACGTACATTACCTGGGCATTATCTCTGCAAAATTCAGGATCTGATGTTTCGCCGATTTCCATTGAATTTCACGGAGATATGTCGAGAAATTCTGAATACTAGTTCAACGAAATGTTAATTAAAAAAACATATTTTAGGAATAAAGAGAATTCAATTCGAACATAACCAACCGGCTAGAAAATAGGAATTCAATTGATTTCCACCATATCTGTCATCATTAATAGAATATGATAATTTTCTATAAATAGAATATCATTAATAGAGTCGTAGTGGTATCGACTCTCCAAAGGTGGTTTTTATTATAACCGTCGATGGAAATCTGACGGGTAAGTTTATTTGTCGCACAGTGATTGCAATGAGGCTCCACCTCAATTCAAGTTTTTCCTATATATATATAACATGAGGAAAATGGGGATGCCCTCTAGGGGAGCCAACTTGCCTCTCCCGTCCCATAATTGAATGACATAATATATGGATACAATTATGAAAAGTCACGAAATTCAAAAAAAAAAGAGAAAAATGGGGCGTGTGAGCCAAGTTAGATCCCCCGAGGGGGCAATTCCATTGGAAAAATCAGGTTGCCCCTAGGGGAGCTAACTTGGTTCCCCCACCTCATTTTTCTATTTTTTTATTTTTTAAAAAAATGAATCCGTGGAAATTTATCAATATATCTCTATATTATATCATTCAAGTTTCGTGTAAAACAGAGATTTCTATGGACTCAGTCTTGACAATCATTTTTTAATGGTCGCAGAATAGTTGAAATCGTCCCCGTCTGGATGGAGGATGTAGGTGTCCCTATTTCGTATGAAATTTGAATGACATATATATGGATATAGTTATGAAAATCCACGGAAGTATTTTTCAAAATAAAAAATAGGAAAAATTAGGCGGGGGAGTTAAGTTAGCTCCCTCTAAGAGGCAGCCACATTTTACCCATATAACGTATATAATATTTAATATTATACTATACATAGAGATAGATAATATATATGATATATGTGACATGTTATAATACACGCACACGTAAACAACCATACATAGTACATATGTTTATAATTAAATATGAGCATAGTTACAGAAGTATGCACATAATACGCTCAAGAATTACTGCGATTGTTCTTACCGAAATGATTTAATAGTAGATGTATGCACACTACTCTCTACTTCTTATTGTTTTTGCAGTCAGTTTTTATTTGATACACATTGATGTTGTACTGCAAATTGTTACATATATCATATTAATTCTGAGATTGTAATGTACATAAGCAAGTAGCTTATCTACTGTCAAAGTATTCTGTCCCTTGAATTGGATGTACTCCATTCATCTCCTATTCTCCGGCTGATGGGGTTTGCAATAGAATCTTGAAATTATTAATTTTGGAACAGTCTCCACACGTCAAGGCGTTTGTAGTCCAATGGTTAGGATAATTGCCTTCCAAGCAATAGACCCGGGTTCGACTCCCGGCAAACGCATTCGAGTTTTTTTTCCTTTGTTAGAATAGGAAATGTAGGATAACGAATCTGTTGGGGGAGGAAAATGTTTGAAGGGAGTACATGGAAAACTTAATCAGTGCTGCATACCCACTTGCCATCCATGTTTCATGCACCCTACCTCAAGTTTTCATTAAAGGTACGGAGATTAACTTTTGCTAATATTATGATGTGGCCCACTTTCTGAAGCATCTAAGCTATGTAAATGCAACCTTAGAAATCAATGGAATTATTAACCAGCTAGCTTCTTTCCTTCCA